>QAOA01003327.1:13888-80643 GCA_003255065.1 Cercis canadensis | reverse complement strand
TTTTTTTTTTTTTTTTTTCTTGAAGAAATCCACTCAAAACATGCCTTTTAGTTTCATTTTCTTTGGCATAGCATCTTTCTATTGAGAATCATATATCTGCATAATAAACTGTAGCTCCATGTTCTACTTTATATTTATGGCCAAAAAACAAGTTCTACTTTATTTTGTTCATGATTATATCCAGGCATATCATGTTTAAATTTAACCTTATTATCTATTGATGATAATGATTTTTTTTTCATTATTTTTGTTTTCAGGTGTTGTGGTGAGTTGGGTTATGTTGATATCCAGCACACTTCTTACATTAGTAATGATTATTATATGGAGAACTCATCCTTTGCTAATTGCTCTATATGTTGGCATTTATTTCGTGATGGAAGGAGTTTATGCCAGTGGAGTCATGACCAAATTTGCTCAAGGTGGATGGGTTCCTTTCGCCATATCGTTTTTGCTTGCTGTCATCATGTTTGTCTGGTTCTATGGAAGACAAAAAAAGATGGACTATGAATTAACCAACAAGTATCACACTACAAGAAAAATACAGTTTTCCAATGAAAAATTCCAATGGAAAATTCCAACGGAATAGAATACCACTGGAATTTTTTTACAATTCCAACAGTATTTTGTTCCATTGGAATTTTCCATTAGAATTATCTTGAGAAATTTTCAATAATTTTTTTTAAAGAATTTCAATAGAATATTCTAACGGAATATACTGTTAGAATATTTTTAAAAATATTTTTAAATTTTTTTTTGTTAGTTCCAACAGTATTTTTCAATTTTTTATCGTTAGAATCCTGTAAATTTATTTCTCGCTTCCCCTTCGCATTTCAGAAGTGTTTTTGAAATTCATAGCTGAAATCCCTAAGCTCACCTTTCCCTCTCAAATCTTCTCCTTCTTCGAGGACTACATCCTCAGAAATTTCCAGCTCAAATGGTCTCCTTCTCTTCTCTCATTCTCTGACTCTCCCAAGGTGAAATCCGAAACTTCCCTTTCTCTCCTTCTCTGACTCTCTTCCATCCTCAGACTTCAATCCATCCTTCTCCTTGTTTTCCTGTGGAAACTCATCGCTATGCTTTAAAGGAGAGCAACACTCGCCAACAAAGGCTGGCTGCGCACACTGCATGAAAACTCTAAGCAGAAAAGAAGCCTAAGTTGACTTTGCCACTAAAAGCTCTCAACTTTACCCAGTTCCAATGGTGGCTTTTGATCACTTTAGCAACATGAACGATGTTTCCTTGAAACCCTGTTTGCTTCGCACAATTCTCAAAGAACAAATCCCTGATGAGAAGCACCCATTTTCAATTTCTTCAGAGCTCTATAGGGTTATTTCCATCATCAAAACTCACATTTTCCAATGGAGAATCGGTAGATCCAAAGCAAATTGGAAGATGGAAATCTGCCCTAGATTCCTGGGTCGACTGCATTTTGATGCTTGTCTCTAGCCACATGATGAATATGATTGGTTATGTTCTTTTTTTTTTTTTTTTTTTTTTTGGTTGGAATTCAATATTCATACATACCTTGCTAGTTTTGAATGGATTTGGGAATTGTTATTTTTCATCTGCCTGAAAAATCAGGAGGTTTATGCTTTTGGAAGTTCATCTTAATTAGCATTCATTTGTTACTTATGTCACATACAGATACCTTTTTAATGGGGATTACTGCTTTGTGATACATACTGCTTCATGCTTGAAGTATGGGTTTTTTTTGTTTTCTTTTTATTTGTCGCATAAGATAGTTTTCTATGGTGATTACTACTTTGTGATACATACTGCTTTATACTTGGAAGTATGGAATTTCTTAATTATTTATTTAGTTTTTTGCTATGGGATGTTGTGAGATACTATTTGCATTTCGATTAATATGGGTCATAATTTGATCTATTGTAGCCGGATATATGCTGGGCAGGAATCTGTTTGCTGGGATTTACTTGTCAAGAGTGCAGCTCTGCTCGTTTCTTGGCATCCTACTCTGAGTGGTTCCAGAAGCTGCTGTCAGTTTTACAGGCACCAAGCTGTTTTGCCATGTATGCGGCTTGTGTTTCCTGCTCGCTTTCTTGAAATTTTGCTTTTCCCTTTTGGAATATCAATTGTTATGCACTGCAGATTTGATTTTTAGTTGGAAAGTATATGAATATAGACCTAAGGTGAAGGCAATTTTTTGTTATACCGAGGAAAACTAAATATAATTGACTCTATTTTCAAGCTTGACTAAATACTTAATTTCTGTTTTATGAAAATCTTTTATATACTAAGTTTCCGGATTTAAGACAATCGTGGTTGTTTTTAGCACAACAAGTTATCTCTGGCTGACACATATTAGAGTTACTAAATGACTTTTTTCTTGCTACAGGGCATTCTAGTGTTACAGCTGTCTCATTTTTGGTCAGAGAGAAAGACCACATTTATTTAATATGCTAGGGGATTGAATAATGTTAACATTACTAATCTGATTGGATGCCTTTTTCTTTCCTCATCTAGCATTTGGATACATTGTGAGAATCCCTGTTAGCATCTTCTAGTGTACATGTGCACTCAACAAAGATATTACTTATTTCTATACATGTTTTATGGTCAAGTTTCAAATTTTTAATATAAAATTGTTAGTTGATATACATAACTCTGACATGTGTTCCATGTTCTCTTTTTAAAACAGTTATCAGCATGTACTCAATTTGTGAGAGTGGCTTCTTGTGTGCTTCGATATCTGATCTATTTGTGAGGTTAGATATTTCTTTTTTCGTCTCAAAGACAGGCCTATTTGTTGGGGAACCATTGTGTTTATATGATGTAAAATACTCATGTTTGGTAATGATTGATAAGTTTATAAGTTGAAGACTAAATCCTTTGAAATTTCCGTTCCTCTCTCTCTCAAACATCTATAGGTATGCACTGAGTGACATGTTTAAAACTGCTGGTAATTGTCCACACACCTCTGAGCATGCATAATAACATGGGGATATTTGTAAAAGGATTTTCTATAATCTTGGAATATAGATCTCTAATATGCCACTAACTTGATGCTCTAAAATGATATTGCTATCAAAATGCTCAAAATTTGAAAAGCCTTCCACTTAATTGCTTGCAGTATTTTAGAATTTTAGATAGAAGTAGAACATTATTTTACCTTTTCTTTTTCAAAATATTCTAGTTAGTCTGAAAGATTGAATAAATCCAAGATTCATTTTGTTGAATATTTCCTTTACTTGTTAGTGTTGTAAATCAATTAGTACAACCATCTCTCAGTGCATGGAGTCCTATGAGTTTGTTTTGTTTACTAGACTTAGGAAAAAACTTGATTGGGCATGATTCATATATAAAACGTACTGAAGAAAAGTTGAGACTGTCTGTGCTTAATTTTGTCTCTTTTGTTGGGAAAAGAAGATTGACAATCCTCTTGTCTAAGGCCTGTTGCTAGTTAGTTTTGTCTTCATTGAAATAACTGACAATTATTATCTTTTCTAACTTAGGTTGAGTGGATTTCCTAGTGTGAAAAAAAATGAGATACAAATAATAATTTGGTAATGCAGTCTGTGATGTTTACAAGTTTGGGTTCACACTATTATGAACTATATAGGTTGTCACATAAAGCTGAAAATGCTCATCTGTCAATATCTGCTATGATGCACCAGAATTGACACTAGGCCCACTACTGATTATATATGGTGTGATGGCAATTCCTGTATTGTATTTTGAGAAGAACACACACACACAGAAAGGGTATTCTGGTATTGTCAGAAGAACACACACACACACACAGAGAAAAAGGAAGAAAAAAGTTAAGTTTGGATGCATGGTTTGTAGTAACTGTAACTTAATACTATATATTATGTGGGGTATATATTGGACCCTTCAAATTCAAAGAAGAGAGTTGCAGTTATAATATAAACACATATGGCAAAATGAATGTGGACTTGTTGACATGACAGGAGATGAGAAATTTCCCTGAAACAGCAAGAATAATAAGAAAAGAATAATAAGGGGCCACCATAATACCATTCATATGAATCTCTATGGATTTAAAATTTTAGACTGAAGCTCAAGACCTTTATCTAACTTTTTGCATATTATTATTACTTTCAAAAGTGTTTAGCTTTGTCTATAGATTGTTCATTAAGTAAACGATTCTTTTTGGAGTCTAATTCCAATGTATCATCAGATTTTTCTGCCACGATGGGTATATATATTTCTATACAGAGTCATGGATGGCAGCCCTCTTAAGTCTTTGCATTTTGGAAATAGCTAGCTAGCTACCTAGCAGACCCCATTACACCTTGTCTCTTACTTGTTCCCTTTTCCTATATATTTCTTTTTAGGGGGGTCGTATTGCAGCAACAATATAGACTTGGCTTCATTACATGCACCGAATATATATGCAGGTTCTCATGTTTATCCATTGCTGCCCATTATTTGTTAAAGGGATGCTAATGAAATTTGCCAAATTAGTTATCAGATATAGTTGATGGCCACAGCAGGTTCATTAAATTAGTTTCATTTAAATGAACTAGGCTTACCACAAATTTACAAGAAAAAACTATATTTGTGTATGCAAGCATGGATTTAGATAGTGCGTATGACAGTATCTGTTTTTGCTTTTCAAAGAACCTCTAATAACAAACATTATGTGGAGGATTGACAGATGCTAGTAGTCAATTATAGTCTTACAATACTTTATTCGTTCTGTTTTATATGAGTTGTTTGTGATTGCTCTATGATTTTTAAGTATTTTTTGGATGAATTATGTGTAGTTGTGCTGTTTGGTTTGTTGTTAGTTGTCAAAAATAATCTTTTGTGGTTGGCTGCTTGCTCATCTGCAGAGAGCACCAAGTGTTTGATGAAAGTCCTCTGAGAAGTATAGTAACTATTTATTTGGCAAGGTTGTTATTGAGGAGTGGGGACTGCTTCTAATCTTTTTAGAAGTTATTTTCCAAAATAATGATTAAATAAATAAAACAACGATATATTTTCATTCTTGGTGTAAATGATAGTTGAGCTTCTAGTGGTTTGAATTTCCACAATTTATACATTAGATGCCTGTATCTCCACAATTTTGTTTAAATATTTAAAGAATTTCTGCTGCATTCAAATGGTACAAGTTTTCAATTTAGTTTATACTCTTGATTGAAGATTTTGCGATATTGCAACCGGGCCTAAAATATTGTTTCAATCTCTTTGATAGTGAATGACGTCCCAAGAAAGCCATGGATTCTACTTGCTACTAGTAGAAGTGTTGCTGCAGTGAAGTTTACAAACCTCTACCATTGTTTTCTTGAATGAGTAGAAGCGCAGTTGCCACAAGAGTATTTATGAATTATTTGAGATTTAAATTTTTGTACTCAATACATTATTGACTTATAAGAATTATTTAATGAATTGGATATTTGTGTTATAGAAATTATTTAATAAAATGGATATTTGTTAATGGTATGTTTTGATTTTTAACAAATATTATTTAGGAAATTNAAAAAAAAAAAAAAAAAAACCTCCAGAAATTCCAATGGAAATTCTATTCCGTTAGAATTTCAAAAACCAACAAATAATTTTCGAATTTTTTTTAAAAAATAAAAAAAATACTTTTAAAAAAATTAAAAATATATATTTTTAAAATTTTTTAAAAATTCCAACGGAATTGCTGTTGGAATTTTTTGTCGGAATTTTTTTCCCATAATCGAATTCCAACGGTAAAATTCCGTTGAAATTAATTTACCGTTGAAATTTTGCAATTCCAACGGCTATTATTCTAATGACACGAATTCTGTTGGAATTACTGTTGGAATGCATGTTAGTCCCACAAGTTTTTGAACCTGTTTTGATGATAACAATAATGTCTTAATTTCTTATATGTGTTGTTTGTCTTGTTGTTGTTAATCTTTGTTATGTTTTTTAAGTGGTATCCAGCTCAATCATCAAATGAGTCCTGAAGGACTTGTTCTTCAAAACCAGTTCTGGCTTATATGATAGGACTATGAGATTGCTGATGTGGACATGTATGCTTGCGGGCTTCGGGCCAAAGTTTCCCTTTTGCTTATCTGACTAAGAGCTGTACTCTTAGCAAATAGGAAATATCATTTTATTTGCTTTTGGAAAAGCTCAAGTATCAAGAAAGGTGTATCTACTCTCTTACACAAAGAGAAACTTTTTGGACAAAAAGGACAAAAGGAGGGTGACTGATGGACAAAGGGTCAGCCGGTTGATGGGTCCTTTTTTCCTCACCATTTGGCCCTTCACGTGCAAGGGAAGCTAAAAAAAGCAAGAAGGCATCAAGTAGTCAAGACACTTATGAAGAATAGAAGAAAAGCAACACACGAGAAAAGAGAGTGAAGGAAGCCATTGTTAGAAAACTAAGCTTAGCATCTTCTTCTTCCCACTCTCGGATATCTCCATGTATCAAGATCCTCATTGTTTTGTATATACTCTGTGAGAGAGTTTCTTCTTGGCGCTAAAACAAAACACTTGGGTTTTGTATCTTGGATTTCTATGAGAGAAATCCATGTGTGTGATCTCTAGAGTTAGAGAGAGAGAGTTCATGGTAAGCTTGGGAAACAAAAACCATGGGTGCTAAGCTTGAAGAAGCTTGTAAAATAAACTTGGTGTAAAGCTTGGAGAAGCTTGAGAAATAACCTTGAAACTATAGTGGAACCCCATTAACATGGGAGAAGTGGATGTAGGCATGTTAGGCCGAACCACTATAAAATCTCTGTCTAGCTCTCTCTTACTTTGTTTTTGATTCTCTGATTAATCCTCTGTTCTAATGGTGTGTGGTTTAAAAAGTTTTTGTTTGATTATTCAAGTCTGGGATTTGTAGAAGAACTTGTTTGTAAGAACTAGTTTTCGTTAATAAGTTCTTAAACAAATATGCTATTTGAATCAATTTTAAAAGGCAATTTTTAATTAATTCTTATTCACCCCCTCTCTAGGAATAGATCCTGCACTCTCAATGCAAAATTCCAAAATTCCAACGGAAAAATTCCGTTGGAATTCAATTTTTTTCTTGTAGTGTCATCAGAAAGACTTGAGGTGCTTTTAGCATACCCCAGGGTTCAAAGGGTTCCTGGAATATGCTTCTTTTATACTAACATTCAAGATGGCCTCGCTCCTGTTCTTGAGCACTACCTAAAGAACTTGAAATCCCTTCATCAAGTCACAATATTCACAACACTTCACTATCTGCTGGTCCCCAAGGTTGCTCCTCATGAGAGGTGTAAGAGAATTCAACCTACACAACCAATGAACACAGGAAACCAACAAACAATACCAGCAAGCAATAGCAATTCTAAACTAGAAAATGAAAACAGTAAAAGAAATTTAAGGAAGAAGAACACCAAATGTACGTGGTTCAGCCAAGATGGCTTACATCCATGGGAGAGAGCTGTTCTACTATGATTAACAACACCAAGATCGAGTCCTGTTTACAATAGAGTACCCCCTTGGCTTCTGTTCTTGCTCCTTCAATGTATACCAGCAAGAACCCCTAAGTCTCTCTCTATTCTTCACTCTCAATCTCTATATTCTTCTTTTCTCTGATTTCTCTCAAGCCCACCAATGCTAATCTGAAGTTATCAAGTCCTTCACCCATCACATGTTTATATAGGAACCAGTAACAAGTTGGTTATGGTCATTAACTAACTAATAACTGATTTCTAAGACACAAATATCCACCGCAACATGGCCATGTCTAAGGTCGTGTCTAACGAATATGGCTGTGTCACCTTTAATGACATGTCCGTGTCTAAGCCCGTGTCTGTAGTCCCAAGACTCATTCCAGCTCCAACCGCGAACATGGTCATGTCTGAGGCCATGTCTAAATGCACACACCCCGTGTCTGAACTCCCGAGCTTCACTTCAAGTGAACACGTCCAAACTCACAAGTGAACACGGCCCTTTTCTTCAGTCCTGAGACTAACTTAAGTGACACGCTTTGCTCCATAAGTGAACACAGTTGTGTCGCCAGCCCATGTTCGGCTTACTCAAGAGTTGATCATCACAAGAGGGTTGTCATCAGGAAATTCAGCCCCCAAGGGGTATATGGGTGTGTCATTCAGAATGGCTATGCAGATTGCCTCGAGAAAGTAGATGATTTTGCAGGTTTAGTTATTGATGGTTTGAAGGAGCATCTAAAGAATTGCTCCAGCAATCTTCAAGAGATTGAAGAAGAGATCTATTGTTTGGTAGAAGGAAGTTGCACTGGCGTGGTTTATGTTTGTGGAAAGACAATGTTTTTTGTTGGCCTAAATTCTGGCTGGTTTGAGAGAATCATGCTTGCTTTTTATGAAGTCTTGCACAGTAACTGTAGGTCTGCATTGCCTGCTCTTGGTGTTCCATTGCCACAGAGAGTTGAATTTGGAATGCTACATGAGGCTTAAAGGGGTGACTTTGTCTCAATCATTGTTATGTCTATTGCTATTATGTTTGTGCAGCAAACCTTGTTTAAGAGTCTAAACTACGTGTGGGAATGATGGATATCTCACATCTTTATCCTTAAATTCTCTTTGTGTGTTATAATGTGATCACTCTATTGGGTTTTATGTATTGCCTTTCTCTAATTAGAGCCTATGATCTATTGGATGAACACTGACTAATGACTAATATTATGATGTAGTGATTAGGGGTGTAATTGGTCTGGTTTATACCCCAAACCGACACTGAACCAACCAAACCATATTGGTTTGGTTCGGTTTGGTTTTTCAAAATTTTTAGAGTAAAACCAAACAAAACTAGTTCGGTTTGGTTTTATCGGTTACGTCAGTTTTTGCCAAAAAATATGCACAAGCCATTTTTCCAAATTTGAACAAGAAGAAAGTAAAAAATTAAACCGGTTTTAGCCATTTTAGAAATAAAACACTTCAAAATAACCAAAACGACGTTATTTTAGACTACTTGGTTCGGTCCGGTTGATTTTTAGTTTTCTTTCATTAAAACCAAGAACCAAACTAACACCCTCAATCCGGTNTTTTAGAGTAAAACCAAACAAAACTAGTTCGGTTTGGTTTTATCGGTTACGTCAGTTTTTGCCAAAAAATATGCACAAGCCATTTTTCCAAATTTGAACAAGAAGAAAGTAAAAAATTAAACCGGTTTTAGCCATTTTAGAAATAAAACACTTCAAAATAACCAAAACAATGTTATTTTAGACTACTTGGTTCGGTCCGGTTGATTTTTAGTTTTCCTTCATTAAAACCAAGAACCAAACTAACACCCTCAATCCGGTTCGGTTTTCCCCCCGGCCCGGTTCGGTTCAATTGGTTTAATCAATTTTGACTGGTTTAGCTTACACCCCTAGCAGTGATCAATTTATCAGTAACTAGCTGAGCAATCCATCTCATTATCTTAAAATGTGGTCCCCATCAATTATTGCTACCAATGGCTATAGGTTTTTCCTTATGTGAACAATATCCCCTTGACATTGTTTAAGTATACATAGAGCAATATTCCCACATGAGATTCATTTTTAGATATACTTAAAGTAGTACTCACTTTTTTACGTCTATTAGAGTACTATTGTGAGTATCTTCTATATCCTATAATAAGGCTCGATTTGAAATAAAAAGGATATATTAGCATTGGAATTTAAATAAAATAATTAGCATTGATAAGTATATGTTAGAATCCATGGGCCTTAAAAAGTAAAGATAAATAAGGAAATAGCGTAATTTTATCTCTCTCAACAGTTAAAAAGTAAGGCAACCACTCTCTTTAAAAATTTTGTTTTAAATATATAGAAGTAACTCTTATTTTTGGATCATTGCAAAGCTCTCAAGATGTGGTCTGATGTAAGTCAACACATTTAAAGTGTACCTAAGTTGCATAAATTAAGCTATGCAAGAAAAGTGGTATATGCTTAATTTATTTTTTTTCTAAACCATTTTTTATGGGCTACGTAACTCCTATTTTTGGGATTATTGCAAAGCTCTCAAGAAGTGGCCTTATGTGAGTCAACACAATTAAAGTCTATCCAAGTCACATAAATTGAGCTGTGCGAGAAAAGTGGCAATATATCAGAGTAACTACAATTTCTCAATAAATGCAAACATTAATTGAAGTCAAACATTAAACTATAGTCTAGATCGTAGGTGTGCTTTTAATTGAAGTCAAACGATAAATTATAATCCTAATTCAAAGAGGAAGAAAAGGTGGAAAATAGGATATATAAGAGTCTAAGATTAAATCTATGTGGTATATGACATATATGTCATTTTTCCATTTAAGCTCTATGTTTGTGATATATAATAATACGTACCCTTCTTATTGGGTTTCATAAATTGTTCTTGTCTAATTAGAGCCATTGACCATATGGGCGACAATGACTAAATGAAATTATGTAGATTAATAATTTATATTGTTTTTGCTTTTATTTTTTTTCCTTCTTTATGTCTCCCTTGATCTACTTTACTTTATTATATTTTTGGTTTATGAAATTATAAGAGCCGTATGGTTTAGTAAAATCTCTTGGTGTGATTCTGGGGAATCCAAAATCCAGTATTTATATTTCCCCTTATGAGATGAATCTAGAGAGTAAAATTCAAGAGAATAAGGATTTGATGAAAAAATTAGCAATTATAAGTATTTATGAATTTTTAAAAATGCACTCTTTTATTAATGGTTATCAAAATGAGACTTACTCTCTCATGGTTATCAAACTGCGAATGGTCTTTTATAATAGATATTGCGTATGACTAAACCTTAATTTTTTTTGTAATTAGAATGTTTTTGTTAAATGCTTACATTAGATTAATTATTAGCATATTTTCAATATTTGGAGAAGATATGTGTAAGTTTTTGAAACAAAAGAAAATTGTATGTGTAATTGCTACAATATTTAGAAGTTATTGTTTAATTTCAATGAAAATTTATCTTCATAATAAAAAGATAAATAATCATCATTATGAAATATATATCTTAGCTGATGATGGGTTCTGAAAGTGAAAAAGGATTTTTTTTAAAAGTATTATAAAAGATGACGTGTTTCCAACATGAGAATGCTTTCTAAATTATTTTGAATGTTTTCTAAGTTATTCTTAGAAATCATCACGCACTTTCCTTCTAATAATAACAAAAAGAAAGTAAAATTCAGACACTTCATTTGGTTTGACAAAAGAGAAGAGAAAAGAAAAGATTTGACAAAAGACAAATAAAAGAAAGGAAAGGAAAATCAAGAGAAGTTTCGTTCAAGAATCTCAAAAGATAACGCAACAATTGAAAAAGCAAGCACTAGCATTTGATTTTAGAATAAGAAATTTATTTGTACACACCAGTGTAAATTCTTATTCAAAATATGAGTGATACAAAATTAATTGAAGTGTGAAGTATTGTTGTGAAAGTGACACAAAACTAGCTCAACTCTCAAATTTGTCACAAAAACGAATGAGAAAGCAACAATCAGCATTAATCAAAGATAAACATGATGTTAAACACATCTTTAAAATAATGTTACTTGTAAACTGGTTAAACTCACATTATTGTACACAGCTACAATTGGCAAAATCTGAGCCAAAAGAGAAAAAGATAACGATGTTTAAGTCGGTGCGCTTGGTAAGTTGAGATTATACCACTCAATTCACAACTTCTGCCTATTTAAGACCACCCAACTGCATCTTCATTTTGCATCAAACGCTTGCTCAGTCTCTTTTACACTGAGTCACTTCCAGATATGTCTATTTAACTGAGAAATTTGCAGAATGAATCACCAACCCGAGATTGTCGTGGATTTGACTCCTTGGAATGCTCCTAGTGTTAACGTAACCAATGGCTTGAATCGAAATTATGAGCACAAGGAAACATTCATAAAGTCCTTCCCATCTTCTATTTCTCTATGTTCTCATATACACAATATTAACATGTCTTCATACATTTTATATATTGCCTTTTCTCTTTTATCATTGTTTCTTGAATTTTGTGATTGATCATTTTCTATTCTGGTTGTTGAATTATCAGACGAGCTATTATTTGAATTTAGATTGGCGAGATTCATTGGTAAATAGATGTTAATTACTCTTAATTGATTTGGGTATTCATTATGCATATAATTTATCTGTGATAGAGGAAGGGCAAAAGGGCATTCTGATTATGATATGGATAACTCATCCTTTGCAAATTGCTCTACATATTAAATATTACTCTTAAGTTTCATAAATGTTTGTTCCTTTTCTTTTTGTTAATTCAATTTCCTGACTCCTAACAGGTTTTGAGGTAATGTTTGCTGATCTTCGTCATTTCTATCAAGAACCATTCAATCTAAAAGTTTAAGCTATTAGATGAAAGTCTAATAATGATTTTATATCTTTGGTCATTTATGTTAAAAACTGATTCAACCGAAAACTTAAGTTGTTAGGTAAAAGTTCAATAATGTTTTATATCTAACACGTCCTAGCATGTATAAGCCTATTGGGCTTGAAGCATAGATAAATCACACGCCCATTTATATCTTGTGATGAAATTTCAATTAATTGAGAAAGTGAGAGTGGAAGGATTTGATCTCCTGACCGCTTGGTCAAAGAGGTTCTAATACCATAAGAACCGATTCAACCGCATAGCTTAAGCTATTAGATTAGGCTCATGAATTGTTTTATATCTAACAATTTCAACTAGCACTCCATTCAAGTTGATTGCCACGAATTTGGCTGATCTTTTAAACTTTATGCATGCTTCTTTTTCACCTAGCAAGTTTCTTTATCTTCTCTTTGTCAAACTTCTTTCTTTTTTGGCAGATAGCTTTTCTGTTGCAACCTCTCCATCTCTTGAATTTTACTTATGCAGGAATACCTAATGAAAAATCCCAATATTTTTGGTGATGGATTCTACAAGTTTATACCAAATGCAGTCTACTGTCCTATGTTTATTATAGCATCACAGACTGCAATTGTTGGCAGCCAATCACTGATATCAGCCACGTTTTCTATAATCAAGAAATTTGCGGTGCTGAATTACTTTCCTAGGGTGAAGATTGTACACACCTCTACCAAGAGGGGAGATCAACCAAATTTTCTTAGCTTTTGGATAATCAATTAAAATATGAACTGGAAATTCCATTGTTGAATTATTCTTAGAGCAAAGAAGACATAATAACTTATTTGGGTATTGAATCTATCGATTGGGACATAGGAGAAACTGTGAAGAGCTTTGAACTATTCACAGCCATTTTAGCCAAAGGAGTCGGAACATTAGAAGAATAGATGCAATGAAATCAGGACTTGTATCTATTGCTACAAGAAAAAGGCTATTTTCTAACGGAAAATTCAAACGGAACAAAATACCGTTGGAATTTTTAAAAAAATCCAACGGAAAAAATTGTGTTGAAATTCCAACGGTACTGTAANACTGTGAAGAGCTTTGAACTATTCACAGCCGTTTTAGCCAAAGGAGTCGGAACATTAGAAGAATAGATGCAATGAAATCAGGACTTGTATCTATTGCTACAAGAAAAAGGCTATTTTCTAACGGAAAATTCAAACGGAACAAAATACCGTTGGAATTTTTAAAAAATTCCAACGGAAAATTGTGTTGAAATTCCAACGGTACTGTAATTCCGTTAGAATTTTCCGTTAGAATTACCGTCAAAATTATTTTTCCAATTTTTTTCTATTTTTTAAAAAATTTTTTTGTTGATTCCCACGGAAATTCTTATGGTAATTTCTATAATAGTACCGTTGGAAGTTTTTAGGCTATTTCAGCTTTCCCCCTTCCCCTTTTCACATTTTAGACTTCCCCCCTTTCGCATTTCAGACTTCCCCCTTTCTGCTTTCACCAAGACCTAGCTATATCTCTTCTCCATTTGCTGGGGTTCTGGGTTTGCTGGGATGAATATTGTCATAATCGTTGTCAAATTGTTTTGAGCACAAGTTCTCAAAGTGGTGATATTCGGTCCTGTAACTCCTGGTCAGGTACGTGTTCGAGCTACTTCTGCTCTTAGATCTTGCACTGGTTTGTGTATTTCAGCGGTGTTTACTTAGTAATGCTTGATTTGAAGCTTCACAACAATGGATTTCGATGTGTTTGTGTTTTGGTTAGTGTCATTAGCTAGTTATCTGTGTCTATTGCTTGCAGGTTTCGTTCTTGCTCGGAATCATTCCAGTTATTGTGGCATGGATTTATTCAGAGATATTGGAGTATCGGAAGGATTCAATCTCTTCGAAAGTGTGAGTTTGATTTATTACTCCTTTTCCGCATAAACTTTAGTTGCAGCAGCAGGTGGAGTTTTCACATTTTACGAGGAATTTAGCATCTGCTACTACTGACTTTTCTGTTTTGTTTCTTGAGAGAGTTGCTATACTGAGTAGAATTAGAGCACTTGGCTATTACTTCAATATGATTAAGAGCCGTATGATTTGTAATGTTTGCCATAATGCACTTGTACGTTTTGTTCATCTGCAATTGATTTTTTTTAATACCATATCTAGAGTTGAATTTTTCACATTATAAAAATTTGCTAAGTAGCAGCATTACACCAAACAATCTCAAAATTTATCTGTTTTCATTATCTAGCAAGTCTTTTTGAAGAGAAAAAATTTTCTTAAATGATCGGCGAAAAATGTTAGTTCAGGAAAAATCAAGAACTTGTGACTAGTGATCCTCATGGAAGTTATTTGATCCTACTAGTAGGCATTCAGACGTTAATTTGGTTGAAATGGCCAATGATGCTGTCAAAGAAGAAGATAGAGCAGTTTTAATAGAGGGGGGGAACTCTACCATCAGCCTCCCCAAAAGCTCGAAGCTTAACTGGCTCATTCCCAATCATCAGGTTTGTAAACATGCTCCTCTGGTTCTTATTTTCTTAAGTTATGGGTAAGTAGGACTTACGTACTTTGGCCTTTTTATTTATTTCTTCATATTCCTTTTGATGGATGAATATTTCTTGATTGAAAACCGTTTGACACTTAGAGCAATGTAAGTGAATTATTTGATTTAAGAAATAAATTATGTAAGCCAATCAAAATATTGACTTCTATTTCCGTAGCTCTTTCTCTTGTTACAGATCCGAATTCGGAATCCTTTTAGCTTACTATTATTTGTGTGATCTCACAAATTTCTTTGGATCATCGAAAAAGGTAACCATAATTTGTTGCCTCCTTTGTATACCAGTGTTTTTCGCTTTTGCTTGGTCCTCTTTGATTTTGTGATTGGAGAGACTCTTCCGGATGCAACATATTGCAGCTTGTTTGTGTGTCTCTTTAGCTTGATCCTGTTCGTTATCTTCAAATAGTGTTTCACCATAATTGTTTTCTAGAAGCTTTTATATGTTTTTCTGTCATCAGCGTACCCACTGACCCTTCCATGGTTTTCCTTTATTTAACTGAGTATGAAAAAGATGAAGCCTTTATTAGCATTTTTATGATAATGCTTCCTAAATATTCATTATGGTTGAGGAACTTTATGATCTTTTGTCATACTCCACATAGAACATTTGAAATCTGGTATTTTTCTTCTCACAGTTTCTCTGTTCCAGGTTTTGTTTTTGATGTACCATTACTTTGCTGCAACTGAAATCTATAATGCTATTCGTCTGTTCATTGCTGCATATGTCTGGATGACTGGATTTGGGAACTTCTCATATTATTATGTTCGTAAAGATTTTAGCCTAGCAAGGTTTGCTCAGGTATTCCATCTCCCAGAACTATAAGCATACTTTTGTATATTTGGTCTGTCCTGACTGCGATATCTTTCCCTCCTTTTCTGGTTAAATAGATGATGTGGCGGCTTAATTTCTTGGTGTTGTTCTGCTGTATTGTAACATATTCCTGTCAAATAGGTGTTGTAACATATTTTAATTGTGTAATGCTGAGAATCTTGATGGAAACTTGGTTTTTGTGAAACAAGTCTTGCAGTTTCGCTTATGTTGTTCGCTTTCGAGGTGATCTTTTCTTTGTCCCCTACTTCTTGTTAATTCTTGGGATTCCAATTGTTTTAAAAGTATCAATTTGTTTAGAGTTCAGGTAGTTGTCCCCTTCTGAAATTGAAATCTGTGTCTGCTGCTGATGTCTCAATTTCCCAATTTTCTGCTGACCAACCAGCACAACGAGATAACTTTATAAATTCTGGTTGGCTGAATACTAAGACATATAGTCCTAAAAACTTGTCACTTAAACCAGCTATGATCTGCGATAGTTTATTATGTGACCCTGATAATCTGTTTTATAGTCTAGATAAGTTTGGTGATTATAATTTGGACAAGTTGCAACTCACTGCTTTTGTGAATTTTGTGGTTTCCCATTGTTGCATGGTAGCATTGCTTGCTTCTAATTGTTGTTGAGCCTCTCATGCTCTCTCATGTTTACTCATGCTGTCTACCAATTATAGAGAAAAGCGCACTAGTCATGTTTTCTCATGTTACTTTTTTTTCTTGCTTGTAGGAGTCTAGGTTGGGGTTTGGATGTGGGAGTCTTTCTGGAATATTAAATGCTCCTTTATCCTTTGAAGCTGGGTGTTCACTTATAAAGGAAGTTTTTCAACGAGGTATCACCTTCTTTGATACAGCAGATGTCTATGGAGATAATCATCATAATGAGATCATGGTTGGCAAGGTGCTGGATATCTCTCAAGTACTCAAAATGAATTTTATTTCCCCTAAGAAGGTTATTGTGTGCTATACCATTCAGTTTTTGAATGATGCTCTAGCCCCAAGACCAAGAGGGAAAAAGGTGGCTGATAGGAATACTGGGCAGTAACTCTTAATTATTAGCGAGGAAAGCTCTTGGAAATTTTATGTAATTTGTTCCTTGGATTCCATTGATAATATGTGTATCTGAAACTCTTTAGAATATGCTGCTTTTGCCCAATCAACCTTGTTAATTTTACTTCTATTGTCCATTTCTGTTTATTGTGTAAAAGAAAATATCATGTTAGGTGTTATTTGTCATTGAATTTGCCAAAAATGGCTAATAAGTAGCATTAAAGTGGAAATTTTAAACAAAATATTAAAAAGATAATAATCATAATAATAAATAAGAAATTCTAACTTTAATTTTTCAAAAAAAATTCTAAACAACAAATTTTTAAAAAATAACAAAATTAAAAAAAAAAAACTACCTTAGAAAATTCCAACGGAAATTTTATTCCGTTGGAATTTCAAAAGATAAAAAATAATTTTTGAATTTTTAAAAAAAAAATAAAAAATTTTAAAATATATTAAAAATTCTAACGGAATTTTCCATTGGAATTTCTGTTTGAATTTTTTGTTAGAATTTTTTATTCAATACTGAATTCCAACGGTAAAATTCCGTTAGAATTATTTTTCCGTTGGAATTTCTGTTAGAATTTGTAATTCCAACGACTTTTTTCCAACAACTCAAATTCCGTTAGAATTTCCGTTAGAATTCAAAATTCCAACGGAATTTGGCAAAATTTCAACGGAAAAATTCCGTTGGAATCCAGGAATTTTCTTGTAGCGATGCATAAATAATGATGGCCGTTTATTTTTTAACAGTCAATATTAAATGCTTTCTGCATCAATGGTTATTATGCTGTCACATCAGGAAGGTATTACATACTTCTCTGGTATGTTAGAAAGAACCACCCCTAATCTATAATAGAAATTAATACCAATCAAATTTGAAGTGATCTCAAACTAAATATTGAAATTATTTATCAAACAGTTTGTAGCTGAGTGATATTAGGACCGTTCTTAGAGTTTAAGGATTCTGTGTTTGAATCTAGAATTGTAGCTAAAAGTACAATTAATAGAAATATTGAAACTATTTGACTAAACAGCTATGATTGATTGATATTGAAATCCATTTTCAAGGTTTATGGGTTTCATCTTGTAACCAAGATCGTTATTAAAGTACCAAAATAAAATTAAAATAATTTATTTTTTTTAGATTCTACTTTCGAAATTAAAATTTTCTTCGTGTAGATTTATTATCAAATCCATTATAGATTTTCCATTCAAAAATTGCAAGAAAAAAAAAAAAAAAATTTATGGATGTGAAGTAGAGAAATTTCAAGATTCTTTTGCACTAAAAAACAATGTTTTAAAAACTGGACTGATAAGTAAACCATTTTAGAGGATTAGCACCGGTTGAACTGGTTCAACCGGTCAGACCAAATGGTTGGACCGGTGATATCATAAATATAATTTTTATATAAATATAATATTTAATGTACCTATTGTATATTCTAAGTTATTATAAATATATTTTTATGCAAATTTGTAAATAAAATTAAAGTTAGCCTAGTGACAAATGTTTTTTCTCTTCTTTGGTAGGAGGGTTCAAATCCTCTTATGGCCAATATTCATCCATTATACAATCTAAATGTGAATAAGTAAATTATAATGCAAATTTATTTGCAAAAGAAGCATTGGTTTGATGTTTCAAACCTCTTGTCCCTTTCCCAAAGAAGGGGGTTCGAATCCTTTGGTGGAATATTTTCAGATTTTATTCAAAACAATGCAATTTTGAAAAAAAAAATTCAGTGAACCGTCTGATTTTTTAAAACCGAACCGGTTCACCGGTTCACTCTAGTTTTCACCGGTTTAACCGCCCGAGCGGTTTACCCTCCGAACCGAACTAGAATCTAGACCGAGCATCGGTTGAACCGGTCAAACCGCCTGGTCTGATCCAATTTTTAAAACACTGCTAAAAAGTATTGGTTAGGTCACTTAAAAAAAAAAAAAAAAAAAAGTAGTATACTTTTATTGTGTTGCCTTAAATAATCAAAAACAAAATAAGAAATCTGTCACCCAATTAATGTGGTCAAATTCATTATTCATTAACCCAACATAGACTTAATATATTCCAACTGACATAATTCTTTGAAGCTTTTTTGTTTTTGTTTTAATGTTCTTTTTTATCTTTCCCTTTTAGAGAGTCAACGAGGGTATAAGAAGGATAACATTATACAAAAAAATTAAGAATTAAAAAGAGGGATTTAATTTATATCTTTTGAAGAGAGATATAATTACTCCTAATTTAATTTTTACTTTACATTTTAGTTGGACCCATTCAATCTTTTTCGGAATGGCCTAGATTCAACTAGTGTCTACATTATATAAAATAAGTATGGATTTGAGGTGTGAGACTAGCATTTCTCATCTTTGAAATGCTTTGATTATTACATTAATTGACTTTTCTTTGGTTACTGATGGATTTTTTTACAGAAATAGTCACACTTTAATATTTACATCTGGTTATCCTTTTTCTTAAATAAACATAATCCTCCTACATCCATTTTGTGGGATGGGGAAAAAACACAAAAATATAAAAAAAAAAAAAAAACTACAGCCTAGCAAGAATTTTTTAAACCCGCCATCAACAAAATAAGTCACAAAACTAAAACCTATTTTTGCTATCATTGCGTAAATCTTAAAAAATTGAATTAATATGTATTTGTCAAACACTCAAAACAAAATAAGAAAGAGAAACCTTCTAGTGATCAAAGAAGACTTTCATATTGCACCAAAATAAAAATAAAAAAAAATAAAAGATGAATCTCATAATTTGAACTCTTTGTTCCTGATAAACTATTCTCATGTACAGAAGGACTATTTGTTAGAAAATAAATTCTTTAAACATGCATCACAATCATAAATAAAGGAAATAGGAGACAAGTGAATGTAAAAACAATTTAACATGGTCCAACAAATCATATCCATATATGTTTATGGTGAGGAATCCGTTCTTCATTACTAAAGAAATGAATTGTATAAGAAACATAACCATTGAGTTAATTTTATTTCGAAAATGAATCCCAAAAACTACTGTAAACCCTCTCTCATAAATCCAAAAGAACTCTGATATCTAACTCTCTTGTGCCTTGGGCATTCACCAATTTGTCTTGTGTTGCCTCTCTATAAAAATACAATTACTTGGTTTCAAAGTATTTTTTTTTTTTTTCAAGGTGCTTATCCTCTGTGTGAAAGTATTTGACCTTAAATTTAATACAATTAAACATTCATCAATTATAGACGGTGTATTTTTAAAAAGTTAACTAAGATTTTGAAAAAATAACATTTGAACTAAGCATAAAAATAAAAGATTTTCAATCACATTTTTAAGAATGTTTAAGATCAATTAAATACAAATTGTAATATTTTAAAGAACAACGTTCCCAAGAATGAAAAAAAAAAAAAATTGTACATGAAACACCCCACAAGTATAATCCTTAAGGTTCCCAAGAATAATGATTCTCAAGAATGGAAAAAAAAAAAAAAATTGTACATGAAACACCCCACAAGTATAATCCTTAAGATTCCCTTTTAGTACTCTTGACTCTTTCTCCGGTACTTACCTTCTATTTAGATAAAAAAAGAAAATCAAATCAACAAAAAAATGCCAAATAATCAATCAGTCAAATCACAATAGTATTTCCCCTACAAGACAATTAAAGCGGGCCCAATTGTAAGACTCACATATGAGTAATACTCGGGATATACTTGTAAATTTTCTTTTGTAAGGAAAGATGTGGGTGTACGCGTAATTTACACTGCATTCTTAGAGGAGTAAGCAAAGGATCATAATCAGGAAGAAAATATTAAATGCATTAACCCAACTATGCTATTTATTTTCTTGATGCACATTCATGCTTTCATGCATTTATTGGTGAAACTGCTATTTACTTCTATATGAATGTACGTTGATTCCTTTTCTTTTGCCTTTGTCCAGAAGAGGTTATGCTTTAATGGTCAATATGCAACTTGACATACAAATATTTAATACTTATTACAGAAAACCACTTTGAAAAAAATGCCCTCTCCGTATTATATAAGAGAAGAGAAATGGCAGAGACCACTCTTATTCTCTCAAAAGCTTACCACCTAGGGTTTATTTGAGCCATTCAAAAAAAACGTTTAAGTACGTCCAATTAAATTTGTAAGATGGAGACTTAATTGGGTCTACTGGTTAGTGAGAAGAGTAGTGGTGTGTCTAACCTTACTGAGAGGAGTTGTGGCTTGTGTGATCTCTTTGTGCAGAATGAATCATCAACCTCAGATCGTCGTGGATTTCACTCCTTCTAATTCTCCTAGTGCTAACGTAACCAAGAATCGGAATTCTGAGCACAAGGTAACATTCATAACTTCCTTCCCTTCCTCTGTTTCTCTCTATTCTCATATACACAATATTAACATATCTTCATACATTTTATATTGCCTTTTCTCTTTTATCATTGTTTCTTGAATTTTGTGACTTGATCATTTTCTTTTCTGGTTGTTGAATTATTATACAAGCTAGTATTTGAATTTAGATTGGCGAGATTCATTGGTTAAATAGATGTTTCCTGTCTTTCTCTCTTTCAATCTTCACTTGCTGGATTTAGTGCAAATAAATTTTCAGAAATTAATTGATGAGATGATATATATTTATCCTAACTTTCCCAAGTATCTTTCAATCTGTGAGGCTTCAGTTGAATCTTAGCCATCCAAAAAAAAAAAAAAAAAAATGAAGTGGGTCAGGTAAAAATTGTAAGGTGCAAATTAAATTGGAACTCATTGTAGTGAGAAATGATGAAAGAAGTTATGTGGCACATAAAGTAACTCTTAATTGATTTGGTTATTCATTATGCAAATAATTTATCTGTAACAGGGGAAGAGCAAAAGCGACACTCTGACACTTGCTTACAAGACTTTAGGAGTGGTATTTGGAGGACTCGCAACATCGCCGCTATATATTTTTAGTTCAATGCCTTTGAAGTCTCCAACAGAAGATGATTACATGGGCATCTACGGTATCATGTTCTGGACTCTTACCCTTATTGGGTTCAAATATTGTGGCATAGCTCTTAATGCTGGTGACCATGGCGAAAGTATTTGTAGAAATGCACTGTTAGCTTTATCCTGTTTATACTTTTCTCCCTTCTGTTCAATTAAATGGTTTTTCAAGTACTTCTTATGCAATATAAATCACTTTGCCTTGGATGCAGTTTTTCTAATTTAGTTAAAGTCTCCTATATACTTTTTGTAAACCATTTACAAAAATGCGAAGTGTGGAAAATATATATTGGGTAAGCAGCAAGCCATAACGGTGGAGCTGTGAAACTAATAAAGCTGGCCATAAATATTTTTAATACAAACTATTTTTATGTTTCAAGAGACATTTTTAAACTTATTAGAGACATGAAGAAAGAGTAGTATTTGAATATAATTAAATAAACACTTCTTATTTAATTATTATTTTTTATTATTTTAATTAGTTTATCATATAAAGTTATTTGATATCAACAAGATCACCATTAATATGATATTCATGAAATGTTTATCACTAAAAAGATATAACAGGAGTTGCTTGTGTAAAACCTTAAGCTCCACAATGGACATACCAAACAATAACTCCTACATTGATATTTGATAAACTTCTTTTGTAATCCATTATCTGTAACTTTAAATACATATTTTTCTAAATTTGATTTATAATTGCTTTTAATTTCAAATGACATAATACTAATTGTTACAAAAAAAAAAAAGTGACATAATACTAGTAGCTATGTAATATAAATCATTATTACACGTAGGTTTGACCCAAAAAAAAAAGTAAAGAACAGAAAGGGAAAAAAAAAAGGTCATTATAAGGGGAGAGTGAATGTTTAAAGGACAATTCTCCTATACGCACTAAAAATGGCTATGATAGCATGTATATTTGGATAAAAAAATGATTTTTCTTGAAAACATGAAATTACTTCTATTTATGATTGCTTGGGGTGAGCTATTTGCTACAAGCTAAAAGTTGAGCTTCTGCATAAACAAGTACTCTACTCTGAAGACTTACACACATTTATTTGAAATATTGGCTATAATGATGAATTGCAGGTGGTACTTTCGCCCTGTATTCATTACTTTGCAGGGTTTTGAATATAGGAATACTTCCTTCTAAGCGAGTAGTTTCAGATTCAATCCCTCATGCTGGCGTTGAAAAGAAAAGCTGGCTAGCCAAATTTTTTGAAAGAAGTATTGTTGCTCGAAGGGTATTACTTTTTATTGCTATCTTAGGCACACGCATGATGATAGGTGATGGTATACTTACACTTGCAATTTCAGGTTTGAACAGAATTTACCCCTATTCTTTTACCTTCAAAAATAATTTGGTGGCTTTTATAAATTTGAATATCTATGAATTAACTTTGTAAATTTCTTCTCAGTGTTGTCTGCAATGGATGGAATCAAGGCACCCTTTCCTAAAGTTACAAATAGTAAGTGCTTCAGTGACAATAATTTTGGCATAGACTTGAGAGTTTCCAGATTGCTTAGCATTAAAAATACTTGAAGATTTAATACACATGTTTGCTTTCAAACATAGCCAATTTTGGTTTTCACTTTTCAACAAGTAAGCTTGCATAATTAGTCTGCTGTCAAGCAGAAAAATTTTCAGCATTATCTTCCAATGATATTTCAATGAATAGAAATTATATAAAACTGGAAAATAGGAAAGGTCTTATGTAAATAATATGCAGTAGATTCTAAACTTTCATTGACATTATGTAATTAGGTTAGAACCCAACGTGCCATTTAGAAGTGGTATTTGTTGTCTAGAGACTACAGCTTTTCCCCCAAATTGACACTATGTTCTTAATAAATTATGAAGTGGTTTTTGTTGTCACTGCCTTGCAGATTATGTTAAAATGTTCATCAGGCAACATTCTTTATGACATGTTTAAATAAGTGTTAGGGTTGACTTAGGATACCAAAAAATAACATTGCAGGAAAAACCTTGCAGGGTAGCTTTTGCGTCAATGCAATTTTTTGGTTTTCAGAGGCAATTGTAACACCAATTAAAACATGTCATTAGTTTTGTAAATAACATGATTCAGTATAAATAGACTATAATAATGTATGTTTGTAGTTAACAATGCTATGCTATACTTTTGACACCATTTAGGGAAACTTTCTGAGGTTATCATCATACATCAGCAATTTTTTCCTGTGTTTCTTAACTTTGTCATGCAATTTGCAGCGCATGTGGAAGTGCTTTCTGCAGTTGTCTTGGTCATTCTGTTTCTGATACAGAGATTTGGTACATCTCGTGTGAGTTTCCTGTTTTCGACCATCATGACTGCATGGACCGTGACTACCCCAATTGTAGGAGTTTACAGGGTCATACACCACTATCCAAGTGTATTTAAGGCTTTATCACCACGCTATATTTTCCTTTTCTTTTTGAGCAATGGAAGAAATGGCTGGATTTTGCTTAGTGGTATAGTCCTTGTCATTACAGGTATATATCTTATCTTATGGAATGATATGCCTCCATTGTTATAGAGAGAAACCTTTGAAGGAATCCTCTCATTCTGAATCCAATCAAGTACATTTTTGTTATTCTATGTGCTATCTTCTGTGCTGTTGCTTTTTCTTTTTCTTTTTCCTTGAAGAAATCCACTCAAAACATGTCTTTTAGTTTCATTTTCTTTGGCAGTAGCATCTTTCTATTGAGAATCATATATCTGCATAATATCTGTATAAACTGTAGCTCCATGTTCTACTTTATATTTATGGCCAAAAAACAAGTTCTACTTTATTTTGTTCATGATTATATCCAGGCATATCATGGTAAATATTTGTTCCATTTATTCTTGTCAAGCTAATTTCTGGATTCCTAATAGGTTCTGAGGCAATGTTTGCTGATCTTGGTCATTTCAATCAACGGTCCATTCAGGTTAGTTTCCATGAATTAGGCCTATCCTTAAAAGTTTATGCTTCCTTTGCGTCTAGCAGCCTTCCTGTCTTGCCTTCTATATACTTTTTTGTTTTTCTTTCGGAGATAGCTTTTCTGTTCGTGGTCTATCCATCTTTTGTTCTAACTTATGCAGGACAAACAGCGTATCTTATAAAAAAGCCCAATGATTTTGTTGATGGATTTTACAAGTTTATACCAAACGCAGTCTACTGGCCAAAGTTTGTTATAGCATCATTCACTGCAATTGTTGGCAGCCAATCACTGATATCAGTTACTTTTTCTATAATCAAGCAATCTGTAGTGCTAGATTACTTTCCTAGGGTAAAGATTGTACACACATCTTCAGAAAATGAAGGACATGTTAACTCCCTAGAAGTTAACTACTTTCTCATGGTTCTCTGCGTTGCTGTCGTACTTATTTTTGGAGATGCACAAAATATTGGGAATGCTTTTGGTATGTTAACAAAGTCCTTCATTTGTTATGACTTTAAATTTATAGTTTTAAAATTTGCTACCATATTATCTACAATATCAAATACTTAGCGAATTTTTCTTGGTAACATTCTGAAATTTCATCACTTGTGCATACTGGATGTCATGTTGACAACTGTTTCATAATTCATGTTTAAATTTAACATTATTATCTATTGATGATAATGATTATTTTTTTTTCCAGGTGTTGTGGTGAGTTGGGTTATGTTGATAACCAGCACACTTCTTACATTAGTAATGATTATGATATGGAGAACTCATCCTTTGCTAATTGCTCTATATGTTGGCATTTATTTCATGATGGAAGGAGTTTATGCTAGTGCAGTCATGACTAAATTTGCCCAAGGTGGATGGGTTCCTTTCACCATATTGGTTTTGCTTGTTGTCATCATGTTTGTCTGGTTCTATGGAAGACAGAAAAAGATGGACTATGAGTTAACCAACAAGGTATCATCAGAAAGACTTGAGGTGCTTTTAGCAGACCCCAAGGTTCAAAGGGTTCCTGGAATATGCTTCTTTTATACTAACATTCAAGATGGCCTCACTCCTATTCTTGAACACTACCTAAAGAACATGAAATCCCTTCATTAGGTCACAATATGCACATCTCGCTTCACTATCTACTAGTCCCCAAGGTTTCTCCTCATGAGAGGGTTGTCATTAGGAAATTGGGCCCCCAAGGGGTATATGGATGTGTGATTCAGTACGGCTATGCAGATTGCCTAGAGAAAGTAGATGATTTTGCAGGTTTAGCTATTGATGGTTTGAAGGAGCATATAAAGAATTGCTCTAGCAATCTTCAAAAGATTGAAGAAGAGATCTATTGTTTGGTAGAAGGAAGTTACGCTGGCATGGTTTATGTTTGTGGAAAGACAAGGTTTTCTGTTGGCCTAAATTGTGGCTGGTTTAAGAGAATCATGCTAGCTTTTTATGAAGTCTTGCACAGTAACTGCAAGTTTGCACTGCTTGCTCTAGGTGTTCCATTGCCGCAAAGAGTTGAATTTGGAATGCTATATGAGGCTTGAAAGGGTGATTTTGTCTCAATCTTTGTAATTCTTCCATGCAACTAGTATCCACTCCACAAGTTGCGTGGATAAAGGGATTAATCTTGATTGTTGCCTTAAAGTTTTATTAAATAATGGTTTGACTTCTTAATGGGATACTTGATGCGTTACCTTAGACCGAATGTCAATCTAGGTATGGATTGTTTGATAAGTAACTAAGAATTGTCTTGAAAGTTCAAGTAGAGTTATGATCGCCACAAGTCACCTTGATAAGATCAGATTCAATTCTTTGCCCAAGAACTAAGGGAAGCTCTCAACTATGGAGAAAACTCAAATTTCATTAATCATTCATAAGTGCTGAATACGCATAAGAGACCCCTTTATATAGGTGTCGACCAACACTTAATGAAACCCTAAACAATACCAAAAACTGTAACTGTAGAGAACAAGAGTTTAGTCCCTAACCTACCCTATAAAGTATGCCAAAAGTGATTTAGGAACTTAACATCTCTATTGCTTACTATAGTTCTAGGTAATCCATGCAAGCACATTATTTCCTTAAAGAACAAATCAGCAATATGTGTTGCATCATTAGTTTTAGAGCATGCAATGAAATGTGTTATCTTGCTAAACCTATCAACAACAACAAATATGCCATCCTTACTACTTTGAGATCTAGGACAACCTATTACAAAATTCATGGATATATCAATCCAAGATTGATTAGGCACGGGCAAGGGTGTATAGAAACCATGGGGCATGACTTGGGATTTTTCCTGTTTACATGTTATGCACTTATCACAAACAAAATGCACATCATGCTTCATGTGAGGCCAAAAAAATGTTCATGCAATATGTCTAAAGTCTTTTTCATACCAAAATGTCCCATTAGGCCAACTCCATGAGTTTCTCTAACCAACATCTCATGCAAAGAACACACAAGCACACACAATTTATCTTTCTTAAACAAGAACCCATCATGCCTATAATAGTCTCCATAAGAATACTTAGAACATGAATCCCACATTTGACCGAAATTAGCATCATTGACATACAAGTCTTTAATGAATTCAAAACCAAGTAACTTAGTATGCAAAGAAGAAAGCAATGCGTACCTCCTAAACAATGCAACAGCTACAACATTTTCCTTGCCAATCTTGTACTTAATCACATAAGGAAACGTCTCAATAAACTCTAACCATTTGGCATGTCTCTTGTTAAGTTTACCTTGGGATTTTAAGAACTTCAAACTCTCATGATTATAATGAATTATGAACTCACTCGGCCATAAGTAGTGCTGCCACGTTTGTAGAGTTCTTACTAATGCATAGAGTTCCTTGTTGTATGTAGGATAGTTCAATGCTACTCCACTAAACTTTTCACTGAAGTAAGCAATCGGTTTGGAATCTTGCATCAAAACAGCCCCTATTCCAACTCTAGATGCATCATATCAACCTCAAAAGCTTTATCAAAGTTAGGCAAGCATAACAAAGGTTCATTAGTCGATGTATCTTTCAAGGCATTAAAAGCCTTCTCATGCACATCTTCCCAATTAAACACAACATTCTTTTTAACAAGTTCATTTAAAGGTGAGGCAATAGAACTAAAGTTCTTCACAAACCTTCTATAAAAACTTGCTAACCCATGAAAGCTTCTTACCTCATTCACATTCCTAGGTGTAGGTCAGTCTCTAATTGCCTTAACCTTCTCTTCATCTACACTAATTCCTTTTGAACTCACAACAAAACCCAGAAACATAACAGATTCCATGCAAAACGCACACTTCTTAAAATTGGCATACAATTTATGCTCTCTTAAAACACCAAAAACAACATGCAAATGCATAGCATGGTCATCTAAGGTATCATCAAAGTAGACTACAACAAATTTTCCAATGAAAGAGCGTAAAACATGGTCATTAACCTCATAAAGGTACTAGGTGTATTAGTTAACCCAAAAGGCATCACTAACCACTCATATAAATCATATTTTGTTTTGAAAGCAGTTTTTCATTCATCTCCTTCTTTCATGCGAATTTGATAATACCCATTCTTTGAATCAATTTTAGAAAACACATACGAGCAATACAATTCATCAAGCATAACATCTAATCTAGGGATAGGATGTCTATATTTTATAGTGATTTGATTGATGACTCGGCAGTCAACACACATGCGCCATATTCCGTCTTTCTTAGGCACCAAAATCACTGAAACCGAACATGGGCTAAGACTCTCCCTTATGAATCCCTTTTTGCACTAATTCGTCCACTTGCCTTTGAATCTCTTTTGTCTCCTTAGGATTGGTTCAATAGGCTGGTCTATTAGGGATCAACGCATCGAGAATGAAATCTATTTGGTGTTCAATACCTCTTAAAGGAGGTAATCCATGTGGTATTTACTTGGGAAATATATCAGCAAATTCTTGCATCAAAGAAACAACCACACTAGGCAAAGATGGGTTAAAACTGTTAATGAAATAAACATCATTGTACAAGAGTACAAGTAGTTGCAGTCTGGCTATCAAAGCACTCTTAACCTCACATTTTCTTACAAAAGTAATTCTTTTACTTTTCTCTCTGTTTTGCACACCACACTCCGAATTTTTCTCCTCACTATGCACGACTTTGCTTTCTTTTCTCTCTTGCTCACTCTCATTGTTCTTATCACTCTTTTCTTTTTCTTGGGTGTTCATTTTTGACTCCTTCAACTTACATTCTCGAGTTATTCTAACTTGATCCACATATGCTTCTGCTAGTTTGAGAGGGGTTAACACAAAGGTTCGGTTATTCATGGCCAGAGTGTACCTATTTTTATAACCATCATAATTGACCTTCTTATCAAATTGCCATGGACACCCTAAAAGCAGATGGTCGGCATGCATTGACACTACATTACAAAGAACCTCATCCTTGTAGTTGCCAATGGAGAATGCAACTAGCACTTGTTTTGTTACCTATATATCTCCACGATCATTCAGCCATAGTAGCCTATATGGCTTAGGCTATTTTAATGTGGGAAAATTCAATTTTTCAACCATTAAAGTACTAGCAACATTAGTACAACTTCCACTATCAATAGTTATGCTACATACCTTGTTGCTTACATGGCATCGAGTTTGGAAAATATGCTAACGTTGCTCCTCATCACCTTCTTCTTTAGGCTGTATATTAAGAGCACACCTAGTAACTAGCACATCTCCATGCACAAGGTCTCCAATCTCCATATCACTACAATTTTCCAATGGTGGCATTTCATCATCACTTGAATGCTCACTCTTTATGCCCTTATCTAAAATAATTATAGCCCTTCTATTTGGACACTAAGAAGCAATATGCCTAACTCCTTGACACCTGAAACACTTAATGTCACGTGACCTAGAAGAGGATTTGGTTTCGGTTGTACCTTTGGAAACAGCAACTGAATCCCTAGCTTTCACATCCTCTTTAGGCTTTGAGGTAGTTTTATTTTCCTTCCAATTTGTTTTCCATGGAGAATGAGAAGCCAAACCGAATTTGGAAGAGCCCATAGACTTCAATTGCCTCTCTACTTGGATAGCCTTATGCAACAAGTCCTCCATCTCCACATAATGTTGCATTTCCACCACATCAACTATCTCCTTCCTTAAACGCCCAATAAATCTAGCCATAGTCGCCTCAAGATCTCCTTCTATATTAGCCACAATCATGGCTATCTCCATCTCATTGTAATAATCCTCTACACTCATGGAACCCTGACTCAAACCTTGCAACTTTTGAAACAAATCTCTATAGTAATGGCTAGGTATAAACCTCTTCCTCAAAACTACCTTCATCTCCTCCCATGACCGAATAGGTCTTTCTCCACTCCTACGCCTATTTATCACAAATTGATCCCACCAAATATTAGCATAATCAATGAACTCAACCACTGCTAGTTTAACCTTCTTCTCCTCAAAGTAAGTATGACAATCAAACACATGCTCTACCTTCCTCTCCTACTCCAAGTACAATTTGGGGTCATTCTTCCCTTGAAAAGTAGGAAATTTCATCTTAATGCTACCCAAATTACTATCTCTTTTAGAAACAACCCTTCTCCCTTTCCTAGAGCCAATTACATCACAATTAGAATCCTCCTCTTCCTCCTCCTCAAACCCGTGTTATCTAGAGGACTTAGGTTTGGATATGGACTCTAAATTACCCAGCCGCATGTGTAGAGCCTTAAATTGCTCTTGAACAGCCGTCACAAACATCTTGAGGCCGGTTTTTGTGTTGTCTCCTCCACTGCTCATGTTTTGTACCACAAGAATGTGTTAGAACTAATGGAATTTCCTCACACACTCCCTTATGTGTTTACTTTATAGATTAATTGTTTGACCACTTGTATTTTTAGTCTATTTGGCTTTTCTCGATGATAGTCTCACCACTCTTGCCTTTTACCACTCAACTTCCCCTTATGCACTCTTAAGCAAGTACCTTATCAATGAGTTTGTTTAGGTAACAAATACTAGCAAATAATCCACAGGACGTTACTAAAGGAATCAAGGAAATCAGCAAGAAGGATTGATAGAGTAAGTTTAATAAGAAATTCAAAGGGAAAGAAATTAACAAGGAGGGAATATAAAAGTCCTTTCTCAAAGTAGTCATTTGAAGTGAATTATAACACAAGAACACACTTTGCTAGAACTTTCTTTTCTTCTTTTTCTTTTGTTTTGTTTTTTTTTTTTTTTTTTGTAATTTAGATTTGACTAGGACTCTACTAACAATTAGGGTTTGCTATTGTAATCCAAAATAACAGCCACCTCTAAGTAGATCAACACTAGGATGTTGGACTCTAGATAATTGGAAGACACTATAAGAAAATTGCTGAATTCCAACAGAATTTGAGTCGTTGGAAGAATGGCCATTGGAATTGTAAAATTTGAACGAAAATTTCAACAGAACAGTAATTCCAACGAAATTTTACCGTTAGAATGTTTTTTTTTTTAAAAAAAAATTCAATGGAAATTCCAACAGAATTTTACCGTTAGAAATTTTAATATATTTTAAATTTTTTTTATTTTTTTAAAAAATTTAAAATTTATTTTTTGATTTTTGAAATTTCAACTTTATGGAATTTCCATTGGAATTTCTCAAGTTTTTTTCTTTTTAGTAAATTCTTAAATAATATTTCTTAATATCAAAATATACCATCTACAAATATCTTTTTCATAAAATAATTTCTATAACACAAGTATCCAATTCATTAAATAATTCATGTAAGTTAATAATGTATTGAGTATAAAAATTTAAATCTCAAATAATTATTCAAGTTTATTTCTAATTGTTCAAAATATATATTGTATAACAAGAGCATACCCTTCTCTCAACTACAAAAAAACATAGATTTTGTAGAAGAGCAAGATACTATAACTAAGTTTCAATTTTCATACTTTGTTTCTTTATTGGCTGGAGCAGGAAACCTTTCTCTTCAATGGCAAAAAGTGTCGGACCCATGTAATTTGGGACTGGAAATGGAGGGCAGCTTATGAGGCTGTTGACGGATGCCAAACTGTACAAAATTAAACTACTAATTGTAACTAATTTGTAGTATAGGATGCAACTAGTGTTGTCTCCCAAGGATTCACTAGAACAACTAATCTAGTAGGACTTAAGTAAGAACATAATAAGGGGGGTTTTGTGTTGAATGTAGTATAATAAGTACTCAAAAAGCAATAAACAGAAATTGATCAAGTAAGAGAAAACGTAATCAACTCAAGCAGACAACCAAACCCTAATTCATCCTTGTTCACTAAAGATAACCTAGGTCTGATTTAATTCTTGGTTAAATGTTACCTGGAACCCTTAACAGCAACACTTAGAATTCTTACTGATTACCAATCAAGATTCAATTAATCTTGGAACTAAGAATCTAGGCAACCGCTCTATATCACTAAGTCCAAATTAATTTAATAACTGAATTGTCCAAGTTAACCATATATTAAAAACCTTTAACATATGATTAATAGTTTGATTACTGTGATGAATCTAATTAATAGATTTAAATTCATATAAAGCATGCATGCAATTAAAATACCATTCAATCACATGAAGATGAGAATAAGAAGACAATCAAACTGTATTAAATCAAACCAGGTTGAAGCATAGGAACTCTGGATTATTAAGTTTGGCTCCTCTTGAATTGATTACAAAAGAACTTAGCGTTCCATGGAAGACTTAAACACAAAGCAAAGGTGGAAAATGAACTCAGCAACAGGAGGCAGCAGCAGTAGCTTCTGATGACAAGGTGGTAATGTGGTGACCTATTTTCCTCAACAACTTGAGAATAAATACTAGTTGGCTGCCTCCACTAGGTTTCCTAATAGTTTCCTCAATACAAAACAAAGCTAATTCCTAAATTATCAATGGTAAAAACATGATCAAGCCTTAATGTCATGTGTGCTAGCCTAATAAGCAGATGTTGGCCTAAATAAACATGCTCTGGTCCAATAGGCAGGCCTAAGGAAAGGAGTCAGTCAATGTTGGGCGGATGCAGAAAATCTAGACTGCTTGCACGCGAATTTCAGTTGTCCAGATGCAAGAATCAGCTTCTGGGCTCTTCATATGAAATGCATTATTTTCTGTCAGCTTTCCAACAAAACAGAATCACATCAATCGGACATCTGTAGCCCAAGATATGGTGAAAAATGTAAGCAGTGCAGAATTCAACAATTATGCAATTAAAATTTATAGGCACCAATAAGTCCAAATCTACAAAACATGTCTATGGACTATGGAAATTAGTAGAAACACATACTAAAAGTCTAAGTATAAGGGAAAGAAATAGTGTAAAATAATGTCTTATCAAATTCCCCCACACTTAGCTTTTTGCACTCTTGGGCAAAATCACAAGAAACAAACTAACTAGAAAACAACTCTCCAAACAAATCAAGAATGCAAAGATCAAGGTAAGAAAACAATTCAAACTGAAAGAAATAGCAACACTCATGGAACAACATCTCTTGACAACTAGAGAACAAAAAGCATGGTAATTTCATTTAATAGGAATGAATCAAAGTAGATAGCCTCTCACAAGATAAATAAATGCTCTCAATTCCCTCAAGTGTCTAAGGTAAGTATTTCTCTCCAATCATTCTATCAAAATCACACTACCATAAGCTTGTGCACTTTCTCAATCTCCACTACCTATGTCACATGCATAACACAAATCAAAAGGACTTTTAAAGGGTTATAATGGGGAAAGGTAAATGAATGACAAGAATATAGAAAAAATGGCTAAAGCACCCAAGGAATCACAAAGAGCATCTAATTATGGAGAAATTCAAGTACTTTATGCATCTTGACTTTGGGTTTCAACTCATTTTTACTTTTCTCAAAACAATTTTTATTCTCTTGTTGCTGCTATATATATTAAGCATAACACTTAACAATTTCAGCCACAACTTGATGCTTTATTTTTGTAAGAATTTACTCCTTTTTTATTCAATGCAATGCTCTTCAATTCCTAAGGGTTGGGTAGGACATGGTTTTACACTTAGGCTTGCAATGAGCGACACCTGAAAGAAATGATCATTAGGCTCAAAAGGGGAAATCAAATGATAACATCAAGGTTAGCTATTTGGCCAAGTAGCTTCTCAAAGAAAATAATGCCTTAATCACTTTTATGCATGCATGTGCAAATGTAACATCAACTAAGAAACAGAACAAGTTCTAGAATGTCAAATTGATAGATGAGAACACACAAGAAAGAATCATAACATATGGCTCAAATCCTCACAACTTATAAGACTACCAAGAATCAACTCATCCAAATCAAATTTTGTTGCCATACCACTTAAATCCAAGAAGCAAGATAATTGTCCACTCATGTTGTAGCACTTTAGAATCAAAATTGTTTCAAACTATTCTCTTCACAACTCTTAACTTAATTGGAAAGAACCAGAAAAATCTAAAAAAAAAAAATAGAAAAATAGCAAACCTAAAAGAAAATAGAAAATAGAATTTTAAATAACAAAAAACAGCAAAGCAAAGAAACATAAAACAGCGAAAACAATATGCTAAAATCACAAAAAATAACAAACAGAAAATTGAAAAAACACATAAAACAGAAAACTAAGCCTAAAACAGAAAACATAACACTAAAAATCTACAACTGAAAAAAAGAAAAAAAAATAAATAGAAAGCATAAAAACACACACACCAGGCTAATTCCCCCCTCCCCCCCACTTAAATTTTTGCAGTGTCCTCAATGCAAAGCACAAAGCAAACAGTAAAAGCAAGACAATAAAATTAAAAGAGAAGGGGAAAGAAAATAGCCTGTGGGTTTAAGTCTCATAGAGGGCAGCAGACAAGTGCACCTTCTCCACCACTTGGTCTTGAAAACCTTCATAATAAGGTTTCAGCCGATGTCCGTTCACTAGGAAAGTCTTATTGGTTGCCTTATTCTTGATCTCAACTGAACCATAAGGGAAGACATGAGTCACCACAAAAGGACCCATCCACCTAGAACGAAGCTTGCCAAGCATTAGCTTAAGACGGGAATTGTAGAGCAACACTTTTTGACCAATGTGGAACTCTTTTCTCACCAACAACTTGTCATGGACATCCTTGGTCTTTTCTTTATAAATTCTGAAATTCTCATAAGCTTCCAACCTAATTTCTTCCAATTCTTGTAGTTGCAGCTTCCTTTAAGAACCAGCTTGAGCCAAGTCAAGATTACACTGCTTCACAACCCAATACGCCTTATGCTCTATCTCCATTGGAAGGTGGCATGCCTTGCTAAAGACTAGCCTATAAGGCGACATGCCTATAGGGGCCTTGTAGGCAATCTGATAAGCCCACAAAGCATCATCCAGACGCATGCTCCAATCTTTTCTGTTGGGTTGGACAGTCTTCTCTAAAATCTACTTGATCTCCCTATTTGACACTTTGCTTGCCCATTGGTTTGTGGATGGTAAGGGGTTGACACCTTGTGCACCACACCATACTTTTTCAACAAAATAACCATGTGCTTATTGCAGAAGTGCGAACCTTGGTCACTGATTATTACTGTTAGGATGCCAAACTTGTAAAAAATGTGAGTCCTGACAAAATCTAAGACAACACGAGAATCATCAGTCCGGGTGGCCTTAGCCTCTACCTATTTAGAAACATAATCCACAGCTAATAGGATATACACAAAACCAAAAGAAGTAGAAAAGGGACCCATGAAATCAATACCCCACACATCAAATATCTCACAAAGCAGTAAAGGCAGTTGAGACATCTCATTCCTATGGGAAATATTTCCTGTCCGTTGGCATTGGGCACAATTCTTACAAAAGCTATGTGCATCATGAAACAAGGTAGGCCAGTAGAGTCCAGAATCTAAAATTTTCCTAGCAGTGCGTTGTGGTCCAAAATGACCACCACATGTAGAAGTATAACAAAATTGTAAAACAGATTCAATCTCATGTCCAAGGACATATCTCCTAATGACTTGATCACTACACAGTCTCCACAAATAGGGGTCATCCCATACATAAAATTTGACTTCACTTTTAAGTTTATCTACTTGATGCTTTTTAAAATAAGCAGGTAACTCAGAAGCAACTAAGTAATTTACCAACTCAGCATACCAAGGATCGTTACCATTTTTACCTTGCAGCTGATAAAGCTACTCATCCGGGAAGGTCTCTCTGATGGGAAGGCTGTCCAAAGTCAGTGGGATCTGGCTCAAGTAATCTGTTACCAAGTTCTCAATTTCACTCTTGTCTCTTATCTCAAGGTTGAATTCTTGCAAGAGAGCATCCATCTAATAAGCCTAGGCTTTGCATCTGGCTTCTTGAGCAAGAACTTCAAAGCTGCATGGTCAAAGAAAGCAATTACTTTAGAATTCAGTAAGTATGAACGAAATTTATCAAAAGCAAACACAACAGTAAGAAGCTCTTTTTCAATGGTGGTATAATTTGCTTGGGCAGCATCCAGAGTGCGAGATGCATAATAAATGACGTGGGACAGCTTGTCCACTCGTTTTGTAAGGACAGCACCTACTGCAAAGTTTGATGCATCACACATCAACTCGAAGGGAAACTCCCAGTTAGGTGGCTGGATGATGGGAAGAAAAGTAAGGCTCTGCTTCAACTAATCAAAGGCTACTATGCACTGCCTATCAAATTCGAAATCCACTTCTTTTTGGAGAAGCTTAGACAATGGCAAGGCAATCTTGCTGAAGTCCTAGATGAATCACCTGTAAAACCCTGCATGACCAAGAAAGGAACGCACTTCCCGCACACAAGTGGGGTAGGGTAAATAAGCAATAACATCTATCTTAACCTTATCTACTTCAATTCCTTTGCTAGAAATTACATGTCCTAAAACTATGCCTTGTTCTACCATGAAATGACATTTCTCAAAATTAAGAACAAGGTTAGTCTCAATGCATCTATCCAGTACTCTAGCAAGGCTATCTAAACATGCATCAAAGGACGATCCATATATAGTAAAGTCATCCATAAATACTTTCATGCAGTATTCTAAAAATTTAGAAAGTATGCTCACCATATACCGCTAGAATGTACCAGGGGCATTACACAAGCTGAAAGGCATCCTCCTATATGCAAATGTGCCAAAGGGATAGGTGAAAGTTGTCTTTTCCTGATTCTCCAAGGCTATGTGAATCTGGAAGTAGCCTGAAAAGTCATCTAGGAAGCAATAATGAGACTTCCTTGCCAACCTTTCCAGCATCTGATCAATGAAAGGCAGAGGGAAGTGATCCTTCCTTGTTGCCTGGTTGAGTCTTCTATAGTTGATGCAGACGCGCCAGCTGTTCTGCACTCTAGTGGGAATCAACTTGTTCTTCTCGTTGGCCATTACAGTGATGCCACTTTTCTTAGGAACCACTTGCATTAGACTGACCCATTTACTGTCTGAGATGGGGTAAATTATGTCGGCTAATAACAGCTTACTCACTTCTTTCTTGACCACATCCAGAATCAACAGGTTAAGTCGCCTTTGCGGCTGCCTCACTGGTTTAGCTTCTTCCTCCAGTAAAATCTGATGCATGCAGGTGGAAGGGCTAATGCTAGGAATGTCTACAAGTGTCCATCTGATGGCCATCTTCCGCTGCTTCAAGATCTGCAACAACCTCTCTTCTTGTTCAAGTTTCAGATTGTTGGCTATGATGACATGCAGCTTCTCTTCTTCTGCCAAGAAGGCATACATGAGATGATCAGGTAACGGTTTCAACTCTAGTATAGGTGGCTGCTATACAGAGGGGACTAATTTGGTTGGAGACGTCAAATTTGCTTCCTGAAGCTCAGCAACACCTGTAAGCTCTGCACTATGCTCCAAAATAGTCTCATCATATCCCAAATAGTTAGAAATTTCAGAACAGACAGCATAACTTCCATCACAATTAGTACATTCAGGGCAGTCTAAAGTATCTAGCAAGCCTACTATATCAGGAAATTCAGCTACTAAGTCAGCATGCACATCGTCAACTAGCAGGTCTATGCTATCTATTTGGAACACTGAATGCTCTTCTAGAAGGTGTTTCATGGCATCACATAAATTAAAACAAATTACAGTGTCACCAAATTCCATGGAAAGGGTACCAGCATGCACATCAATTATGGTCTTAGCAATTTTAAGGAAAGGTCTACCCAAGATCAAAGGGGCATGTCTAGATGTAGACTCATCCTCCATATTTAACACATAAAAGTCAACTAGAAATATTAAATCATTTACCTTAACCAAAACATTCTCAAGAAGGCCTGCAGGATAGGTTGTGCTTCTATTAGCAAGCTGAATGACTACTCCAGTGGGCTTCAGTTCTCCAATCTGCAGTGATGAATAAATAGACTTGGGCATCACGTTGATTGAAGCTCCCAAATCTAGCATGACATTTGCAAACTGCTTGTCTCCAATAGTGCAGGGAATGGTGAAAGTCCCAGGATCAGTGCACTTAGATGGCAAGTTAGGTTGAATCATGGCTGACACGTTTCTTCTCATGCTCACTTTCTCATTACCCTTCAGCTTCCTCTTGTGGGTACACAAATCCTTAAGAAAACTTGCATACTTGGGAATCTGTTTGATGGCTTCCAGGAGAGGTATATTGACTTCTACCTTCCTGAAAGTATCCACGATCTCTCTATCTAGCTCATGCTCAACAATTTTCTTGGACTATGTAAATCTGTTTGGAAAAAGGAAAGGAATGCTGGGGGTAGAGCTCTTTGCTTGGTCCTCAGGGGAAGAAGGTGGCTGTCTGGGGATAGCTTTAGGGGCTGCAGGGTCTGGATCCTTTTCTTGGACAAAATTGGGGATTGTGGAAGGCAGGCTAGGTTCTGGAAAACTCACTTCCTTGCCACTACGCAGGGTTATGGCACTTACATTGCCTCTCGAATTAGTGACTATTTGAGAGGGTAAACTGCCGGAACCTTGAGACTTTAACTCACTAATGGTGGTTGCAAGTTGGCCTATCTGAGTCTCCAAACTCTAAATACTAGTCTCAGTCCTCTGTTGGAATTGGATGTTGTTGCTAGCCAACTGCTTCACTAAATCTTCCAGGCTCGGTTCTGGCTTGTTAGCTTACTGCATAGGCTGCTTCATTGGTGCTTGGAACTACTGGTTGCTTGAACTTGCATTGTATCTAGGCTGCTGTGGTTGGTACGTTTGTTGTTGCTAGTAGGTTTGACCATAATTACCTCTATACCTCAAGTCCGGGTGGTCTCTCCAGCCAGGGTTATATGTAGAAGAGTGGATGTCATATTTGGGCTGCCGGTAAGGTCTGCTAGGAAAGACACTAGGCACTACTTCAGTGTTATCCTGGAGGGTAGGGCATTGATCTGTCAGATGACTGTCTAGGGCATAAATTCCACATAGCTTAGCAGGAGCTTGAACTGGCGTGTGGCCTATTGCTAACTGTCTAACCAAAGAGGTCAGTTCCTCTAAACGGTTCTCCACCCTTTATTGATCCACCATGTGCACCTCATTCACTCCCCTAGCAGAGTAACCATCCTTGTGTCAAATTCTTGTGCATTGGTTGCCATGTTTTTGATTAAGTCTCTTGTAGCCACAGGAGTCTTGTCCACCATGGCACCTCCGGAAGCAGCATCCACATAGGTTCTATCCATAGGAAGAAAACCTTCGTAGAAGTACTGGATGAGTAACTGGTCACTGATTTGGTGATGAGGACAGCTCCCATATAGTTTCTCAACTCTCCTAGTATTCATATAATGTCTCTCCATTATGTTGCCTTATGCTACATATCTCTTTTTGGATGGCAGTAGCTCTTGAGGTAGGGAAGAATCTTTCAAAAAAGCATATCTTCAAGTCATTCCAGCATGTGATGATGGATGGCTACAAGTATAGTCAATCTTTTGCTGCTTTATCTAATGAAAAAGGGAAAAGCCCTCAGCTTGGTGTGCTCTTCTTCAATTAACTGAGGCTTCATGGTAGAACACACTATGTGAAATTCCTTCAAATGCTTGTGAGGATCTTCACTTGCCAATCCATGAAACTTTGGGAGCAAGTGTATTAATCCAAACTTTAACTCAAAATTGGCATCAGGATATTGAATACACAAAGACTGGTAATTATCATCAGGGGCAGCCAATTCCTTAAGAGTCCTAGCCCTAACATGCATGTCATTATTTCCAGCCCCATTATTAGCAGCAAGATCAACCTCAGGATTAATGTCATTTGTAGTCATATTATGCTCTATATGATTAGGAGTTCTACGTGCCCTAGCAAGTGTGTGCAAAGTTCTCTCTATTTCAGAATCACCTTCAAGTAATTCAAAATGAGAGGACAGAGTCATACACCATGCAAAGAAAGTGACAAAAACACTCTAAAACACACGAGAACACACAGAAACAAAAAACAGGGAAATAGTAAAAGAAGGGACAAAAACTAAAACACATCAAATGCACTAGACAAAGGCAAAAAAAAAAAAAAAAACCAAAATAACACTAGTTGACCTATCTAAACATTTAAAAAAAAAAAAATTCTACCACCACAACATGAAAGCTTGATGAAAATGAAACTCAAAAATCAAATAAAAAATCTTAAAAAATTGAAAAAGTGGTCAAAACGACAGAATTCGACTTAAAAACGAGGACCTCATGGCATAAGTGATGACTATTTATTTTCAAGCCATTTTTCTTTAACTAACCAAGTTTCAGGTCAATCGGAGCACAAAAATTTGGCCGAAACAGTACACACGAAAACCACTAAAACATCAAAGTAAACAAAACAACAAGAAAAAACTATCACCACAATGCTCAGAAAGTATAGAAAATTTTGCCAAAAAGTGAACAAAGACGGCAAAGGAAACAAAATAGTAGCAAATGAGGCCAAACAAGAGCAATAACAACACAAAGTTCACCTCACAATGCTTCTCAAAGTGCAATTCCTTTGTCCACTAATTTGTAGCTCAATCCGAGTTGGTGAGAATCGAAAACAAAATAGAAAAAGAAACACTAAATAGGGAAAGAAAACCTAAACAAATAAGGAAAACAAAATAGCAAAGCAAGTAGAATAGGAAGAAAATGATGAAGAACAACTACCAGAAACAAGAACAATAAGCAAACAAAACAGTAACAAAAGAGTCCTAAGAAGATTAATTTGTTAGATGAATTCCCTGGCAACGGCGCCAAAATTTTGACGGATGCTGAATCGTACAAAATTAAACTACTAATTAAAACTAATTTGTAGTATAGGATGCAACCACTGTCGTCTCCCAAGGATTCACCAGAACAACTAATCTAGTTGGACTTAAGCAAGAACATAATAAAAGGGGTTTTGTGTTGAATGCAGTATAATAAGTACTCAAAAAGCAGTAAATAGAAATTGATCAAGTAAGAGAAAACGCAATCAACTCAAGCAGGCAACCAAACCCTAATTCGTCCTTTTTCACTAAAGATAACCTAGGTCTGATTTAATTCTTGGTTAAATTTTACCAGGAACCCCTGATAGCAACACTTAGAATTCCTACTGATTACTAATCAGGATTCAATTAATCTTGGAACTAAGAATCTAGGCAAACACTCTATATCACTAAGTCTAGATTAATTTAATAACCCAATTGTCCAAGTTAACCATATATTAAAAACCTTTAACATATGATCAACAGTTTGATTACTGTGATGAATCTAATTAACATATTTAAATTCATATAAAGCATGCATGCAATTAAAATACCATTCAATCACATAAAGATGAGAAGAAGAAGATAATCAAACTATATTAAATCAAACTCGGTTGAAGCACAGGAACTCTAGATTATAAAGTTTGGCTCCTCTTGAATTTATTACAAAAGAACTTAGCCTTCCATGGAAAACTTAAACACAAAGCAAAGGTGGAAAACGAACTCAGCAACAGGAGGCAGCAGCAGTAGCTTCTTGACAAGGTGGTAATGTGGTGACCTATTTTCCTCAACAACTTGAGAATAAATACTAGCTGGCTGCCTCCACTAGGTTTCCTAATAGTTTCCTAAATATAAAACAAAGCTAATTCCTAAATTATCAATGGTAAAAATGTGATCAAGCCCTAGTGTCATGTGTGCTGGCCCAATAAGCAGATGTTGGCCCAAATAAACATGCTCTGGTCTAATAGGCAGGCCTAAGGAAAGGAATCAATCAATGCTAGGCGGATGCAGAAAATATGGACTACTTGCACGTGAATTTCAGTTGTCCAGACGCGAGAATCAGCTTCTAGGCTCTGCATATTAAATATATTAGTTTCTGTCAGCTTTCCAACGAAACTAGAATCACATCAATCGGACATCTATAGCCCAAGATATGGTAAAAAATGTAAGCAGTGCCAAAATTCAACAATTATGCAATTAAAATCTATAAGCACCAACAAGTCCAAATCTACAAAACATGTCTATGGGCTATGGAAATCAGCAGAAACACATACTAAAAGTCTAAGTATAAGGGAAACAAATAGTGTAAAATAATATCTTATCAGCTGTCATCATGTTTCAATGGCACATTAAAAGGTGAATGTGAATGTGAATCCACTCCCACAAGCACAACCCCTGGTCTTGAATATTTTAACAAGCCATAGCTGCATTTTATTTTAATAGGAAAATAAAAAATTACCATTAATAAAATTGATAGAACAGCCTTTGTCAGTCTCTAGCATAAACCCTCAAATTTGACTGTTCAATAACCATAAACCAAAAAATACATTACAGTTCCACCATCCAAACATAGAAGTCAGACTCCAGCAGGTGATCCAGCATAGGAATTAGGAGGTACCAAAACTAAGACAAGACATGTAAAATATCAGACATTTACATCAAATATCTTACAACATAAGGCATGACAGCAACAACAGCATGATTTACTAGTCCTATGATTTCTTCTTTTTTTTTTTTTTTTGTATAAAACCTAGTCTTAAGGAAATTCTTTTAATGTGTGTTTGCATCCATTACAAAAGCCATCATATGTAAAATTAGGGTCAATAGCAGTGCAAATCAAGAAATGTCAAAGACAAAAAGTTAATAAAAGGAACAACATGAAATACTTTTAAACTTAAACCAAATGGAAGGTATTAGAAGATTAAGTTATCATGATTATTATTAAGAGTTTGACAAAATTTCATCAAAGAAAATCTCATTAGGAGATAAAGTTGTTTTACTAGCATCTTCATGCCACTTACATGGCTAATTGCAGGAGGTTTTGCAAAACTTTATTGATGTCACTTTTTTTACTCTGATTGTACATTGCTTTGCATTTCTATTCTCTGAAGGATGCCTCATCCTTTCTTCTTACATGATTTAGCTCTCTAATTAAGTTTCTTCTTCTATGCAAAAGAAACCAAAAACTAGACACACAAAAAAAAGTCCTTCCAACAATTCTTCTTAATTTTCCAAGCTCTATTTACCACTAGAACAACATACTAAAAAAATATCATGATCCAAAGTGCCAAGTAACAACTCAAACCATCACAAAATTTTGACCTTTGACCTACTGGAGGCCTATGCATCAGGTGATTAGTTGGTGGTTCAGTTGCCAAGGCTAGTTCTCCAAGAGTATCCATAATAAGATTTACCCAGAGAAGCTGCAGATGAAGCAATAAGGAGCTATAAGAATGTTTGCACACATAAATGAGTGAGCAAGCACAATCAAAAGAGAGAGAGAGCTTTGAAAATTTAAAAGTCACTTATTTTTCAAAAATTACACTTCATTAAACATTATTTACAATAAAACTTCATACAAATATACACAGTTAGCATTGTAAATCATAAACTGTTGGTTCTTAGCTTAGAGAAATAGATCAAATGCATCACAACCTCAACAATGACTAACCTCATTAGGTGTCAATGCAGGAACATATCCCAAGTATTTCATTGTTGCAGCTTCATAGCACTAAACTTTCTTGCCAGATCGCTGTGCCGCTCCCCTTGGAGGTACCTAGACAGGAATCAATCATCAATGAGAAATCAGAGGCTCTAACGTTATAATAAAATAAAAGCCTCTTAATCAAATCTTCAAATCATAATATTCACAGTGCTTAGTTCATAAAATGCATTGATTCGGCAGAAATGATAACTCTCATATGTATTATGCTAAATTTTCATATTAATTACAAAAGCAAATCATACCGATCAAACAAAATACAAAAATAGAGTAACAATCGAAAACATTATTGTATAACGATTTTCTATTTTTCTATCGCAAAGGCATATAAAGTCACATAGAACAAGATTAGCAAGTAAAATCAAACCACCTAAAGGAAAAATGACACTCATATATATGAAGTTGTTCTCCTGCATGTGATTTCCATCATCCAACACTGCCATTATCAAAATTCCCATTACTTTTTCACCAGCACTACAAATTTTTGTGTGAGAAGGAAGAAGAGAGAGTGCGAGAATACCATCGGAAGCGTCAACATTGATGGATTGAACCTTGGGAGGAATGAGCATCAGAAGGAACTTTCAGATTCCATAAGCAAATGCCAAAACGAGCAATGGCCACCAAAACACCATTGGAAATTCGCAGATTCAGAAAGCCTCTCACAAAAGATAACCACCTTCCTAGGGTTTTCGATGCTCGTAGCACATAAGCTTCAAGGAGTTCTAGCGTAATGCTCAAAGCCACTAAAGGAATCTCTGTAAGCTTCGAGATGATGACAACTAAAAATACAAAGGAAAAGCAAAACTGAAAATTGGAATAAATCAAGCTCCACAAATAGATTCTATAGTTTATATTACTTCGATTGGTTTCAAAATAGGGTGAAAGAAAGCAACAAAATAAGATTCGATGAAAGGAGAAAGAGATAGAGATACCTGGTTGAACTTAAGGGCGTGTTGTTTGTCTGAAAGTTGGAGGTTGCCACCGATGAAGACAAGCATGCCACAATTGACACCGGAGGAAGGAAGGAGGAATGTGGCACTCACTTGGTGAAAGGAGAAAATGAAAGGGAAAGAGGAAGAAATGAGGAGCAAATTCTCTTGAACTCAAATGGTGCGTTTTGTGTAAGAAAATTTCAAACGGTATATTCTAACATAATATACTATTGGAATTTAAAAAATTAATTTTCTTCTCTTTTTTTGAAACTCCAACGATAATGAAATTCCGTTGGAATTACCGTTAGAATTTTTAGAAAATGTCTTATGTTAGAATTACCATTGGAATTTTTCACATTTTATTCCTTTGGAATTTTCTACTGGAAAACAAAGATTTTCTTATAGTGAGATAGTAACAAGGATGGGAATTGGACAACACACATAAAGAAATTAACTAGAAATTGAAAGACAAAAGCTAAGGGAACAAATATAGGGATGAGAGACGCTAGAGGAAAGAAAAAAATGAAACTGACTTAAAAATGTGAAAGAGCAAGAATGACTCAATGAAAGAAACAGATGAATAAAAGATAGGTCACCACTGAATTTCAAGGAGTGAAAGCTCTGATACCAAATGATGTGTTACCTTAGACCAAATGTCAATCTAGGCACGAATTGTTTGATAAGTAACCAAGGATCATCTTGAAAGTTCAAGTAGAGTTATGATTGCCATAAGTAACCTTGATAAGATCAGATTCAATTCTTTGCCCAAGAACCATGGGAAGATCTCAATTGTGGAGAAAATTCAAATTTTATTAATCATTCATAAGAGCTGAATACGCATAGAAACCCCTTTATATAGGTGTCGACCAACACTTAATGAAACCCTAAACAATACCCAAAATAAATGAAACCTTAATTAACAAATAGGTCCAAGGCCTATATGGGTTTTTAGGGTTTAGAGTTTTATAGTTTTATAGTTTTGGGGTTTAAGGTTATGGATTTTTAGGGTTTAAAGTTTAGAGATTTAGTGTTTAGGGTTTATGGGTTTGGAGTTTTATGGGTTAGGATTAGGTTAGGAATTATGAGGTTTTAGGGTATATAGAGTTTAGAGTTTAAGGCTAAGGATTTAGTGTTTGGAATTTAGGGGTATATAAGGTTTAGGGTTTAGAGTTAGGAGTTTAGTGTTTGGGGTTTTAGGGTATATAGGGCTTTTGGTTGGGATTTAGGCTTTGTATTATTAATTTATGTTGAATTAATCCATATTTTGTATGACAGATGTTTGACCAACCGAGACGTTCATCTCTGGCGACTAAGCAGGCGTCCAGGAGGGACTAAGGCAAGGGTGTTGCTCAACTTTCTCATATCGAGCCAGCCTTTCCTTTTTTATGCCGACCTCGGGGTTAGCCTACACACGACAGGTTCTCAGGAGCCCCCACTCTAAGCTCCGCAGCATCGGCCGTTGGAAGGTCATCGCATTCTAGTCTGACACTTTCAAATTTACCACAATCAGGCCCCCGAGCGGCTGATGGTTGGTTGTGGATTTTACCACATGGGAGGAAGGAGTGAGTTAATTCTAGTACTTAACAATGAATTTTTTTTAAGATTTACAATTTATGATTTCTAATACTTAACAATGTATTATTTTTGTGCTACTTTATTCCTTCCAAGGAGTGCATGAACTATCTTTCGACTATCTACAAGTCAAAATTTGAGTAGCCGTGGTTGGACTTTGTTAGCCCCACAAGTCTCTAGTCCTGTTTTGATGATAACAAAATGTCTTGTTATTTCTAATCTATGTTATTTTTGTCTTTAAGTTCTTATTTAGAACAGATTTGAAAAGAAGCCTTAAAGAACTTGTTCTTGCCTATGTGATCAAGTTTCCCTAGATAATGAGAGGTTCAAATTTTGCTAATGTGGACAAGCTTGTCGAGGACTCCAACCAAATTCAGCCTTTTACAATCTAACTAAGACTTGTTTTAGTGAGATTAGAAAGTTCCTCTTTGAATTGACTGATGTGAGGTCCTTGTTTCAAGGAAAAGTTTATCTACCTTCTCTTACACAAAGTAAGGCTTTATGGAACAAAAGGACAAAAGACTTTTTGGTTGATTGACATCATGTCAGCTGGTAGGTGGCTTTTCTTTTGCCTTTCTCTTTGTCTTTCACGTGCACAAGAAAGGAAATAAAGATCAAGGGAGCTTCCAAGGCTTCGAGTATGCATGAAGAGAAGTGAGAAGAAAATATTTTAGAGAGAGAATGAAGTCATTTTTAAAAGTGTTTTACTCATATTCTTCCTCTCAGTTATCTCTTCATGTAGCAAGGACTTCATTGTATCATTTCTACTCTATAAGAGAGTTTCTTCTCTGGGGCTAAACAAAAACACTTGGGTGTTGTATCTGGATTTCTATGGGAGAAATCCATGAGAGTGATCTCTTGTGAGTTAGAAAGAGAGAGTTCATGGTTAGCTTGAAAAAGAAAAACCATGGTTGTGAAGCTTGGAGAAGCTTGGAAAAATAAACTTGAAGAATAGTGGAACCCCATGATATGGGAGAAGTGGATGTAGGCATGTTAATCCAAACCACTATAAAGACTCTTGTAGATTTTCTTTCTCTCCATCTCTGATTTTTTGGATCAATTTCTGTTATTTTTTAAATGGTTTATTAATTTATCTCTTTGTATTCAAATATGGTATTTGTCAAAGAACTAGTTTGTAAGAACTAGTTCTTAAACAAATATGGCATTTGAATTTGTCTATATTAGAACTGTTTTACTAAAAAAAAAATTAATAATTCATATTCACCCCATTCTAGGAATAAACTCTGCAACTCTCAATTGGTATCAGTGCTTATGCTCAACTTATCTTTGTTGGTCTAATTGACCAAGAGCTAAAGATCCTAGTAATTTTGTGTTGCAGGTACCATGAACAACCAAAATGAGTCTTACTATTCTCACAAATCTCCATTCTTCATTGGAGAAAACTATCCCTACTGGAAGAAAGACATGGAAATGTATCTTGAGGCAATCGACTATGAAGTTTGGCAAATAGTCAGAAATGGTCTCACACATCCTACCAAAGTGGTTGAAGGAGCTAATGTCCCAAAAGAAGAACATGAGTTTACCACTGAAGACAAGCTTATGTTCACTCTCAACTCTAAAGCTAGGTATAACATTGTGTGTGGTGTATCTGCAACAGAATATCAAAACATTACTTCTTGCAACATTGCAAAGGAAAAGTGGGATAGACTTGCTGCCATTCACGAAGGGACAAGTCATGTCAAAGAGGCAAAGATTGATATCTATTCTACCAAGTATGAAATGTTTCACATGACTCAAGATGAATATTTGGATTCTTTTTTTGCTCGGTTCTTAAGCATCATCAACAGTCTAAAAGGTCTTGGAAGAGTCTACACCCAAAAGGAATAAGTCAAGAAGATTATGAGATGTCTCACTGAGAAATGAGATTCCAAAGTAACCATCTTGCTCCAATTTGTAGAATCTAATGAACTTACTGTAGATTCTCTAAGAGGCACTCTTGAATCACATTAGATGTTAATCATGGAAAAGAACATGGCAGAAGAAAGAAAGAAAAGTTTGGCTCTTGCTTCTACTGTTCCAGAGACTAGTACTCAAAGAGAACTAGCCTTTAGTGATGATGGTGTAGCATTGGTTACGAGAAGAGTTCTTGATCTGATGAAGAAAAGAAAAAAGAAAAAAAGATTTCCACCGAAAGTACACAAAGACTTCACCAAGGGAGAAAGCAACAAGGAACCTATAATATGCTATGAGTGCAAAAAGTCAAGTCACATTAAACTTGAATGTCCAAACCTCAACAAGAAGAAGTTCTTCAAAAAGGGAAAGAAGAAAGCTATGGTGGCTACCTGGAATGATGAGGATTCAACCTCAGATAGTGATGAATCTGATGAGGAAAACATTGCCAACTTCTGCTTGATGGTTATTGGTGAAGGAAGTGGTAAGAAATGTGAGGTAAGTGATCTAGACCTTGAACTACTTCCTACCTTTGATGAACTAAGTCATGATTTTGATTATTTATCTTTTGATTATAAGAAAAAATTAGCAAAACTTCTTGCTCTTAAGAAAATCATAAAAGGTCATATTAATGTGATAGATGAACTTGAAAAAGATAATGTTGCTTTGGCTGATAGACTTAAAACTCTTCAACATCATAATGACATTCTTGAAAAGGAAAATCATTCTACTTCTTCTCTTAAAAATGAAAATGACAAACTGAAAAGAAAAGTACATGAATTGTCTAGAGACTTAACTAAGTTTGTTAAAGGAAGAAATAATTTGAATTCCATCTTAGGAAAGCAAAGAGTAAGCAATGATAAAACTGGTTTAGGTTATGTTCAATGATCCTAGTTGGTCAGAATCAAAAACAAGACAGAAACACTAAACAGGGAAAGAAAACCTAAACAACTAAGGAAAACAAAATAAGAAAGCAAGTAGAACAAGGGAAAAACGATTGAAGAACAATTGCCAGAAACAAGAACAGTAAGCAAGCAAAACAGTAATAAAAGAGTCCTAAGAAGATTAATATGTTAGATGAATTCCCTGGCAATGGCACCAAAATTTTGACGGGTGCCGAACCGTATAAAATTACACTACTAATTGCAACTAATTTGTAGTATAGGATGCAACCAGTATCGTCTCCCAAGGATTCACCAGAATAACTAATCTTTTAAGAACTTAAGCAAGAACAGAATAAGGGGGGAGGGTTGTGTTGAATGCAATATACTAAGAATTTAGAAAGCAGTAAACTGAACTTATCAAATAAGGGAAAACGCAATCAACTCAAGCAGGCAACCAAACCTTAATCCATCCTTGCTCACTAAAGATAAATTATATCTGATTTAATTCTTGGTTAAGTGTTACCTGAAACCCCTAACAATAACACTTAGAATTCCTACTGATTTACTAATCAGGATTCAATTAATCATGAAATTAAGACTTTAGGCAACCGCTCTATATTACTAAGTCTAGATTAATTTAATAACTGAATTAGCCAAGTTAACCATATATTAAAGATCTTTAAAGTATGATTATCAATTTGATTACTGTTATGAATCTAATCAACCGATTTAAATTCATACAAAGTATGCATGCAATTAAAATACCATTCAATCACATGAAGAAGGGAAGAAACAGTAATTCAAATTAGATTAAATCAAACCCAGTTGAAGCACAGGAACTCTAGATTATTAAGTTTGCCTCCTCTTGAATTAATTACAAACGAACTTAGCCTTCCATGTAAGACTTGAACACAAAGCAAAGGTGGAAAAACGAACTCAACAAAGGAGGCAGCAGCAGCTCAAGGCAATTTCATATCTCTTCTAGTTGTGTATATTTTCCTCAACAACTTGAGAACAAATACTAGCTGGCTGCCTCCTCTAGGTCTCCTAATTACAAAATAAACCTAGTTTCCTAATTTATTAATGGCTAAAAATGTGATCAAGCTCTAGTGTCATGTGTTCTGGCCCAATAAGCAGATGTTGGCCCAAATAAACATGCTCTGGTCCAATAGGCGGGCCTAAGGAAAGGAATCAGTCAATGCTGGGTGGATGCAGAAAATCTGGACTTCTTGCACACGAATTTCAGTTGTCCAGATGCGAGAATCAGCTCCTAGGATCTTCATATGAAATGTATAATTTTCTGTCAGCTTTCCAACGAAACTAGATCACATTAATCGGGCATCTATAGCCAAAGATATGGTGAAAAGTGTAAGCAGTGTCAGAATTTAACAGTTAAGCAATTAAAATCTACAAGCACCAACAAGTCCAAATCTACAAAACATGTCTAAAAGCCATAAAAATCACTAGAAACACACACTAAAAGACTAAGTATAAGGGAAACAAATAATGTGTTATTAAATTCCCCCACACTTAGCTTTTTGCACTCCTGGGCAAAATCACAAGAAACAAACTAACTAGAATAAGAAAATAACTCTCCAATCAAATCAAGAATGCAAAGATTAAGGTAAGAAAATAATTCAAACTTAAAGAAACAACAACACTCATGGGACAACATCTCTTGACAACTAGAGAACAAAAAACATGACAATTTTATTTAATAGGAATGAATCAAAGTAGATAGCCTTTCACAAGATAAATAAATGCTCTCAATTCTCTCAAGTGTCTAAGGTAAGCATTTCTCTCCAATCATCCTATCAAAATCACACTATCATAAGCTTGTTCACTTTCTCAGTCTCCACTACCTATGTCGCATGCATAACACAAATCAAAAGGACTTTTAAAGGGTTGTAATAGGGAAAGGTAAAGGGATGTCAATAATATGGAAAAATGGCTAAAGCACCCAAGGAGTCACAAAGAGCATCTAATTATGGAGAAATTCAAGAAATGTATGCATCTTAACTTTGGGCTTCAACTCATTTTTTTCTTTTCCCAAAACAACTTTATTCTCTTTTTCTGCTGCTATATTTTTTTTCATCTTTCTTTTTCTTTTTGAAGCATAACACTTAACAATTAAGCCACAACTTGATGCTTTGTTTTTTTTGTAAGAATTTACTCCCTTTTTATTCAATGCAATGTTCTTCAATTTCTAAGGGTTGGGTAAGACATGGTTTTACACTTAGGCTTGCAATGAGCTACACACGAAAGAAAATATCATTAGGCTCAAAAAGGGGAAATCAAAGGATAACATCAAGGTTAGCTATTTGGTCAAGTAGCTTCTCAAAGAAAGGAATACCTTAATCACTTTTATGCATGCATGTGCAAATGTAACCTCAACTAAGAAACAGAACAAGTTCTAGAGTGTCAAAATGATAGATGAAAACACACAAGAAAGAATCATGACATATGGTTCAAATCCTCACAACTTATAAGACTACTAAGAATCAACTCATCCAAATCAAATTTTGTTGGCATATCACTTAAATCCAAGAAACAAGATAATTGTCCACTCATGTTGTAGCAAGTCTAGAATCAAAATTGCTTCAAACCATTCTCTTCACAACTTTTAAATTGATTGGAAAGAACCAGAAAAAATTAAAAACACATAAAACAAAAAACTAAACCTAAAACAGAGAACATAACACTAAAAATCTAAACTGAAAAATAGAAAACAGTAAAAACAACAAGTAAAGTAAAAACAGAAACTGAAAAACAGAAAGCATAAAAACACACAGAGTAGGCTAATCCCTCCCCGACACTTAAATTTTTGCAGTGTCCTCAATGCATAGCACAAAGCAAATAGTAAAAGCAAGACACTAAAAATAAAAGAAAAAGGGAAAGAAAACAGCCTGTGGGTTTAAGTCTTATAGAGGGCAGCAGACAAGTGCACCTCCTCCACCACTTGCTCTTGAAAACCCTCGTAGAAAGGTTTCAGCCGATGTCTGTTCACGGGGAAGGTTTGGTTGATTGCTTTATTTTTTATCTCAATTGCACCATAAGGAAATACATGAGTCACCACAAAAGGACCCATCCATCGAGAACGAAGCTTGACGGGCATTAGCTTGAGACGGGAGTTGTGGAGCAGCAATTTCTGACCAATATGGAATTCTTTTCTCACCAACATCTTGTCATGGACAGCCTTGGTCTTTTCTTTGTAGATTCTGGAATTCTCATAAGCCTCAAATCGGATTTCATCAAGTTCTTGCAAGTGGAGCTTCCTCTGTGATCTGGCTTGGGCTAAATCAAGATTACACTGCTTCACAGCCCAGTACGCCTTATGCTCGATCTCTACTAGAAGGTGACATGCCTTGCCAAAGACTAGCCTGTAAGGGGACATGCCTATAGGGGTCTTGTAGGTAGTCCAATAGGCCCACAATGCATCATCCAAACGCAGGCTCCAGTCTTTTCTGTTGGGCTGGACAATCTTCTCTAAAATCTGCTTGATCTCCCTATTTGACACATCTGCTTGCCCATTGGTCTATGGATTGTAAGGGGTTGACACCTTGTGCACTACATCATACTTTCTCAACAAAGCAGCCATGTGCCTATTGCATAAATGAGAACCTTGATCACTAATGATGACTCTTGGAATGCCGAACCTGCAGAAAATGTGAGTTCTGACAAAATCTAAGACAACACGAGAATCGTCAGTCCAGGTGGCCTTGGCCTCTACCCATTTAGAAACCTAGTCCACAGCTAAAAGAATATACACAAAACTAAAAGAAGTAGGAAAAAGACCCATGAAATCGATGCCCCAAACATCAAATATCTCACAAAACAGCAAAGGTTGTTGAGGCATCTCATTCTTACGGGAAATATTACCTGTCCATTGGCATTGGGCACAATTCTTACAAAAGTTGTACGCATCATGAAATAGGGTAGGGCAATAGAGTCCAGAATCTAAAACTTTACAAGCAGTGCGCTGAGGTCCAAAATGACCACCACATGCAGAAGTATGACAGAACTGCAACACAGACTCAGACTCATGTCTAGGCACACACCTCCTAATTACTTGGTCGCTACACAGTCTCCACAAATAGGGGTCATCCCACACATAATGTTTGGATTCACTTTTAAGCTTATCTACTTGATGCTTATTAAAATAAGCAGGTAACTTAGAAGCAACTAAGTAGTTTACCAAGTCAGCATACCAAGGTTCTATACCTTGCAGCTGATAAAGCTGCTCATCCGAGAAGGTCTCTCTAATGGGAAGGTTATCCAAAGTCAGTGGTATCCGACTCAGGTGACCTGCTACCAAGTTCTAAGCTCCACTATTATCTCTGATCTCAAGGTCGAATTCTTGCAAGAGCAGCATCCATCTAATAAGCCTAGGCTTCGCATCCGGCTTCTTGAGCAAGTACTTTAAAGCTGCATGATCAGAGAAAGCAATGACTTTAGAATTAAGCAAATATGAACGAAATTTATCTAAAACAAACACAATAGCAATGAGCTCTTTCTCAGTAGTGGTGTAATTTGCTTGGGTAGCATCCAAAGTGCGAGAGACATAATAAATGACGTGGGACAGCTTGTCCACTCGTTGTGCAAGGACAACGCCTACTGTAAAGTTTGATGCATCGCACATAAGCTCGAAGGGAAACTCCCAGTTAGGTGGCTGTATGATGGGAGGGGAGGTAAGACTTAGCTGAAGCTAATCAAAGGCTACTTTGCATTGATTATCAAAGTCAAAATCCATTTCTTTCTAGAGAAGCTTATACAATGGCAAGACAATCTTGCTGAAGTCCTGGATGAATCGCCTATTAAACCCTGCATGACCAAGAAAGAAATGCACTTTCCGCACACAAGTGGGGTAGGGTAAAGAGGCAATAACATCTATCTTAGCCTTATCTACTTCAATGCCTTTGCTAGAAATTACATGCCCTAAAACTATGCCTTGTTCTACCATGAAGTGACATTTCTCAAAATTAAGAACAAGGTTAGTCTCAATGCATCTATAAAGTACCCTAGCAAGGCTATCTAAACATGCATCAAAAGAGGAGCCATACACAGTAAAGTCATCCATGAATACCTCAATGCAGTGTTCTAAAAAATCAGAAAATATGCTCACCATACACCGTTAGAATGTACCAGGGGCATTACACAGGCCGAAGGGCATCCTTCTATATGCAAATGTGCCGAAGGGGTAGGTGAAAGTCTTCTTCTCTTAATCCTCTGGGGCTATGTGAATCTGGAAGTAGCCTGAGAAGCCATCCAGGAAGCAGTAATGGGACTTCCCTACCAGTCTCTCTAACATCTAATCAATAAAGGGTAGAAGGAAGTAATCCTTCCTTGTCGCCTGGTTGAGTCTTCTATAATCGATGCAGACGCACCAGCTGTTCTGCACTCTGGTCAGGATCAACTCGTTCTTCTCATTGGCTACCACAGTTATGCCACTCTTCTTTGGAACCACTTGAACTAGACTCACCCATTTTTCTGTCTGAGATACGGTAGATAATGCCGACTGACAACAACTTGCTCACTTTTTTCTTGACCACATCCAGAATCAACGGGTCAAGTCGCCTTTAGGGCTGCCTCACTGGTTTAGCTTATTCCTCCAATAAAATCCTATGCATGCAGGTGGAGGGGCTAATGCCAGGAATGTTTGCAACTATCCATCCAATGGTTGTCTTCCGGTGCTTCAAGATCTGCAACAACCTCTCTTCTTGTTCAGGTTGCAGATTGTTGGCTTTGATGACAGGCAACTTCTCTTCTTCTGCCAGGAAGGCATACTTGAGATGATCAGGTAATGGTTTCAGCTCCAGTATAGGTGGCTGCTGCACAGAGGGAACTAGCTTGGTTAGAGAAACCAAATCTGTTGTGTGAAGCTCAGAAACACCTGTAAGCTCTGCACTATGCTCCAAAACAGTCTCATCATATCCCATATATGCAGAAATTTCAGAATAGGCAACACGATTTCCATCACAATTAGTACATGTAGGGCACTCTAAAGTATTTAGCAAGCCTACCATATCAGGAAATTCAGCTACCAATTCAGCATGCACATCATCAACTAGCAGGTCTATGACATCTATTTGGAACACTGAATGCTCTTCTAGAGGGTGTTTCATGGCAGCACTTAAATTAAAACGAATTACTGTGTCACCAAATTTCATGGAAAGGGTACCAGCATGCACATCAATTATGGTCTTAGCAGTTTTAAGGAATGGTCTACCTTAGATCAAAGGGGCATGTCTAGATGTAGACTCATCCTTCATATTTAACACATAAAAATCAGTTGGAAATATTAAATCATTTACCCTAACCAAAACATCCTCAAGAAGGCCTGCAGGATATGTTGTACTGCTATTAGCAAGCTGAATGACAACTCCAGTGGGCTTCATCCAATCTGCAGTGATGAATAAATGGACTTGGGCATCACATTGATTGAAGCACCCAGATCTAGCATGACATTTGTAAACTGCTTGTCTCCAATAGTGCAGGGAATGGTGAAAGTTCCAGGATCAGTGCACTTTGATGGCAGGTTAGGCTGGATCATTGCTGACACGTTTCTGCTCATGCTCACTTTCTCATTGCCTTTCAGTTTTCTCTTGTGGGTACACAAATCCTTCAGAAACCTTGCATACTTGAGAATCTGTTTAATTGCTTCCAGGAGAGGTATATTGACTTCAACCTTCCTAAAAGTATCCATGATCTCTTTATCTAGCTCATGCTCAGTAATTTTCTTGGACTATGTAACTCTGTTTGGAAAAGGGAGAGGAATACTGGGGGTAGAGCTCTCTGCCTGATCCTGAAGGTGGATTGGCTGCTGTTTTGGGATAGCTCTAGGGGCTGCAAGGTCTGAATTTTTTTCTTGAACAAAATTTTGAACCGTAGAAGGCAGGCTAGGTTCTAGAGCACTCACTTCTTTACCACTGTGCAGGGTTACGGCATTCACATTGCCTCTTGGATTGGTGATTGTCTGAGAAGGTAAACTGCCAAAACCTTGAGACTTCAGCTCATTAATGGTGCTTGCAAGTTGACCTATCTAAGTCTCCAAGCTCTGAATGCTAGTCTCAGTCCTCTGCTGGAATTGGATGTTGCTACTTGCCAATTGCTTCATTAAGTCTTCCAGGCTCGGTTCTGGCTTGTTAGCTTGCTGCATAGGTTGCTTCATTGACGCTTGGTACTGCTGGTTGCTTGAATTTGCATTGTACCTAGGCTGTTATGGCTGGTACGTTTGTTGTTGCTGCTGCTGGTAAGGTTGGCCATAATTGCCTCCATATCTTAAATTAAGGTGATCTCTCCAGCCAGGGTTGTAAGTAGAGGAGTGGGGGTCATATCTGGGCTGCTGGTAAAGTCTGCTAAGAAAGACTCCAGCCACTACTTTAGTGTTATCTTGGAGAGTAGGTCACTGGTCTGTTGGATCATAGCTGGGGTGATCATCCTTGTGCCAAATTGCTGTGCATTGTCTGACATTTTGGATATTAAATCTCTTGCAGCTGCAGGGGTCTTGTCCACTAAGACACCTCCGAAGCAGCATCGACATAGCCTCGATCCATAGAAAGAAGTCCTTCGTAGAAATACTGGATGAGCAACTGGTCACTGATTTGATGATGGGGGCAGCTTCCACATAGTTTCTTGAATCTCTCCCAGTACTCATGTAGTGTCTCTCTACTGTTTTGCCTTATGCCACATATATCTTTCCTAATGGTAGCAGATCTAGAGGCAGGGAAAAGCTTTTCAAGAAAGCACCTCTTCATGTCATTCCAGCTTGTGATGGTGGACGGCTGCAGGTAATACAACCAATCCTTTGCTGCTCCATCTAATGAAAAAGGGAAGGCCCTCAGCTTGATTTGCTCCTCTGTGATTCCTTGAGGTCTCATGGTGGAACACACTATGTGAAACTCCTTTAAGTGCTTATGAGGGTCTTTACCTGTAAGTCCATGAAACTTTGGGAGCAAGTGTATTAATCCAGACTTCAACTCAAAATTTACATCTAAATCAGGATCGTGAATACACAAAGGCTGGTAGTTATCATCAGGGGCAGCCAACTCCTTAATAGTCCTAGCCCTAACATGCATGTCATTATTTCCAGCCCCATTATTAGCAGCAAGATCAACCTCAAGATTAATGTCATTGGCAGCCATATTATGCTCTATATGATTAGGAGTTCTACGTGCCCTAGCAAGGGTGTGCAAAGTTTTCTCTATTTCAGAATCACCTTCTAGTAGTTTAAAATGAGAGGACCGAGTCATACACCATGCAAATCAAAAGATAACAACACTCTAAAACACACTAGAACACACAGAAACAGTAAAGCAGTGAAGCAATGAAAGAAAAGGGCAAAAACCAAAACACACCAAAAACACTAAACAAAGGCAAAAAGACACCAAAATAACACTAGTTGACCCATCTAAACATTTTAAAAAAAATTTCTACTACCACAGGATGAAAGCTTGATGAAAATGAAACTCACAAATCAAATAAAAAATCTTAAAAAATTAAAAAAGTAGTCAAAACGATGGAATTCGGCTTAAAAACGCAGACCTCACAGCAAATATGTGACTATGAATTGTCAGGCCATTTTCCTTCAACTGACCAAGTTTCAGGTCAATCGGAGCTAACAATTTCGGCCGGAACAGTACACACGAAAACCACTAAATCAAACCGAAACAAAAGGAAAACAAAAGGAAACTAGCACCAAGGCACCAAAATTCACACAATGGAACCTTAAAACATCAAAGGAAACAAAACAACAAGAAAAAACTATCACTACAATGCTCAAAAAAATATAAAAAGTTCTGTCAAAAAGTGAACAAAGACGGCAAAGGAGACAGAATAATGGTAAAGGAGGTTAAAGAAGGGCAATAATAACACAAAGTTCACCTCACAATGATTCTCACAATGCAATTTCTTAGTCCACTAATTTGCAGCTCAATCCCAGTTGGTCAAAATAAAAAACAAGACAAAAACACTAAACAGGGAAAGAAAACCTAAACAATTAAGGAAAACAAAATAAGAAAGCAAGTAGAACAAGGGGGAAACGATTGAAGAACAATTGCCAGAAACAAGAACAGTAAGCAAGCAAAATAGTAATAAAAGAGTCCTAAGAAGATTAATATGTTAGATGAATTCCCTGGCAACGGCGCCAAAATTTTGACGAGTGCCAAACCGTACAAAATTAAACTACTAATTGCAACTAATTTGTAGTATAGGATGCAACCAGTGTCGTCTCCCAAGGATTCACCAGAATAACTAATCTTTTAAGAACAGAATAAGGGGGGTTTGTGTTGAATGCAATATACTAAGAATTTAGAAAGCAGTAAACTGAACTTATCAAATAAGAGAAAACGCAATCAACTTAAGCAGGCAACCAAACCTTAATCCATCCTTGTTCACTAAAGATAAACTAGATCTGATTTAATTCTTGGTTAAGTGTTACCTGGAACCCTTAACACTAACACTTAGAATTCCTACTTATTTACAAATCAGGATTCAATTAATCATGGAATTAAGACTCTAGGCAACTGCTCTATATCACTAAGTCCAGATTAATTTAATAACCGAATTAGCCAAGTTAACCATATATTAAAGACCTTTAAAGTATGATTATCAATATGATTATTGTTATGAATCTACTCAACCGATTTAAATTCATACAAAGCATGCATGCAATTAAAATACCATTCAATCACATGAAGAAGGGAAGAAAAAATAATTCAAATTAGATTAAATCAAATCTGGTTGAAGCACAGGAACTTTGGATTATTAAGTTTGGCTTCTCTTGAATTAATTACAAATGAACTTAGCCTTCTATGGAAGACTTGAACACAAAGCAAAGGTGGAAAAACGAACTCAGTAAAGGCAGCAGCAACAGCTCAAGGCAATTTCGTATCTCTTCTAGTTGTGTATATTTTCCTCAACAACTTCAGAATAAATACAAGTTGGCTGCCTCCTCTAGGTTTCCTAATTACAAAATAAACCTAGTTTCCTAATTTATTAATGGCTAAAAACGTGATCAAGCCCTAGTGTCATGTGTGCTGGCCCAATAAGCAGATGTTGGCCCAAATAAACATGCTCTGGTCTAATAGGCAGGCCTAAGGAAAGGAATCAGTCAATGCTGGGCGGATGCAAAAAATCTGGACTTCTTGCACGTGAATTTCAGTTTTCCAGATGCGAGAATCAGCTCCTGGGTTCTTCATATGAAATGTATACGTTTCTGTCAGCTTTCCAACGAAACTAGAATCACATCAATCGGACATCTGTAGCCAAAGATATGGTGAAAAACATAAGCAGTGCCAGAATTTAACAGTTAAGCAATTAAAATCTACAATCACCAACAAGTCCAAATCTACAAAACATGTCTAAAAGCCATAAAAATCACTAGAAACACACACTAAAAGACTAAGTATAAAGGAAACAAATAATGTAAAATAATGTATTATCATTCAACCTAACACTTCAAAGGTTTCAAAAAATTCTTTTGTCAAAGCTTCCTCTTCACATTCCTTATCTAAAGGAACTTTCTTTTATTGTGGATGTGCAGTACATTTTCCAAATACATGCTCCTATAAAAAACTTTGTGCTGCAAGAAAGATGATATGGATGCCTAAAGGCACATTTGCTTCTAACATGGAAGGACCCAAAGAAGTTTGGGTACTTAAGCCTCTGTGGTCTTATTGCAGGTTTGCTATCAAGTCAAAAGTGATTGTTGGCATCTGGACAATGACTGCTCTAGGCACATGATTGGAGATCCATCAAAGTTTGTCTTCTTTAACAAAGTAAATTTGGGAGATGTCTCTTTTGGTGACAATAGCTAAGATAGAATTGTCGGATTAGGTAAAAATCAAAATAACTCCTAATTTCTTCATTGACAATGTCTACTTGGTCAAAGGTTTGATGTATAATTTGCTGAGCATAAGTCAGCTTTGTGATAAGGGTCATAAAATCATTTTTGAAACCCCTCATTATATCATTCACAAGAAAAATTATGATGATGTTTTGTTTGTTGGTCAAAGAAGTTCCAATGTATATACTGTGTCTGGAGATTCTTTGAAATCTAAAAGGGAAATATGTTTTTCTTCTCAGAGTAATAATTCTTGGCTGTGGCATAGAAGACTTGGACATTCAAATTTTAAACTTATTTCCAAGCTTTCTAAGAAGGAACTAGTTTCTGGTTTACCTAAACTAGTGTTTGAAAAGAACAAGATTTGTGCTGCTTGTCAGCAAGGTAAACAAATCAAATCCTCCTTCAAATCTAAGAAAGATTTGTCATCTTCTAGGCCACTCCAACCTCTCCATATGGATATCTTTGGACCGGCATCTACATCTAGTTTAAATGGAAAGAAATATGGTCTAGTTATTGGGGATGGTTTTTCAAGGTTCACTTAGGTTTTCTTTCTTGCTCATAAGGATGACACTTTTGATGTTTTTGAAAATTTCAACAAAAGAGTGCAAAATGAAAAAGGCTTTACTATCACCTCAATTAGGAGTGATCATGGTGGAGAATTTGAAAATAAGTTGTTCAAATTTTTTTGTGAAAACTAAGGAATCCACCATAATTTTTCTTGTCCTAGAACCCCCCAACAAAATAGTGTGGTTGAAAGGAAAAATAGAACTCTAATGGAGATGGGCAGAACTATGTTATGCGGAAATGATTTGCCAAAATATTTCTGGATTGAAGCTGTAAACACAACATGCTATATTCTGAATAGATGCTTAATTAGGCCTATTTTGAAGAAAACTCCATATGAGCTTTGGAAAGGGAGAAAACCTAATGTAAGCTACTTTCATGCATTTGACTGTAAATCTTTTGTGTTAAATAATGGAAAAGAACATTTGGAAAAATTTGATTCAAAATCTGATGGAGCTATTTTCTTGGGTTACTCTTTGTTGAGTAAAGCTTATAAAGTTTTTAATAAAAGAACTCTCATTGTAAAAGAATCAATGCATGTGGTTTTTGAGATAGTGCAGGAAAGCATCAAAGTACCTTCTAAGGAAGAGAACAACCAAGAGAAAGCAGCAGATCAAATTCCTTGTGACTCAATTCACATAGAATTAAATCTTTCAGAACCAGTTCAAGAAGAAACCCCAAAGAAAATTGTGAAAGACTCACTTCCAAAAGAAACCAGAATTTTAAAAGATCATCTAATTGAAAAAGTGATTGGTGACTTGGAAAGAGGAATAAGTACAAGAGCATCTCTTAGAGATAAACATGTGAACCTAGCCCTATTATCTTTATCCGAACCTATCAAAATTGGTAAGGCATTACAAGATGAGGACTAGATCATGACAATGCAAGAAGAATTGAATATGTTCTCAAGGAACCAAGTCTGGACTCTTGTACCTGAACCAAAAGGTCACACAACCATTGTCACAAGATGGGTTTTAAAAAATAAGCTTTATGAGGATGGCAAGATTGTGAGAAACAAAGCTAGATTGGTAGTTCAAGGCTTTAATCAACATGAAGGTATAGACTTTGAATAAACTTTTGCTCCTGTAGCTAGATTAGAAGTCATTAGAATGTTTTTTGCATTTGCATCTTTCAAAGGCCTTAAAGTTTTTCAAATGGATGTGAAAAGTACTTTTTTGAATGGCTATATTAATGAAGAAATTTTTGTTAAATAGCTTCCTGGTTTTGAAAATCTAGACTTCCCTAATCATGTGTTTAAACTCTCCAAAGCTCTCTATGGTCTTAAGCAAGCTTCTAAAGCTTGGTATGATAGACTCAGTGAATTTCTTATGAAAAATGATTTTTTTAAGAGGGAAAGTTGATACCACTCTGTTCACTAAAAGATTATCTCATAATATCATCATCGTTCAAATTTATGTTGATGACATTATTTTTAGATCAACTAATAATGAGCTATGTAAGGATTTTGAGACTCTGATGAAGAGTGAATTTGAGATGATTATGATGGGAGAACTTAACTTCTTCCTTGGACTTCAAGTGAAGCATATCAGAGATGGAATCTTCATTAATCAGTCTAAATATATAAGAGAGCTACTCAAATGTTTTGGCATGGACAATGCAAAAGGTATTTCAACTCCTATGAGTCCTGCTACAAAACAAGTTCTGGATGAAAAAGGTAAATTTGTCTGTGAGAAAAAGTATAGAGGTATGATTGGATGCTTGTTGTATTTGACTGCTAGTAGGCCAGACATTATTTTCTTTGTTTGTGCATGTGCTAGATTTCAAGTTAATCCAAAAGCAATCTCATTTGACTATTGTCAAAAGAATTTTTCAATATCTAATCAATTATGTGAATGTTGGTTTATGGTTCAGTAGAACTAGTTCTTTTGAACTAGTTTCTTATACAGATTCTGATTATGTTGGTTGTTCCATTGATCAAAAGAGCACTAGTGGAGGTTGTCAATTTCTTAGAGGAACATTGGTCTCTTGGCAATCTAAGAAACAAATTCAGTTGCTCAATCAACAGCTGAAGCTGAGTACATGGCTGCTGGACTTTGTTGTTCACAAGTACTATGGATGAAACAACAACTTATTGATTATGGTATAATTCTAAATAAAATTCCTATGCTGTGTGATAATACAAGTGCAATAAATATTGCAAGAAATCCAGTTCAGCACTCTAGGACCAAGCATATACACATAAAGCTTCATTTTCTTAGAGATCATGTTCTCAAGGGTGACATAAAACTTTCCTTTATTAACACCGAAGATGATCTTGCTGATATTTTTAAAAAACCCTTAGCTGAAGAAAGATTTTGTTTCCTGAGACATGAACTGGGCATGATAAATATGTCTTGATAAATTTTCGTTGTGTGTGTATGCATAATGCTTGTTCATATGCATTTCATTTTTGGTAAAGGATTTTTGTTTGGCTTTTGAATGATTCTAGCAAATGCTCATTTTATCTGAAATTCTTAAAAAAAAATCTGAGATTTTGGCCTAGTATTAAGTGCTCAATCTAACAATTAGTTTTATATGTGCCAAATTTGTTTTATCCTAAATTCTATTGGGCAAATTCACCTTGTGGATTGATCTTTTAAAAGGCCCGCTTTATCTATTTTTTGGTCTGATGTCATTTTTGGGCTGGTATTACTTTTGCTAAATTTAGGCCTCCATTCTCTTAGCCCGCATTTTTTTGGCCTTTGGCCAAAACACTTGTTTAACTAATGACCGGTCCTCCTCCTTGTCAAATACGCATTATTTCATCCTATACATTTCCCAGGCTCCATTTCCCTTCATCCTTCAAAATTCTTCACCCTAACTGTTCATCTTCCTCTTGTTTTCACCCACTCCCCTATTTTCCCTATTTTCTGGTTTCCCTTTACACGATCTTCCTCCTTCCTCGATAAGTGTCATTGACAGCTTCTATTAACTGCCAGACAGCTTCTATTAACTGCCAGTCTTTAAAGCAAGATTGTTAAAAACTAGAATCATGGATAGAAGAAGGGTTAGCCAAAGGTTGAGAGCTTAGTTCAAAGGAAAGGCTGAAGTAGATTCTTCACGTGAGAAACCTATCCAAGTGCCAGATTCATCTTCTTCAGAGGAAAAATGAGGATCTTGAACCTATAATTCAACGAGCAAGGAAGTTTGCTTCTCATTCTGACAAAGGCAAAGGTAAAATGCCTTCTCCTCCACATTCTCCTATTCATGAACCCATTTCAGATCCTGTGCTCCCATGGCTTCTTCTCGAAGCACCTCTATCCTCCTCTCCTTCAGCCACACCTCTTTTATCTCTTATTTCTTCTCCTACATCTGTATTTAAACCCTCTCCACCACCATCTCCTACTTCCTCCCCTGATTCTCCCAAACCATCACAAGTCTCAAAGCCTTCTGTTGACCCACCTACTGACACCACTAAAATGCCATCATCCTCAAAAGAATCTGAACCCACTCCAGTCCCTCAACCTTCAATACCTCCTACCAAACCTAAGAGAATTAAAATGTTGGCCAGGAAAACAGTTTTTACTCCTCGAGCTAAGGCATCCACTCCACGAGCATCATCATCCACACCTCAGGTCAAAGTCCCTGCTTCTCAGGGTAAAGCATCCACTCCTCGGCCTAAAGGTTCTAAAACCAAAAATGTTGTTTCAAAATCCACCAGTGCTACTGTTAAAAGGAATGTTGATAAAAGCACTTATGCAAAAAGGACATCTAATAAAAATACTTCTGATAAGAGCATTGTTGTTGAAGGTGCTACTACTGGGTTCAAAAGTGCTGTAGTTGAGGAGAATTTCCACAAAACTCTGACAAAAAAACTATTGCACCAGGGTGCATTGTTGCATGGAAATCTACCTCATTTGTCACCAAGTCCATTGAAGATGCTTTTGCAACCATGGGATGGTCTAGCATGCTCAAGATCAATGAACTTGTAATTCCCAAGGTAATAAGACTCTTTTATGCTCATCTGCAACCTCTTAAAGGCTCAGATTCTGAGATTGTCTATATGAAATCCTTTGTTGATGGAATAGAGATAGTTATTTTTGAAAGTATTTTGGCTAGTATTCTGAAATTACCTGTTAAAGGGGATAGTAGATTTGTTCAAAAAATTTAGCCCTCTGACCTTATCTCTTTTGATGATGCAATGGCATCAATTTGTGACTATCCTAATCAAAGAGACCAAGGCAGACCTCCCTCTGTCCATTGTTTTAATTCCTTCACCAGAACTTTAGCTAAGATAATAACCACTCACCTCTTACCTTAAATAGGCAGTCATAGTGATCTTTCAACAACTGATCTTTATGTACTGTATCATATGAAAAACCAGTTGCCATTGAATTTACCAAGGTTGATCCTAAGCACAATGGCTGCAACTGTTAAAGGGTCAAGGACTAAAACCAGTTTACCCTATGGGATGTTAAATGTCAAACTCTGCAAGTACTTTAAAGTTGATCTATCCAAGTTTGAGTCTAAACCCTTCCGTGCTAAGCTGAGTCTAAAAACACCTCTCCCTGCTGCCATTTCCTCCCCTGAACCTTCCTTGAGACCATCATTTGCAAAGGGTAAGAAGCCTACAACATCAAGCAGTTCTCCTTCTATCAAGACCAAAAGGCATGCTGCAGCAACCCCAACCAGTTCTCAACCTTCCAAGAAGGCCAAGAAATAAGTTCTCCAGCTCAACCATTTGAAGAAGTCAATTATGTAGAGTGGATTGCTTCAGTTAATCCTGAGGAGCTAGCTAATCAAATTGGCAGGTGCCTAAACTTCTTTCAGAATTTGGTTTTTAACTCTAATGCTCGATTAACAGCAATTGAAAAGGATATGGCAGTCATAAAAGCACAATTGGTAGTTCTTATTGCATCTGAGTCATCTTCTTCTAATTAGTTTATCTAAATATTTTGGATATTTTTTGATAAAATTTTAGTTGAAAGTATAGAATAGGTGGACATTCTTTCAGCCTATTGACATCATTTTCTTGCATGCATCATATATTTTGGCATAGATTAACTGCTTGCACTTAATTAGTAGCTTGGTTCTCTTATTCTCTTTGAACTACTTTGCTGTTGAACCATTTTGGTTGTTATATTAATGATCTCTTTACTACTTTGATCTATCTTTACCCCTATTTTTGATAATGCCAAAGGGGGAGAAATTATGTGAACTAGTTTGTTTGAACTGCTTAGTATAATTTCTTGAACTTGAACAGATCTATTGTGAAAAACTACCTTCTGTTATCTAATTCTAGAGAACTAGTTTTTCAGTTCTAGTCAGCATATACTCAGGGGGAGATTTTCTCAAATACATTTTTGTCATCATAAAAAAGGGGGAGATTGTTAGCCCCATAAGTCTCTAGTCCTGTTTTGATGATAACAAAATGTCTTGTTATTTCTAATTTGTATTGTTTTTGTTTGTAAGTTCTTATTTGGAACAGATTTGAAAAGAAGTCTTAAAGAACTTGTTCTTGCCTCTGTGATCAAATTCCCCTAGATAATGAGAGGTTCGAATTTTGCTGATATGGACAAGCTTATTGAGGACTCCAGCCAAATTTAGCCTTTTACAATCCAACTAAGAGTTGTGTTAGTGAGATTGGAAAGTTCCTCTTTGAGTTGACTGATGTGAGGTCCTTGTTTCAAGGAAAAGTTTATCTACCTTCTCTTACACAAAGTAAGGCTTTATGGAACAAAAGGACAAAAGACTTTTTGGTTGAGTGACATCATGTCAGCTGGTAGATTGCTTTTCTTTCGCCTTTCTCTTTGTCTTTAACGTGCACAAGAAAGGAAATAAAGATCAAGGGAGCTTCCAAGGCTTTGGGTATGCATGAAGAGAAGTGAGAAGAAAATATTTTAGAGAGAGAAGGAAGCTATTGTTAAGAGTTTTTTACTCATCTTCTTCTTCTCGGTTATCTCTTCATGTAGCAAAAACTTCATTGTATCATTTCTACTATATAAGAGATTTTCTTCTTTGGGGCTGAATAAAAACACTTGGGTGTTGTATCTGGATTTCTGTGGGAAAAATCCATGAGAGTGTGATGAACACACTTTTTATACAATAGTTATTCCTCATACTTAGTCTTTTAAACCTCTTTTGGGCTGAATTGCATAGACTTAGACCTCATTTCATGACTTAGGATCCATTTATGCTTAATTGCAATTTCCAGCAATACTGGGCATTATATGCTGTCTCTGTGTTTCAGGCATATCTTGAGTTCTGAATGTCCAAAAATTCCGAGTCATACCTTGTTGGAAAGCTTAGATAATTTTCTACAACTTTCTTTCAGGGCTCCAAAGCTAATTCGGAAGTTAAGAAGGTCATATGCAGCCTGGAAGCCAGAGAAGACATGCTGTCGCAGGATCCTGACCTACATGCAGTATTTGGGTCATAACTTGAGTTGTATATGTCATATTGACCTAAAACTCATACCATTGGAAAGCTAACAGACAGAGATTCAATTGATATGAAGACCGGTTTACCATATTTTATGTGGAAGATGGTCTTATTTGCTGTGCAAGTTAGCTGACGGTTCCAGACACCTTTTGCCACTTAAATGGGCCTAACTTCCTCATGACAAGTCCAAATGGGCCCAAACCAAAGCCCAATTGAAGCTAAGGCCCATGGGAACAAGTGTGCCCTAAGGG
>QAOA01003327.1:0-12539 GCA_003255065.1 Cercis canadensis | reverse complement strand
AAAGAGGATTGTATGGTTGATTAATGTTTCTGAGCTTTTGGATGGATTAATCACCTTGGCTGGATCATGGACTTAGGTAAAACTAGACTTGAATGTTTGCTTAATTCATTTGGTCTTAGTTGAATCCGAATTCTGGTTGCTTAACCAGTGGAATCCATAGAACATTGAGAGGCTTCTTGACATGTTTTAAAGGCCAAGAACATGGTTAATAATTGAATGGATCATTAGACATCAAGGATGAACTAAAATCAGAACTAGTTAAGGCTTGGATTGGTTGTTTTCTCTTAGGTTACCACTGATAATTAATTTTCGTTAATCACTTAAACCAAACTCAACCCCCTCTGTTTACATGCTTTTCAATATGATTCACTAAATAGAACAATCCTTAGGTTCGACTTAGGGCTATCCTGTGCTGCAAAAAGCTAGGTAACCGACCTAAAACTTAATTAATTTGAGGAGCCTCGGCAGCTCATCAGTATCCATATTTACTAACATTCTTGTTCTATTTTTTAATGCGGAGGAGATGTATCAGGGACCCCCAACATGAGAGCAAGATTTGTAAGATCTGGCTCTTAAAGTGTTCGACAACCTTCGCTCCTCTTTCTTAGACATTAGGATCGGAAAGACGAAGGGTGAATGGTTGTCGCCTGTTGTTCTGGTGGGCCTTAAAGCCAAATGGGGCTCCAAGTAGTACAAGGCGGTCTCTAAGAGGAACAAGAAGAACCGTTCCTTAGACCAGGGGCAGGCTTTTCACTAGGGCAGCTCAATAACTGTCTCTGAACACAAATGGAGGCATTTTCCCCTTTCTTCAATCTTTATGTCATTTAGGGTTATATGTATGTATTTTCTACTAAGTTAATTATTTTATCTATGCAGATTGAGTTTGAGAGGCACTAATTTGAAAGCTAGGCCTAGTCTTCTTCATTTTCCGTCGACGACATTGGGCTATGGCTCGATGTCATCGGTGGCAAGAACAACAAGGGCCGGGTTTATGGCATGGGCTCTAAGGTCAGTGTATTGGACTAGGCCCATTCACAACCAACATAGCCCTCCCAGTAGCCGGATCCTTGGATGTCAAAGATGATGTTCCATATGGCTGCCTTGACACAGAAGGTCTAGGAGCTGGATCGCCTCCGCCTCGTGGTCGATATACTAGAGGCCACCGACACATCCACAGAGGAGCTCATAGTTATGTTGGGCCACCTACTGCAGTGAGGCCATAGTGTATCATCTAGTTCGGCCCCACAGTCCGCCGTTGACGATCACGATGATGCAGTTGCAAACTTAGGGGTAAACAACAAGGAGTAGGGCTTAAGGTTGTTTATTGTATTTTTTTTAATTGTATAATATTTTTTATTGTAATTAAATTTTATTATATTTCATTTCATTTGGATTGATAATTTGATTAAATGTTTAGAAAAATTAAATAGTAATTTATGAAAAAAATTTTAAAAAAAAATTCTCAAGGAATGTCTCTCGGCTTTTTGTTTGTGGAAAATTTCTCACGGATAAGATCCATGAGAAAATCTACAACTTACGCGTGAGATATTCTTACGCACAACAAATGCTTATCCGTGAGAAAATCTGTGTGAAACTTCTCACAAACAAATTTATCGGTGAGAAAAATATTTTGTCATGCCTGTTTTTCTCTCACCTTACAGTCTGTGAGAAATTTCGTGAAAATAGTGTTTCTCATTGACTTTGTCCATGAGAAAAAAAGCCTTTATTTTTTGTAGTGCAATAAGAAATGTTTTTGATTCAAGAGTAAGTGGCCATACATTTTCTCCTATAGAAAACAAAATCGTAACCTAATGTTTAATGACAGATGTTTGAAATAAATATTTTGTTTATAATCTTTATTATTTTGGTTTAAATGTACTTTAGGTTCTTATAGTTTAGAAGAATTTTAAATCAAGTCCCTATAGTTTTTTTTCCTCCTTAGATTTTGAAATTTTTTCAAGAGTAAAACCCATTTTTCATCCTTGAAAGATACCCTCGGTGACAATTTAGTCCTTCATTCATTTTTAGTGACAAATTAGTCCCTAAATGTTCATTTCGTCCGCCAGTTTAGTCCTCCGCTAAGGTCCATTAGTGATACTTAACAGAAAATGTCACATGGCACATTAAATGCTGATGTGGCCGTCAGTTGATGAGTTGGCAAGCTAACTTGGCAATTGGGCTAGAAAAAAGGGCTTGGGACTTGTAAAACGATGTTGTTTTATGAAGTGCATCCCCACACATCCATACTACGTCATTTTTTATGAAGAAAGGCAAACTCTTCCATCGTGATTTAGAACGGGTAAGTTAATTACTCATCTCTCATCTCTCTCTCTCTCTCTCCGTCAATCTCTCTCTCTCTCTGCCATCTCTCTCTCACTCTCATCTCTCTCTCCGCCATCTCTTTCTCACTCTCATATTTCTTTCACCTCTTTGGCTTTGCATGTTAAACGCTGTGATCGTGCAACAAAGGAACTGATAGAAAGAAAAAAGAGTATAGCTACAAACCAAACTACAAACTGTAGAAAACACAAGCTGCTAGGTGCTATAAAAGCTACTAAACATGCTATAACTATAAGCTAAAAAAATGCGGCAGAAGCAGTCCACGTCCAAGAGACCCAGTCTGAGTTGCATGGCTCAATCTGAGTTATGTGTAACCCAAGTCACCTATACCCCTCCTCTTCATTCTTGCGATGCATGCAACCCTCTCTACGTTCTTCATGTCCTAGCTTAGGGGTTGAGTGATGAGGAACCAGAATTCCAAGGACGAATTGCCATGTTTGGGGAGAAAATGGAAGGTGGAAAAAAGGGTGTCTTTGAGGATATGAATGAGAGAAAAATGGATGTGAGCTTAAAGGATAGAGGTGGGGATTATGATGATGATGAGGACGAGGAGGAGAAGTTGTGGGAGAAAGTGCAGTTCAGAAAAGGGTTGGGGAAAAGAATGGATGACGGGTCTACTAGGGTGGCCAGCAGTGATGTTCCTGTCGTTCAAGGTGCCCAACAGCAAAAGTTTGTTCACCTTACGGCAACTGTGTATAGTTCATTTCCTATTGCATCATTAAGTACGAGCATAAGAGGAGCTTTCGGAGCATCACAAGGTTTGGATGCAATGTCCATTTCTTAACAAGAGAATGCAAGGAGGCTTAAGGTATAAACTAAATTTTCTCATGGCCTAACTGGCAAGAATATAATATTTTTAGGGCATAACTCTTTTAGTGAGCAATGTTCTTATACTTCCAACTAAAAAGAATCTATAAAAGTGAAGTATATTTATTTCTTAGGTGTTATGAGCATGTATCTGAAACGAAGAAACTAAGTGATCATATGGTTACAAGACTTGAATCTAAGAACAAAGGAAGTTATAAGCTAAAAATGTGGCATAATAGTTTATGGATTTGTTTTCTAGGAATAATCCCACATGATATTAATAGAAATTGTTATGCATTCGAGTTATGGAACTTTTTGTTGCCTCACCCTACACAAGCATTGATTTGGAAACTGGTGAACTGTCTAGGAAATATGTTATAATGGTACCTCTTCCTTTTGTAGTAATAAGAGAGGAGAGTGAGATCATAAATTCAAAGCATAAAAGTTCTTCTATTTTATTTTTTTACTGGTAGGAGAGTTGAGGTTGTAGCCACTACAATACATACATGAATTTTGTCACAAATTGCTACTTAGCCCCTCTCCGAACGTTGTGGTCTAACTGTGCATGAGGGGAAGAGAGAGAGAGAGAGAAATGAGAGAGGAGGGCAAGAGAGAGAGAGAAATGAGAGACGGGGAAGATAGACTGCCACGTCAGCTTGCCAAATCATCAACTAACAGCCACATCAGCACTTAATGTGCCACGTGGCATTTTCTATTAAGTCTCACTGACAGACCTTAGCGGAGGACTAAACTGGCGGAAGGAATGAACATTTAGGGACTAATTTGTCACTAAAAATGAATAAAGGACTAAATTGTCATCGAGGGCATCTTTCAATGACGAAAAAGGGGTTTTACTATTTTTTTAATTAGGTTCGTGCCATCACATGGAAAAGCTGTTTGTCTTGTCAACAGTAAATTAACGAAGTTATAACCTGGGATGATGGTAGGGACCAAATTAAAAAAATTTCAAACTATAAGGACCCCAAAGAAAAAAAAAACTATATAAACTTGATTCAAATTACATTTACTTGATAAAACTACAAAGTTCAAATTACGTTTGGTCCTAAAGTGGTCCTATATATGATTTAAAATCAGTCATCACAAAACACGTGCTACAAAACCAAAAACTTATAATAAATATAGAATATCACATAATATGTGGTCCATAAGGATATTTTTTTGCATTGAATAAGATGAAATAAAATGAAATACAAAAAAAAAAATTCATAATAAGTCACTATTTGTGTAAAAGTTTTTCATTTCTTTGGCCATGAGTAAAAATGTTTCTGAATATTAATTAGTGCATTTTAAGGAGATCCGTATGTGACTGATATATATAACAGATTTTACAATAGATTATTTGGTCCACGGATCTCCTAAACAAGTTGAGATTCTAAGCTTGAATATTCTTTAACAGTAAAAAAAATAAAAAAAAAGGTGGCTCATCTCTACTGCAGTTTGTCCTTTACTTATTATAATTTTTATGTACTTTCCCAAAACTAACCATTTTGGGCTAGAATAACTAAGTAAGGGTGTCATTGAAACATGTACAATATTTTTATTATATCTGATTCTTGTAATAAAATTTGTATTTAGTGTATTAGTGACAAAGAATCAAGAATACACATATACTTGAATCATTCCTTAAAAAAATATTAATTTTATGAATATTAAATATTTTAAGATATAATTCATATGTAACAAATTGTAACTACAATGTTAGGCTAATCTATGGGTGTAATGGCATCTCCCCTAATCATCATAGGAATTAGAGTGTTTAATGTCAATTTTTCATTCCCACTATGCACTTCCTTGCCAGTACCCAACACTTTGTTTTCCCATGTAATAAAACCATAAGTTTAATATTAGGGGATTTTAATTAAATAGTAGTTTTACTTTTCAATTTTTAATCAATAAAACATGTTACAGTATTTATAAAATTATTTATATGTTAAAAGAAATTTTATGTATTTAAATAGTAGAAAGAATTATAATTTGTTTAAAAGCATTCACTTGGTAATTTTACCATATTACATATAAAAGTATTAATATATGTTCTTCTAATAGCTTAAACTTAAGAGTTGAAACGATTCCTTAAAATTTGTTTTCACTTGATAATTGAAGTCCAAGCACGTGACATGCATAAAAGTTTAATGATTCAAACTTGATATTACTTAATTAGACTAGCCAGCTGCCCTAAGCGCTATAAATAAGCTGCCTCTCCTACTCCTATTGGCATCGTATCCTCAAACCACCATCTTGGCTCTCAAAACACAATCTTTGATCCTCCTCTTGGCAATATTCTCATTGACTGTCAACTCCAATGCTGGAGACCTTACCATCTACTGGGGTCAGAATTATAATGAAGACACCTTGAGGAAAACTTGTGAAACTGGAAACTTAAAGACTGATTCTCGCTTTCCTGAACAAATTCGGCACCGGCTCGGAACCAGAGTTAGACTTCACAGGCATTGTGGCCATGAGAGAGTCTCATGCAGCACACTAGCCACAGAAATTGAATACTGGCAAGGCCAAGACATCGATGTGTTACTTTCCATTGGAGCAGATAACAGTTACACATATGACATTCCATCTGCTGATTTCGCAAAGGGATTTGCAACTTAATTACCTCTGGGACTGTTAAACAGAAATCAGAGGCATATGATGCAGGTTAGACAAGGATGGCTTGCATGCCACGTCAGAAATGACACATCAGCAGTGGAGTCAAAGCAGTTAGTTTAGTCAGAGTTAGTTATACAGCTATATATTTATGTAATGGCTTCCATGAGAAGCTAGGCCGTTAGTTAACTTTAGAATCCCTATATATACGATAGCTAATGTAATATTCAGAATATAATACATAATTCATAATTCAGATGATGAATTCATTTGCTCTCTGACTTCTCTTCATAGCTTTCACACAGTTATAGTTTCTTTCTGCTATATTTCGTTTTCTGGTTTTTCCTCTGTTACACCAGAATCTGCTTCATCAGAGATTGTATCCTTCAATGATCATCTCTGTTAAAGGTGTTTCAGGTTCTTCATCACTTTAACATGGTATCAGAGCTCCTTTAATGGCAGACAGCACTTCAACCTCTGCGTCGTCATTCCAAGAATCCGGAAACTCTTTTGCTTTTCCAATGCTGAGTCAATCACTGACAATCAAGTTTGATCAAGGTAATTACTTGATTTGGAGAAATCAACTCCTGAATATCGTCATTGCAAATGGCTTTGAAGAGATTTTGGAAGGATCGAAGCTATGTCCACCAAAATTTGTTCAAGATTCAACTTGCTACAGGAATTCTAACCTTGAATCCTGATTACACAATCTGGCAGAGACAAAATCGTCTCGTTATGAGCTGGATTTATGCATCCTTGACTAAGCAAATCATGGCTTAGATCATGTCTTACAACACTGCATTCGAGATTTGGAGATCCCTTGCAGATAGCTTTGCATGTTCTTCAAGATCAAGAGTCATGGAGTTAAAACTGAAATTGCAAACTACCAGGAAAGGAAATCTTGGAGTTTGGGAATTTATCCTAAAAATTTGAAACCTATGTGATAATCTACGTGCCATAGGAGAAAGCATTTCACAAGAAGATCAGGTTATGTTCATCCTCAGTGGATTAGGACCTGAGTTCAATCCAGTTGTTGCTCCACTCAGCTTTGAGGCCATTTCAGTTGAAACCTTGCAAAGTCACTTGCTCACTTTTGAAAGCAAACTTGAGAGGCAAAGGTCTGTGGATGAGCAAGTTCTTATGCAAGCAAATGCTGCGTTGTTCAATCAATCAAATAGCTGTGCACAACACAGGTATGGTATCCATTTCATCAAATAGCAGGACTTTGTTATTAAAACATGTCTTGCATGTGCCTAAAATAATTGCAAATCTGGTTAGTGTACAAAAGTTATGTAAGGATAATGATGCTTATGTAGAGTTCTATCCTTTTGTCTTTCTTGTGAAGGACCAAAGAACCAAGGAGGTGCTGCTCCAAGGAAAACTTGATCAAGGCATGTACAAGATAATGACCAAAATTGCTTCTGACAACAAGATGTTTTCCAATTCTGCTAAAGCTTTTCAACTGTTTAGTTTGAATTCTAGCACACCTAGTGCAGATTTACAACTATGGCATAATAGATTAGGTCATCCAGCCCTTGATATAGTAAATAGGCTTATGACTCAGTGCAATTTACCTCATTTTGCATTCAATAAAACTCATATCTGTAGTTCTTGTCAGTTGGCTAAAAGCCACAAGCTACCTTTTGTAAATTCTACAACTCGAGCAATAAAGGCTTTTGATTTGATTCATGCTGATCTCTGGGGATCACCCTCATGTTCTTCTGTTAATGGAGCATGCTATTTTCTATTGTTAATTGATGACTTTAGTAGATTTTCATGGTTGTATCTTCTGAAATCTAAGGATGAAGCCTTAGAAATGTTTAAGAGATTTCAACTTATGGTAGAAAGGCAGTTTGAGTGCAAAATAAAGGTCTTACAATTTTATTTTGGTGGAAAGTTTGTGGCCTTTGATCAGTTGGTAAAAATCTTAGGTATGGAACACAGATTTTCGTGTCCTTACACACCAAAGCAAAATGGCATTGTTGAGAGAAAGAATAGGCATGTTGTGGAAACTGGCCTCTCATTGCTTACCACTACAGGAGTACCTACCAAGTACTGGCCCTTTGCTTTCCAAACTGCTGTTTATCTCATCAATAGGCTACCTACAGCAGTACTCATGCATCAGTCGCCATATGAGTTGCTGTATCAGAAGTTTCCTGATTTTTCTCAAGTTAGAACCTTTGGTTGTTTGTGTTTTCCCTATTTGAGACCTTATCGCTCTCATAAGCTTGAAAACCGATCTGCTTCTTGTTGCTTTCTGGGTTAGAGCAATAAACATAAGGGTTTTCTTTGTCTTGGCATGGATTCCAAGAGGATTTATATCTCCAAACATGTAGTGTTTGCTGAGAATGTCTTTCCTTTCATTCCTTAGTCTCTCTAAGTTTCTCCTACTGCCCCAGTGTCTTCTAATGATACGAGTTGCTTCCTTCCTCTTGTTATACCTTTTTCCATGGCTCAGTCACTTGTTCCTTCTACAGTGCCAAATACCATTTCTGGTTCTTCTGTTGTCCATACAGATTCTGGTTTGAATGCAGGATCTTCATCAGGTATCTCCCCAGTCTCCAATTCTTCCTCTAGTTTTGTTGCTACTGATGAATTACCTACAGTTTCATCCTCAAATGTGCCTCCTGTGCCTCCCACTCACATGACCACCAGAAGTCAAAATGGTATTGTCAAACCAAAGGTTTACACTTCTGCATATACTCTTCATCCAGTAGAGCCTTCCACTTACAAGCAAGCCATTCATTTCACTCACTGGCTTGATGCTATGGTTGCTGAGTACAAAACCTTACAGGCTAATCATACATGGGATCTTGTTGAGTGTCATACTGGCAAGAATATTGTGGGTTGCAAATGGGTGTACAAGTTAAAATACAAGTCAGATGGTTCAGTTGAGAGACATAAAGCTCAATTGGTTGCTCAAGGTTTCACTCAAACATATGACATCGATTACTTTGATACCTTCAGTCCAGTGGTTAAACTAGCAACTATTCGTACTGTGCTTACCATTGCATTGTCCAGAAATTGGCCAATCCAGCAGCTAGATGTAAACAATGCATTCCTCAATGGAGATTTGCATGAGGAGGTCTATATGAGACAACCTCAAGGCTTTGAAAGCTCATCTTTTCCTCGTCATGTCTGCAAACTTCGCAAGGCCTTGTATGGTTTGAAATAGGCTCCACGTGCCTGGTTCACCAAGCTTAAAGTCACCTTAATGCAATGGGGTTTTTCTTGCACTGTGTCTGATAACTCTTTGTTTGTGTTTCACTCTCCTGCCGCAGTGCTTTTTCTTCTGGTATATGTGGGTGATATCATCCTTACAGGTTCTAGTATGGTGCTTATCAAGAATCTCACTGTGGCTCTCAATTCTACTTTTTCTCTGAAGGACTTAGGTCCCTTGCATTATTTTTTGGGTATTGAGACAATTCGAAAACCTCATCACCTCCATCTGTCACAAACTAAGTATATTACTGATTTGTTGCATAAAGCAGGTCTAGAACATTGTGAACTAGCTCCCACTCCTATGATCAGTTCTCAGTCTTTATCCATTACTGATGATCACAAGCTAGGTGATCCCTTGCCTTATAGAAGCTTGGTGGGGGGCCTTGCAATATTGTACTATTACTCGCCCTAATATTTCCTTTTCAGTTAATAAACTCTGTCAATTTCTCAGTGCCCCTACTGATGTTCACCTGCTTGCTGCTAAGAGGGTGCTTAAATATCTTAAAGGGACAGTCTCTCATGGCCTTACTCCTTGTTTCTTTGTCTCCTTACCTTTACTAGCATACACTGACTCAGACTGGGCTGGCTATCCTGATGACAGACGCAGCACCAGTGGCCATGCTATGTTCCTTGGTCCCTGTCTTGTATCTTGGTCTTCTGGCAAGCAGAAGGTCGTGGCTAGGTCCAGTACAGAGGCTAAATATAAGGCATTGGCTAATGCTACTTCTGAGCTTCTTTGGCTACAGTCCTTGCTTCATGAACTCAAAGTTCCTTTGCCTTCTACTCCTCTCTTACTTTGTGACAATCTTAGTACTACTTATCTGGCTGCCAACCCTGTGCTTCATGCAAGAACTAAGCACATTGAGATTGATTGCCATTTTGTTAGAGAAAAGCTCCTGAACAAATCCTTGCGTCTGTGTCATGTCCCTTCTGTGGATCAAGTAGCAGATACACTCACCAAACCTTTGTCCACCAAGCTATTTCTGTCCAATAGAGGCAAACTCACTGTCTTTCCCCGCACCATGAGTTTGAGGGGGAATGTTAAACAGAAATCAGAGGCATATGATGCAGGTTAGACAAGGATGGCTTGCATGCCATGTCAGAAATGACACATCAGCAGTGGAGTCAAAGCAATTAGTTTAGTCAGAGTTAGATATACAGCTGTATATTTATGTAATGGCTTCCATGAGAAGCTAGGCCGTTAGTTAACTTTAGAATCCCTATATATACGATAGCTAATGTAATATTCAGAATATAATACAGAATTCATAATTCAGATGATGAATTCATTTGCTCTCTGACTTCTCTTCATAGCTTTCACACAGTTATAGTTTCTTTCTGCTATATTTCGTTTTCTGGTTTTTCCTCTGTTACACCAGAATCTGCAAGATCAGTAATCTGCTTCATCAGAGATTGGATCCTTCAATGATCATCTCTGTTAAAGGTGTTTCAGGTTCTTCATCACTTTAATAGGGACAACTTCCTCAGTGGTCAAGATGGTCCACTAGGACCTGTATCCCTAAACGGCATTGATTTTTTCATCAAGCATAACACAGTAGAGTATGTTGATGACCTTGCCCGAGAACTCCTAGCGTTGAGAGAAGAAAGCAACAAGTTTTACTTATCCGCATCCCCAAATTGCCCACCCAACGATCCCAACCTTAGCACACCAATCAGAAACGGCAGGTTTGATTATATTTGGGTTCATTTCTACAACAACCAGTCATGCGAATATGATGAATTACTACACTGGACTGAGAATCTTTTTAGATCATGGAACACTTGGAGTTCATCAATTCCGTCTAATTGCAGTCTCTTCTTGGGGCTATCAGTACACGAAAACGCAGTTCCAAACGGTGGTTATATAGAACCAGATGTGCTAAAGAATGAGGTTCTCCCAACCATAAAGCAAGCTTCCAACTATGGTGGAATAATGCTGTGGAACAGGTACTATGATACCTTAACTATCCCTACTTACAGTGACCTGATTAAGGATGCTGCTGTAAGTGTTTTCAAAAGTGTTTGGGATGATTCCTTTTCTTTCTCTGGCCTGTGGCGGAAAGTTCTGTAACCTTGACTAGCATCAACCAGAGTCTACCATTTGGGACATGCCTGGTTGCTGTTATATCTATGTACTACTACGTATCGAACCTAGTAACCATGTGTGAGCAAAGCATATTTGTTTACATGTAATGGATTTGGCTCTAAGTAAAGGTTCTATTTTTATGCATCTGGGGTTGAGCAATATTTTATTGAATTTCTATACATGTTGACAGAGGTCCCATACCTTCAAATATTTTAAATCCTATTGTCTTGGTGTAATTGCTTAATATATCAGGAAAATTTGATATACTATTCATTAAATTTATTATAATAATTGTGTCCCTTAATGGGAAATCGTATATGAATATTGAGCCCTCAATCATGAAAATTTGTATTTAATACAACCATACAAATATACAATGAGACCACCATAAGCAAAGTGTGACTATCTACCTTCTTCCAATTCTCCAAATACCCATTTCTGTGCAATCTCCTAATCCAACCATCTCTTATAGCTGCATAAAGTCTACCTTCTTTATACACGCAAACATCCTCTGGATCCTTAAGAAGTCCTTCTCCAATTTAATGACATTCTTTCCAGGAGACAAAAGAAAAAAAAGGAGCAAAGTAAATCATTAAAGTAACTCTTTTAGCTGCCTGAATGGAGTTATTTTCCATCTACACAATTAAATAAAATGCCAAAGATTCAGAACTTGAAGATTTTAGAAAACAAAAATAACCAGACCAGCAACTAAGCAATAAACTTGTCCTTATCAACTTGACAGCTAAAATATAATCATTTCAAGTTCAAATGAAATAACAGAGAATTGGAGCCGTTCAATAATCCAGTTGGTCAAGAATGGTAGTGTCAAAATTGATATAATAATTCCATTAATAAAAGGGGAAAATAAAACGGTAAAAGCTGAGAAAATTATATGCCTCACTAAATGCAACAACTTCCATTTTTCATTCTTTCTGCCTCACCCTCTCTCCCCCTCTGCACTATGTTTCTTTTCAGCATTAGCACTTATGGACCATTCGCAGGTCACACCCAAACTTGACTCTTTCAGTGTCCCTTTCACCCATCTTCTCCCTCTCTTCTTCCACACTTTGTACTTATACCACACACACTATCACACCTCATTCTCTCATCCACAGCACTTAATTTGCACCTCCCCTACACACGCACACACACACACACACACACATACAAACTCATTTTTCTCTCTGCACCAGACCTCAATTCACACATTGACGCAAACTGCTAGCTCAACTTCTTTATTTGAGCTTATGATTTAACCTAATAATAAAAAATTATAAGAAGGCTTAATTACGTTTTGGTCTCTTATTTTAACAAAATGGATGATTTGGTCTTTTATTTTAAAAATAAACTATTTGATCCTCTATTTCCACAAATGAGCAGTTTTTTCTTCCTAACTTCTGTCCAAAATCTAATGGCACCTGCTTACTTGACAATAAAAATTAGTTTTTTTTTTTTTTAATTATAA
>QAOA01003323.1:0-27894 GCA_003255065.1 Cercis canadensis | reverse complement strand
AATGCTCCAATCTTTTCTATTGGGTTAGACGGTTTTCTCTAAAATCAGCTTGATCTCCCTATTTGACACCTCGACTTGCCCATTGGTTTGTGGATGATAGGGAGTCGACACCTTATGCACCACACCATATTTTCTCAATAGAGTCGCTATATGCTTATTGCAGAAATGAGAGCCTTGGTCACTGATGATTGCTCTCAGAATTCCAAACCTGTAGAAATGTGAGTCCTAATAAAATCTAAGACAACACGAGAATCATCAGTTCGAGTTGCCTTGGTCTTTACCCATTTAGAAACATAATCCACAGCTAATAGAATGTACACAAAACCAAAAGAACTAGGAAAAGGACCCATGAAATCAATACCCCAAACATCAAATATTTCACAAAATAGAAAAGGTTGTTGAGACATTTCATTCCTACGGGAAATACTACCTGTCTGTTGGCATTGTGCACAAAGTTTGCAAAAATTGTAGGCATCATGAAACAAGGTAGGCCAATATAATTTAGAGTCTAAAATTTTTCTCCCAGTGCGTTGGGATCCAAAATGACCACCATATGCAGAAGTATGACAGAATTGTAAAATACACTCAAACTTATGTCTAGGCACACACCTCCTAATGACTTAATCACTACATAATCTTCACAGATAGGGATCATCCCACACATAATGCTTCGCTTCACTTTTAAGCTTATCGACTTGATGCTTTTTAAAATAAGTAGGCAACTCAAAAGCAACCAAGTAATTTACTAAATTAGCATACCAAGGATCTTTACTTTGCAACTGATAAAGTTCTCATCTGGGAAAGTCTCTTTGATGGGGAGGTGATCCATGGCAAGTGGAATCCGGCCTAAATGATCTGTAACCAAGTTTTCTGCTATGCTTTTATCTTTGATTTGAAGGTCGAATTCTTGTAAGAGTAGCATCCACCTAATGAGCCTAGGCTTCGCATCCGGCTTCTTGAACAAGTACTTCAAAGCCGCATGGTCAGAGAAAGCAATTACTTTAGAATCATGTAGATAAGCATGAAATTTATCTAAAGCAAGAACAATAACCATAAGCTTTTTCTCAGTGGTGGTGTAATTTGCTTGGGCGGCATCCAGAGTGCGAGAGGCATAGGAGATCACGTGGGACAACTTGTCTACTTGCTGTGCAAGGACAGCGCCTACTACAAAATTGGACGCATCGCACATCAACTCAAAAGGGAAACTCCCAGTTAGGTGGCTGGATGATGGGAGGGGAGGTCAGACTCTGCTTCAGCTAATCAAAAACTGCTCTGCACTGCTTATCACATTCGAATTCCACATCTTTTTGGAGAAGTCTGGACAATAGAAGAGTAATCTTGCTGAAATCCTTGATGAATCGCCTGTAGAACCCTACATGACCAAGAAAAGTGCGCACTTCTCGCACACATGTGAGGTAGGGTAAAGAGGCAATAACATCAATTTTAGCCTTATCTACTGCAATTCCTTTGCTAAAAACTACATGCCCTAAAACTATGTCTTGTTCTACCATGAAATGACACTTCTCAAAATTAAGAACAAGGTTAGTCTCAATACATCTATCAAGTACTCTAGCAAGGTTGTCTAAACATGCATAAAAGGAGGAACCATATACAGTGAAGTCATCCATAAATACTTTTATGCAGTGTTCTAAAAAATTAGAAAAAATACTTACCACACCACTGGAATCTACCCGGGGCATTACAAAGGCTGAAGGGCATCCTCCTATATGCAAATGTGCCGAAAGGACAGGTAAATGTGGTATTCTCCTGATCCTCCAGGGCTTTATGAATCTTGAAGTAGCAGGAGAAGCCATCTAGGAAGTAGTAATGGGACTTCCCTGCCAATCTTTCTAACATTTGATCGATGAAGGGCAGAGGGAAGTGATCCTTCCTGGTTGCTTGGTTGAGTCTTTTGTAATCAATACAGACTCGCCAACTGTTCTGCATTTAGGTAAGAATCAACTCATTCTACTCATTGTGATGCGTTCGCGTACCCGAAGGATCGAAACGGAGTGTCTGGATACCAAACTGTGGGATGACCTTGGTTATCTCAATAGGGTGAACCCTTAGCAAGGAAGGATCCTTGGTAAGTTCAAGTTCAAGTTCTTTGCCCAAGAACAACAGGGAAGCTCTCAATCCAGAGAAACTCAATAATTCAGAAACTGAATACTATTAATCTCCAAAACTGTTTTGCAACGGCATACACAAATTCCTTATATAGGCAATTCGGCCAGGAGGCTACAAGCTATGATGGATCCTCTAAGAAAGTTAATAAAACCCTAATACCNAGTTGCAGATTTTTGGCTATGATTACTAGCAGCTTCTCGTCTTCCGCTAGAAAGGCATACTTGAGATTGTTAGGTAATGGTTTTAGCTTTAGTGTAGGTGGCTACTACACAGAAGGGACTAATTTGGTTAGAAAAACCAAATCGGCTACTTGAATCTCAGCAACACCTGCAATCTCTACACTATTCTCCAAAACAGGCTCATCATATCCCAATAAATCAGAAAAGGAAGATGCAATATTTCCCATGCATTCAATAATTTCAAAATAGGCAGCACAAATTCGATTACAATTATCACATCCAGAATAATCTAAAGTATCTAGAAGTCCTACTATATTGAAAAATTCGGCTACCAAATCAGAATGCATATCATCAACTAGCAAATTTATTACATCCATTTGGAAAATAGAATGCTCTTCCAAAGGATGTTTCATGGCATCAAACAGGTTAAAACAAATGACAGTATCACCAAATTCCATGGAAAAAGTACCAACATGCACATCAATATTGGTTTTAGCAGTTTTAAGGAAAGGTCTGCCTAAAATCAATGGGGCATGTCCCAATGTAAACTCATCATCCATATTTAACACATAAAAGTCAGCTGAAAAAATTAATTCATTTACCTTAACCAAGACATCTTCAAGAAGTTCTGCAAAATATGTTGTACTCTTGTTGGCAAGCTGAATCACCACTCCAGTAGGCTTTAATTCCCCAGTCTGCAAGGATGAATAGATGGACTTGGGCATCACATTGATTAAGGCACCCAGATCTAGCATGACATTTGTGAACTGCTTATCTCCAATGGTGCAAGGTATGGTAAAAGTCTTAGGATCTGTGCACTTAGATGGCAGGTTAGGTTGTATCATGGTTGACACGTTCCTTCCCATGCTCACTTTCTCATTACCTTGCAACCTCCTGTTGTGAGTACACAAGTCTTTCAGGAACTTGGCATACTTCAGAATTTGCTTGATGACATCTAGCAATGGAATGTTGACTTCCACTTTCCTGAAGGTCTCAAAAAGCTCTCTATCCTTCTCAACCTCATCTATCTTCTTGGACTGAATGACTCTCTGTGGAAAGGGAAGAGTTACTTTAGGCTGCTTGATTTTGGGTTCAAGGGTGGCTGGTTCAGAAATTGCTTTCTGTGCCGTTTGTGGATCGCTTGCAGGTTGAGGTTCAATTGGTACTTGCAAAGATTTTCTAGACCTCAGCATGATAGCACTCACATTATTCCCGTTTGGATTGGGAATTGTCTGTGAAAGAAGTTTGCCAGAACCCTTGGACTACAACTGACTCACTGAAGATACCAATTGCCCAATCTGAGTTTCTAAATTCTGCATGGTGGCCTCTGTCCTCTGCTGGAACTAAATGTTGCTAGCTGCTATTTACTTCACCAAATCCTCAAATGAAGGCTCAAGTTTGGATGTTGACGGACCTGCTGGTTGCATAGGCTGCTGTTGGAATGGTTGTCTATTTGGTTGAAACTAGCTTGGCCTAGTTGGTTGAAATTGGTTCTATTGCTAGAATGATTGCCTATACTGCTACTGGGGTTACTGTTGTTAGGAAGGTTGTTGTTGTGATGTAGCATTGTCATATCTAAAATTTGGATGATCTCTCCAACCAGGGTTATAGGTGTTAGAGTATGGATCATATCTAGGCTGCTGTTGTGGTTGGTATTGGGGTCTACCTGGAAAGACACCTACTGCAGTTACAGAGGGATCTTGAAATGCAGAATCACCATCTTGAAGTGTAGAGCATGCATCTGTAGGATGAGATGGACAAGAGTAAATGCCACACAAGCTTGCAGGTTGAGGTACAGGTACTTGTTGTCCTACTGCCAACTGCCTCACTAAGGAGGTCAACTCATCAAGTCTATGTTGCATTCTTTGTTGGTTAGAAGGTGATGCAACAACTCCATTGACTCCTCTAGTGGAAGGAATCATCCTAACAGCAAACTGTTGGGAATTTGCAGCCATATTAGAAATCAAATCTCTTGTAGCAGTTGGTGTTTTATCTACTAATGCTCCTCCACTAGCAGCATCAATGTTACTCCTATCTGGAGGTAATAAGCCATCATAGAAGTATTGTATCAAAAGTTGATCACTTATCTAATGGTAAAGACAGCTTGAGCATAACTTCGTAAACCTCTCCCAATATTCATGTAGTGTCTACCTTAGCAGTTGCCTTATGCCACAAATATCTTTTCAAATTGCGGCAGCCCTTGATGTAGGGAAGAACTTCTCCAAGAATAGCTTCTTCATGTCACTCTAATTTCTCATTGAACCTTGTGACAGGTAAAAGAGCCAATCCTTGGTCGCATCAGCAAGGGAGAAAGGGAATGCTCTCAACTTGATATGCTCTTCAGAGATCCCTTGTGGCTTCATTGTTGAACAAACCACATGGAATTCTTTTAGATGTTTATGAGGATCCTCACCTGCAAGGCCATGGAATTTTGGCAGCAATTGTATCAATCCAGATTTGAGTTCAAAAGCAACATCAAGTTCAGGATATTAAATCCCTAAAGGTTGATAAGTAACATCAGGGGTAGCTAATTCTTTAAGAGTTCTATCTCTAGCTTGCATATTGTTATTATTTCCAGCCCTGTTAACATTAGGATTAATAGCATGATTACCATTAGGATTAACAGGAGGCCTATTGTCATCCATGGTAGGCTCTATATTATCAACTATTCTATTTTCTCTAGCAAGTGTATGTAAGGTTCTCTCTATTTCAGGATCCATTAAAAGTAATTCAAAATGAGAAGACTTAGTCATACACCATGCACATCAGTGGCTAAAAGCCTAATACACACAACAATATACAAAAACACACAAAGGGTGATAGGAATGAACAAAAACAGAAGTACACCAAAAGTACAAAACAAAGGAAAAAAAATACATGAAAATAACACTAGAAAAGGTATCTGAACATTTTTAAAATTTTTGAAACCACCACAGGACGAAAGCCAGATGAAAATGGAACTCAAAAATCAAATAAAAAATATTTAAAAAAATGAAAAGGTGGTCAAAATAGTAGAATTTGGCTTAAAAATGTAGACCTCATAGAAAATGCCATGATTATTGATCAGTGGCCCATTTTCCTTCAACTGACCAAGTTCAGGACAATTAGAACTTAAAAATCTAGACTGATCAGTGCAAAATGGCTTAAAATGGCCTAAAACCACAAAAACACAGCAACAGCAGGGGTGAATCAGGGAATCAATGGAGGGTTTTATGAACAAATTAAAAGTCAGTTATACTATTAATTAGATTGATTCAAAACTAGAATAATCCCCGACAACGGCACCAAAATTTGATAAGCTGCCGATGCTCTTCAAATTAGTGAATTTATAATCGGTTTACCAAAGCTACTTGTAGCATAAGGTAACATCGAGTCGAACCAAAGGATTATTCTAATTATGGAATCAAATTAAGGAGCTTACAAATAAAGGGATTGTTTTGTTGGATTAATTAACATAAAGTAATTAAAAGTGATTAACTGAAAATAATGGACAGAAAGTAAATGGCAGAAAGTAATGACAGAAAGTAAAGACAGAAAGTAATGGCAAAAAGTAAAGGCAGAAAGTAATGTCAGAAAGTAAAGGCAGAAAGTAAAAGTAGAAAGTAAAAACAGAAAGTAATTGGCAGAAAATAAATGCAGAAAGTAAAGAGCAGAAAGTAATGGCAAAAAGTAATAGAAAGTAATTGACTTTAACAAAGCAATAAATCCAAGGAATCAACTAATCTTGATTTTAATCCGTCATTGATTACAAAAGATTCATTCAATTATTAACTTAGTTCTTGGCCTTAGAACACATCAAGAAGCCTCTAAGTGGTCTATGGATCTCTACTGGATAAACATCTAAAATTCAATTAATTAAGGTTCAATGAATTAAGCATCCACTAATCCAAATTAATTTAAAGTCCAGAATCCAGCCAAGGTTAAACAATTCATCCAAAAGCTTAAAAAGATTGTTTAATCTTTACAATCCTCTTTTAACATATGAAATTAAACAATTATCATATGAACATTCAAATCTAAATTTAAGCAACTCAAACAGAATTAAAGGATGAAAAGCAGTTGATCAATCACTGAATAAATAGCAGTTAAAACAGAATCTCAGAATCAATAATCAGAACAGCCAAAACCTGGATTGATCTAAGTAATTAGCCCTCTATGAACATGAAGCAATGATCCAATACAAGAAAAAGCAAAGAAAAACTATATAGAGAAAGGAGACAAGAAAAATTGTCTAGCTAAAAGATGTGAATCTCGGATGCCTCTTCTCATATATATAGACATCCAAAAATAACTACACACCCAAACTACCCTTAGGTCAAAATTATTCTCATGGGCCTTAGCTTTAATTTGGCTTTGGTTTGGGCTCGATTGGGCTTGGAATGAAGGAGTTAGGCCCATTTAAGTGTCAACAGGCTCTGGACTCATCAGCCGGCTTCGACAAGCAGTAAGACCATTAAAAAGACATAATTTGAAGAACCGGTCTTCATGAGAGTTGACACTCTATGTCTTAGATTTCCAATGGTAGTAATTTCAGGTCTAGAAACATCTACAACCCAAGTTATGTCCCAATCTCTTCACACGAGTCAGGATCTAGCGACAGCATCTCTGCTCTGACTTCCAGGCTAAATATGACCGGCTAGACATCCGAATTAGACTTGGAGATCTGAATCAAAGTTGTAGAACTTTCTCTCAGCTTTTCTATAAGGTAAGATTAAAATTTATTAGACATCCAGAACTCAAGTTATGCATGAAACACAGACACAACATAAAATGCCCAGTATTGTTGAAAAACATAATTAGGCCCAATTGGATCCAAATTCATGAAATGTGGACCAAGCCCAATCAATTCAGCCCAAAAGAGGTTTAAAAGACAAAATATGAAAGTTAACTATTGTATAAGAAATATGTTTATCATCTACTAAGTCAACTGCTACCAGTGTTATGGGTAAAGCAAAGGGAGTTGCCCTTCCTGCTTCTAGTCCTCAAAAGAGAAAGTTTGTCATTGCTGAGGCAACTCCTTCTAAGGCTCTAAGAGTTTCATGATCTTATGCTCCTTAAACTCTTAGGAGCACGCCTGGTGATGAGCCTCTAATAGATCATATCTTTATTCCTAATGAGTTTATTGATAGTAGGAGTGTGCTAGAGGAGACTCCTCCTAGAAACGAGCTTGTTGTATTTGATGGGGAGAAGACAGCTGCTGAAGAGGTCATTGCAACACCTATGGAAGTTCTTGTTGCTCCTAAGGCAGTTGCTACTGGGGCTTATATTGTAGCAACAACTCCATCAGTAAGTGGGGCGATCTCTGTGGGAACTTATGCTACTTCCTCTACTTCGCCAATAACTTCTGCTAGTGTGTAGAGGCAATCTAAAAGAAGGAAGTTTGTGGCAAAAAGACGTATGGGCTTGACCCCTATGGTAAGTCCTTATCTTAATAATTTAGTCAAATTTCTTTTGTTTTCATTTTATCTTCTACTATCTTTTAGGCTAACTTGTCATGCTTTAGTTGTACTCTTTTGACAAAATTGCTGAGCCTAAAGTTATTGACATGAAGGATCTAGTTGATCCCATACCTGAAGAGCAACCTACTGATGTGGCTGCAGTTAAAAATGTGGAAGGCACTCCTTTTCATACTGATAAGATATTATTTTACACTATTTATTTCCCTTATTCTTAGACTTTTAGTGTGTGTTTTTGCTGATTTCCATCGCCCATAGACGTATTTTGTGGATTTGGACTTGTTGGTGCTTTTGGACTTTAATTGCATAATTATTGATTTATGGCACTTCTTACATTTTTCACTATATCTTAAGTTGCAAATGTTTGATTGATGCGATTCCAGTTTCTTAGGAAAGCTGACAGAAAATTCTACATTTCATATGTAGAGCCCAGAAGCTGATTCTTGCATCTAGACAACTGAAATTCGCATGCAAGCAGTCCAGAGTTTCTGTATCGCCCAACACCGACTTATTCCATTTTTTGGGCCTGCCTATTGGACTAGTGCCTGTTTATTGGCCCAACATCTGCTATTTGGGCCAGCACACATGTCACTAGGGTTTAATCACGTTTTTACCATTAAAGATTTAGGAAACTAGGTTTATTTTGTAATTAGAAAACCTAGAGGAGGCAGCCAGCTAGCATTTATTCTTAAGTTGTTAAGAATAATGGGGATCACCACATTATCATCAGAAGCTGTTGCCTCTTGTTCATGAGTTCGAGTTTAGACCTTTGCTTTGTGTTTAAGGCTTTCATGGAAGGCTAAGTACTTCTGTAATCTACTCAAGAGGAACCAGACTTGCTAATCCAGAGTTCTTGTGCTTCAATCTAGGTTTGATTTAACATAATTTGAATTATTGCTTCTTCCCACCTTTATGTGATTGAATGATACTTTGATTGCATGCTTTATATGAATTTAAATCGGTTGATTAGATTCATCACAGTAATTAGATTGGTAATCATATTTTAAAGGTTTTTATTATATGGTTAACTTGGACAATTCGTTTCTCAAATTAATCTGGACTTAGTGATATAGAGCGGTTGCCTAGATTCTTAGTTCCAAGATTAATTGAATCCTGATTAGTAATCAGTAGGAATTATAAGTGTTGCTGTTAGGGGTTCCAGGTAATATTTAACCAAGAATTAAATCAGATTTAGATAACCTTTAGTGAACAATGATGGATTAGAGTTTGGTTGCCTGCTTGAGTTGATTACGTTTTCTCTTATTTGACTAAATTCAATTTACTGCTTTCTGGATTCTTAACATTCTGCAGCGATCTCAGTACACACAGCACATGACAATTCACTATCACAATCAATACATAATTGGCCCTGCACAGAATCATCAAAACCAACACAATCAGAAAAATCAGTACCTAACTCATTGTAGACCTCCTTGACTAAATTCTCCTATGTCTTCTTGGACTGAGTGGCTCTATCAGATTCTGGGGTCAATGAATCAGGGACTACTTTCTCTGCTGCCTATGGTTTGTTTTCAAGTTAAGGTTCAGTTGGTTCTGGCATAGATTCTTCAATTGGTTCTGGAATTGTATGTGAAGGAATTTTTTCAGAACCTTGGGCCTGCAATTGACTCGTTGAGGATGCCAATTGTCCAATCTGAATATCTAAATTTTGTATGGCAGCATCTGTCCTCTGCTGAAACTGCATGGTTGCTTCACCAAGTCCTCAATTGAAGGTTCAGGTTCTGTGTATGTTGAACTTGGTCGTTGCATAGGCTGCTCGAATAGTTGCCAATATTGCTGTGGAGGCACTGCATTGCCATATGTCAGATTGGTATGATCTCTCCAATCATAATTATAGATGTTGAAGGATGGATCATTAACATTAGGATCTATGTTATGCTCAGCCATGTTATTAACAGAATTAATCATAGGATTAGTAACAAGATCAATGACTACTCTTCTCTTAGATTGTCTATATCGGCTATGAAATGTTTTATCAATCTCACAGTCAATATCACATAAATCACTACAAGAAGATTGAGTCATACGCCATGCACACAAGGTTGGCAGAATGCCAAAACACACTAAAACAGGAACAAAACACAGAAATAGGGACAGAAAATGGCTAAAACAAAAAGTAATCGACAGAAAGTAATTAACAGAAATTAATCGACAGAAAGTAATTGATAGAAATTAAATGACAAAAATTAATCAACATAAAGTAAATGACAGAAAGTAATTGAAAGAAATTAATCGACAAAAATTAAATAACAGAAATTAAATGACTAAAAGTAAATGACAAAAAGTAATAGACATAAATTAAATGACAGAAATTAAACGACAGAAAGTAAATGACAAAAAGTAATTGACAAAAATTAAACGACAGAAAGTAAATGACAAAAAGTAAATATTATAAAGTAAATGACAAAAAAGTAATCCGAATATAACAAAGCAATCAATTCAAAGAATCTACTAAATCAAGCCAAAATGAAGGAAAAACAAGGGAGAAATGGAACCAAATCACCAAAATTCATAAAGAGGCAATCTAAAGCATCAAGGGAAACTAAAATGCAAGAAAAACAATAGCCACATGGCTCACACAGAACAAAAACTTAGCCAAAAAGTAATGCAAATATGGCCTAAACCGTAAAAAAAAAACACAAAAACAAACACAAAGCAGAGGNAAAAAAAAAAAAAAAAAGAACGCAAAAACAAACACAAAGCAAAGGAGGAATGGAAGCAAATGATTAGAATTCACACAATGAACTTAAAATCATCAACTAACATTAACATTCTCCGGCAACGGCGCCAAAATTTGATTGGTGTTGTCGCTTAACCAATTAAATTAAACCGAATTCCCTAATTAGAATGCAATAAAGGGCATAATCCGGGTTTGTTTCACAAGGAATGCAATGTGTAATTAATAATTTCAAGTTAAAAATAGGGGATTTTTGAAACAAAATTATAATAGTAAATTGCAGAATTAAACAAAGATTAATGTAGTTGATTAAATGCGTAACCTAGCTACACATCCATCAAAAACTAGTTTGATTAATCCTAGATTAACATGAGTGATTAAGTCTTAATGCAGCACTACTAATTGATTTTAATCACAACTGAAATCTTTAATTATGATCAATTGTTCCTACTGAGTTATCACTCAGGATTCGATTAATCACATACAATCACTAATCTTGTAATCACAAAGACTAAGCAATTAGTGATTAATCTAAAAATCGANGATCTGATTTAATTCTTGGTTAAGTGTTACCTGGAACCCCTAACAATAACACTTAGAATTCCTACTGAGTTACCAACCAGGATTCAATTAATCATGGAATTAAGACTCTAGGCAACTGCTCTATATCACTAAATCCAGATTAATTTAATAACCGAATTATCCAAGTTAACCATATATTAAAGACCTTTAAAGTATGATTATCAATCTGATTACTGTTATGAATCTAATCAACCGATTTAAATTCATACAACTCATGGAATCAAAGTACCATTCAATCACATGAAGAAGGGGAGAAGCAGTAATTCAAATTAAATTAAATCAAACCCGGTTGAAGCACAGGAACTCTGGATTGTCAAGTTTGGCTCCTCTTGAATTGATTACAAACGAACTTAGCCTTCCATGGAAGACTTGAACACAAAGCAAAGGGGAAAAACGAACTTAGCAAAGGAGGCAGCAGCAGCTCAAGGAATTTCGTATCTCTCTGGTTGTGTCTTTTTTGCCTCAACAACTTGAGAATATATACTAGCTGGCTGCCTCCTCTAGGTTTTCTAATGGTTTCCTAATTACAAANGGTTTCCTAATGGTTTCCTAATTACAAAATAAACCTAGTTTCCTAAATTATTAATGGTAAAAACATGATCAAGCCCTAGTGTCATGTGTGCTGGCCCAAAAAAGCAAATGTTGGCCCAAATAAACATGCTCTGGTCCAATAGGCAGCCCTAAGGAAAGAAATCAGTCAATGCTGGGCGGAGTGCTGGGCGGAGCAGAAAATCTGGACTCCTTGCACGCGAATTTCAGTTGTCCAGACGCGAGAATCAGCTTCTGGGCTCTTCTTATGAAATGTGGCATTTTCTGTCAGCTTTCCAACGAAACTGGAATCACATCAATCGGACATTTATAGCAAAAGATATGGTGAAAAACGTAAGCAGTGCCAGAATTTAACAGTTAAGCAATTAAAATCTACAAGCACCAACAAGTCCAAATCTCCAAAATATGTCTAAAAGCCATAAAATTCACTAGAAACACACACTAAAAGACTAAGTATAAGAGAAACAAATAGTATAAAATAATGTGTTATCATTCATCACCTGGCACATCCTCAGATGTTGGAGGTTTTGTCCCATATGGCGGCCATGTCGCAAGAGATGCAGGAGCACCGCTAACTGGTACCATTGGTCCAAGCTCTCAGGGGATTCGGCACATCGACAGAGTAGTTGGCTACAATGTTATCGTAGCTACTGCAACAGGGTCATACTAGGACATCCGATGAGAGCCCAAAGCCCACGGCTGACGATGATGATGACTCAGCTGACTTGGGAGACGACGACGACATTGGAGATTAGGGTTTAGAGTTTATATTGTAGTGTACTTTTTTTCTTTCATTGTATAACATTTACATTTCATTAATAAAATATAGTGGTTTTTATATATAATGCATTTAATTGAAACTAATAATTAATTATTTAAAAAATTACACATTTTGCAACTTACAAAAAAGAAAAAAAAATGAAACTCTCACAGAATTTCTCATGGGCATAACACTGTGATAATTTCTCACAGACATAAATCTATGAGAAACTCAAAAATTCACGTGTGAATAGTTCTCACGCACTGCATAGCTTCTCAGTGAGAAAATTCGTGAGAAATTTCTCACAGTCAGTTTCTGTGCATGAGAAATCTCTTTTGTCACGACTGTTTTTCTCTTGCCTTCTTGTCCATGAGAAGTATGTTCTCACGGAATTTTAGGCATTGTCTCACAGATTTTGTTTGTGAGAAAATTCATATTTTTTTGTATTGATGAAAAATCAATTGTTAATCAACAAGAAGAATTCATTTGATACAAATTGACTTTTAAAAATTAAAATCTGTATATTATAATGCAATTGAATTTCACGAGAAATATTTGCCATCTTTTTTTTTTGAGTTATAAAAATAATAACAATTTTCACTAGCCATTGAAAGACCTATTTGAGTTTGTTCATCTTTCTTTTCATACTAGGTGTAGAGGTGATGAGCTGCCGAGGCTCTCCAAATTAGTGAAAGTTTAAAGTCGGTTTACCAAAGCTACTTGTAGCATAAGGCAACACCAAGTCGAACCAAAGGATTAATCTAGTTAGGGAATCCAATTAGGGAGTTAATTAAACATGGGGTTTTGTTTGTATAAGTGATCAACAGACAATGATTAAAAGTGGTAAACCTTAAGGAAAGCAACCAATCCAAGTTCAACTAATTCTGATTCTAATTTGTCCTTAATCACTAATGATCTGTTCAATCATTAACCTAATTCTTGACCTCAGAACACATCAAGAAGCCTCTAAGTGATCCAAGGGTCTCTACTGGTTAAGCAACCAGAGTTTGATTAATTATAAATTTGTTGATTAAGCATCCACTAATTCTAAATTAACCTAAGGGTCTAGAATTCAATTAGGCTTAAATAATTCATCAAAAAGCTTAAAAACATCATTTAATCCATACAATCCTCTTCAATCACATGTAATTAAGCAATTAACACATAAATATTTAAATCCAAAATTAAGCAACTCAAACAGAATATTTCAGAGGATTGAAAGAACTTGATTAACAACTAAATGAATAACAATCAAAGCATAATCTCGACATTAGTAATCAGAATAGCTAAAATCTGGATTGACTTGAGTATTTAACCCTTTATGAACAAGAGGAACAAAATTTACAAAGAACTTAGAGAGAAAACTTAGAGACTAAGAAAAGTAGAAAAGCTGTCTACAAAATATCTTACAAAATATCCTAATGAATTTCGGCTGCCTCTTTCTGAGTATATAAACATCCAAAAATACATGCACACCCAAACTTTCCTTAGGTCACACTTATTATCATGGGCCTTAGCTTTCATTGGCTGTGGTTTGGGCTCAATTGGACTTGAATTGAGGAAGTTAAGCCCATTTAAGTGTCAACAGGTCTCTGGAACCATAAGCCAATTATGATAGGAGATAAGACCATCTAAAATACACAATTCAGTGAAGTAGTCTTCACAACAATTGAATCTATGCGTCTTAGCTTTCCAATGGGACCAGTTTCAAGTCCATACGACACCTACAGCTCAAGTTATGGTCCAAACACTGCATGCGGCTCAGGATCCTGTGACAGCATCTCTTGTCTAGTTTCCAGGCTGCATATGACCAGCTAGAATTCCGAATTATACTTGGGACTCTGAATCAAAGTTGTAGATATTTCTATTAGCTTTCCTACAAGGTAAGATTCAAAATTATTAGATGTCTAGAACTCAAGTTATTGCTGAAAAACAGAGAGTGCATAAAATGCTCAGTATTGCTGAAAAATACATTTAGGCCCAATTGGATCCAAACTCATGAAATGTGGCCCAAGCCCACTCAATTCAGCCCAAAAGAGGTTTAAAAAACTAAATATAAGGGTTAACTACTGTATAAAAAGTATGTTCATCAAGAGGTTAAGGTTGTCCTTTGATGAATGCCAATAGGGTTAATTCAGCTAGTAAAGATTGAAGCGCTTTGCTTGTAAGGTCTAAGTTCAATTCCCATTGCTAAATGTCTCATCTTAGTAGGTGATTACTAAGTTCAATTGTAAATTTTCATTGAGGCTTATAACATGCCCCGGCCTTGGAATGGGGTAACCTCCTCTCAACCTAAACTTTACCATTAGCATAGGCGTATAGGTAGGGAGAATGTGAATTATACAAAAAAGTTTGGGAGGAACTAATAAAGATTTAATTAAACTCAAAGACTACCATATTTACATGAGTAAAAAAGGTATGTATATGAAATCATTGGTCATGTTTTCAGCAAGCTCATTACAAATACTATAACGATACAAGAGGAATTGTGTACCAGAGACATACACAAAATTCCACAAAATTTTATGGAACTTCATGAACTATTTTTGCATTATTTTTCTTGAGTACTTTTGGCTGCAACTTTAGACTTGAACATAGAACCTACAAGTTCTGAAGATGACCTCAGTACCACTTAGCTACAAGCTATTTGTTTATTTTTATTTGTGAATATTCGGTATTCTTCAAGAGAAATGTCATATGCTTAAAACTATCAAACGTAATTCACAATTAGCTAACTATCATTCTCTCAAGAAATCTTATCAAGCTAGTAGTACTTAAAAGTTGAAAATTACACATTAAGTAAATAAATTTGATAGTTCTAGATTGATCTAGTTAGAAGGCTGCCATGGCTGCATACACTTTTGGTTAAACTACAAGAAATCTCTTGAAATAGCATTAATTACATCAACATTCTTTCTAATTATTTATAATTTCAGGTTGTAAATTGATTATTTTTAGCAGTTTATTATGTAAATCTATAATGGGGCATTGTAAGATATAATGTCATTCATGGGTTTTCACTTAACAGCTTAAGCTTTTGGGTGAGATGGTTTCTTGACATGGTATTAAAGCCTCTTTTACCAAGTGGTCAGGAGATCAAATCCTTCTGCCCCCACTTTCTCAATTAAATTGAAATTTCAACACATGGTATAAGTGGCCATGTGCTTTTTCCACGCTTCAAGTCCAAAGGATTTTCGAGTACGGGGGTGTGTAAGATATAAAACCATTCATGGGCATTTATTTAATAGCTTAAACTATTAGTTTGAATTTGTTCTTGACATGGTATCAAAGCCTCTTTGACCAAGCGGTTAAGAGATCGAATCTTTTCGCCCCACTTTCTTAATTAAATCGAAATTTCAACACATGGTATAAGTGCGCCTATGCTTTGTCTATGCTTCAAGCCCATATGGCTTTCACGTGTGGAGGCGTGTTAGATATAAAACTATTCCTAGGCCTTCACCTAATAGCTTAAGCCGTTAAGTGAAAGCCCATGAATGGCTTTATATCTTACATGCATAAGATTGGAGTTATAATTTTAAGTAATAAAGAGAAAAATATTTATTATAAATTAACATATTAGAGACGAACTAATCAATTCCATTTTGAAGGATATATTTCAAAAGCGCAAGATAAATAGATATAATTTACTCTTAACCTTTTTACTGCAAACTTAGTTTACGATATATACATAATACATGCATAGCTTGCTTGCATTATTACAGAAAATATTTGTTGAGTATCATTTATCATTTTGTGACTTGATAATCAAACATCATTCTTACAGCATTCTGACATTATGAATTCAATTTTGGAGTTGATAAAATATATCCTCTTTCCAAAATGATGCAACTTAAATAAATGATTAATGAATAAACAACCTCAAGGGACAGCTACTGTTGTCCATGAACATGGAACTAACATGACTACGGTATAGGAGCATTATTTTCTGTCCCTTGAGAACTAAAGGAATCCAAATATACGATAAGTTGCAAGACATCAAATTTCTAACTTTTGTTTAGAACATGTGAAAATAGGTGACATATTTTTAAAGCAATTATTTAAAGGTGGCTGTTAAGCTACCTCCCCTTTAAAGGGGGTAACACTCTACCATTTTTCATTGAGCGAGTTCTGGCAAAACTCACATCTTAAAATTGGTGTCCTTGCAAAGAACTAAATTGATGGAGAGTCTTGCTCAACCAATTCCTAAAATGTTCAAAGTTGTTGTACAATGTTTAAACTTTTGACATACTATTACTCATAGAACTAGGGTTTATGACTTTGAATTATTTCAATTGTAACTGTGTATATATACACTTACCTACATCAATGAAAACATACTCCCATTTTATCCATTCACGTGTTTCTTCATGAGACACGTAGTGTGGGTAAGTTTTCAAAAACAATTGATAGAATTTGAATTTAATTGTGTTAAAGAAAATTAATATTTTGCATTATTTTTTAAAATAGTTTTTCATAAACTTTTCCTGTATGGCTTTGTTTATGTATTTTACAAGAAACTAAATATTTTGACTCACACTGAGTAACTCATTTTTTCAGAATCTTCACAATGACACAAATTTTAGGACATAGGTCCTACCAAAACCCCCTCAATGAGGAGGTGCTATAGCGATACCCTCTTTGAAGTGGAGGTAGCTTAGCAACTATCATTAATTAAATACAAATCTCAACGTGATGTAGAATATTCTAGATTATCATGATATAAGACTTTTGATAATGGAAGTAATTCTAAAGTTGTTTTGTACATTGTTACCTTTACACTGTGGTTGGTTAAGGTGCATATTTTAAAGATGTGCTCAAGCGCTAAGCATGATGTTGTATGACATGCATATTTTTTGTGCACTTCTCTAAAATTATATAGGTTTAAATATACTGCAAATCTCTGTAGTTTGGATGAATTTTGAATCAGGTCCCTATAATTTTTTTCCCTCTTTTGGGGTCCTTATAGTTTGAAAATTTTTTAATTAGGTCCCTGTCATCATCCCTAGTTATAAATTTGTTAGTTTAGTGCTGACATGAAAAATGACTTATCTATGTGGCAATAAAAGAAACTAACGTGGTGCGAAAATGGGACAAAAATTGTCATCAACTTTTTTATGCACTTTTTTTAGCCAAAATTTGATGAGATTGCAATTTTTATGCCACTTTGGCACCAGCCAACTTCTTTTATTGCCACATGGACAAGTCATTTGCTATGTTAGCACTAAACTGACAAAATTATTATCAGGGATGACAGCAGGGACCCAATTAAAAAAATTCAAATTATAAGGACCTCAAAAGAGGAAAAAAAAAACTATAGGGACATGATTCAAAATTTGTCCAAATTATAGAGACTTATAGTACATTTAAACCAATTATATATAATTGTATATAAATTTGGTACATCAATATAAAATTAAAATAGTGATATGTAAAATTTCTCTTATGGAAAAAGCCAATTATACTAATTTGATAGTGCTCTTTATACCTATCACATCCAAGAGGTATTTAACTAGAAAGTTTATGAAAAGATTAAATACTACTCAACATGTGAATCTAAGATAGCGATAAATTGTCATAATCAAACAAGTGAATCTTAGCCAATTGGGACTGTAGATCAGTTGGTCACAAGGCTCTTATTGCAAGAATAAGATTTTGTGTTTGAGGCCTGTAATTAACAAAATGAGAGTCTCAAAATACTCACCACATAAAGCTACAACTGTGAAAAATAGGTGAATCTTAAATATTTAATTATGTTATACTCCTATGGGTGCATCTGGTATGAGGATAATGATGAGAGAAATTTTCTTGGTGGAAATACTTTAATCTTCACACATACAAAAGAAAAAAAGTGACAATTAAAAAAAAAAAATCTAAACTTACAAAAGTCCTCTAAAGCCAAGGACTATTTTTTTTTGTATATGTGAAAATTGTAAGAGTTTCACAAGTAAAATCTCTACCCCATTAACTCCATACTAAACACCAATAAAAGGTGTTTGATTTGTTAATTTTTTTATTTTGGATTACTTGATCTTGAATTGTTAAATCCCTTCATCACGCCGATGAGAATTTCGAAGCATATATGGGTTTGCATTTTGTGGCAGAAAGAATAAACAATCATGCATATGTTTCATTATGGGAAATATTTTGACTAGACTGAGACGCAGACATGGTAGCGAAAAGAAATCAAAACAGTTTCAACGCAGACCAAACTTCACCATGTGACTCAGTTCCCTCCCACTATATAAATCCTTGCATTCTCTCAAAATCAAATCGTAATCACACACAATCAAATCAAAACTGAAGAACCTTTTCTCCTCAAAAAGAAGAAAAACTCTTCACAAAAAGCTCCATTTTCACATAAAAAATAGCACCAGTATCTAGCATTACCGAACTAAAGGTGGAGAACTTTGAGTCAAATCTCAATCCATAATTACATTAACAACATTCCACCAACAACATATCCTAAAACTACAATCAATTCATCCAAAAGCATTGAAAAGAGGAAACAAAGGGATTTTCACTTACCTCCTCTCTAAAGCAAGTCAAATACGCTTCCCAACCATTATCCTTCGCTTGTCGCCGCCGGAACAACCTCAAACACCACTAGGAAATGGAGTCGCAAAGGGTGGATGAGAGAATTGCATAGGGAAGAGAGGAAAAGTGAGAAAATTGAAATAGGGGAGCTCGAGGCGGAGGTGAAAGAAAAACTCAGTTTACTCACGGAATTTCTCACGGAAACATTCTGTGAGAAATTTTTAAATCCTAATTTTAACTTTAGTGAAACGGTGTGTTCCATTTCTCGTGGGAATTTCTCTCAGAAAAATTTTTCGTGAGAAAGTTTTGAGAAAATTGAATTTCTGATGGAATTTTCTCACAGAATTTTTCATGAAAATTTTTTTTGTGAGAAAATCCGTGAGAAATTATCACAGAAAAATTTTTTGTGAGAAAATTCCATCAAAAATTCTATTTTCTCGAAGAATTTTCTTATGAATTTTTTTTTTTGCGAGAAATTCCTATTAAATGCTAATCTGTGAGAATTCTATGAGAATTCCGTGAGAAGTCGCATGTTTTCTTGTAGTGTAAATGTCCCTTCTTATTAGGCGATTTGTAAATACAATTATAAGTTTTTACTAAGACTTATAACATGTCTTGACCTTTGGAATGGGATAACCACTTCTCACGGTAAACTTTACCATTAGTAGAGGTGTCAAAATGGGTTGGGCCCGTTGGGTTGGCCTGCCCCGCCATGCAAAAGGGTTGGGTTGGGTTAAGGTTTTGCTGGCCCGTTTGGAAGCGGGTTTCTGAGCCCGCCCCGTTTGGGTTGTGGGTTGGTGGCGAGGCGGGGTTGGCTGGCCCGCCAGTCAATTTTTTTTTTATTTTTTTTTAATTTCTAATATTTATTATAAAAATTATGTTGATATTAATCTTCTTGGACTTGTTTNTTTGGGTTGTGGGTTGGTGGCGGGGTGGGGTTGGCTGGCCCGCCAGTCAATTTTTTTTTTTTAATTTCTAATATTTATTATAAAAATTATGTTGATGTTAATCTTCTTGGACTTGTTTTTTAATGATTGTTTATTACTTTGTTAGACTATTTAATTAATTTTAGTCCTCTTAAATAATTTGAATTACGTGATGGAAAATTATTTATCATTGATTTGGTGTTTAACATTGATTTAAATTGTTATTAGTCACTAATTTGCTGTTTTTTATTTGGCGGGCTAGCCCGCCTAACCCACAACCCACAGTGGGTTGGCTTGGGTTAAGGTTTTCTCAGCCCGCCCCACCCCGTTTGGGTGGCGGGTTGAGGCGGGGCGGGGCGGGCTGGCCCGTTTGATAGCTCTAACCATTAGCATAGGTGTAGAGGTAGAGAGAATTGAATTATACAAAAAAGTTTGGTGGAACTAATAAGGATTTAATTAAACTCAAAGATTACCATATTTACATGAGTAAAAAAGGTATGTATATGAAATCGTTGGTCATGTTTTCAGCAATCTCATTACAAATCCTATAACATTACAAAAGGAATTGTGTACCAGAGACAGACACAAAATTCCACAAAATTTTATGGAACTTCATGAACTATTTTTGCATTATTTTTTTTTGGTTACTTTTGGCTAAAACTTTGGATTTGAACATAGAATCCACAAGCGTTGAGGATGATCTAGGTACCACTCAACTTCAAGTTGTTTGGTTATTTTTGCATTATTTGTTCAAGAGTAATTTGTGAATATTCAGTGTTCTTCAAGAGAAACGTCATGCTTAAAACTATCAAACGTAATTCACAATTAGCTAACTATAATTCTCTTCGGAAAACTTGTCAAGCAAGTAGTACTGAAAAGTTGAAAACTACACATTAAGTAAAAAATTTGATAGTTCTAGATTGATCTAGTCAGAAGGCTGCCAAGGCTGCATACACTTTTGGTTAAACTACAAGAAATCTCTTGAAATAGGATTAATTACATCAACATTCTTTGTAATTATTTACAATTTCAGATTTTAAATTCATTATTTTTGGCAGTTTATTAATGTAAATCTATAATTGGGCATAAGAATGGAATTATAATTTTAAGTAATAAAGAGAAAAATATTCATTATAAATTAACATAATAGAGATGAATTGATCAGTTCCATTTTGAAGGATATATATATATATATATATATATATATATATATATATATATAATTTTATTTTTTTTCTTTGGCCGTGAAGGATATATTTCAGAACCACAGGATAAATAGATATAATTTACTCTTAACCTTTTTACTGCAAACTTAGATTACGATATATACGTATATAATACATGTTTATTTCAGAAAATATTCATTCAATATCATTTATCGTTTTGTGACTTGATAATCAAAAATCTTTCTTACAGTGTTCTGACGTTATGAATTCAATTTCGGAGTGTGATAAAATATATCCTCTTTCCAAGATGATGCAACTTAAATAAATGATTAATGAATAAATAACCTCAAGGGACAGCTAATGTTGTCCACGAACATGGAACTAACATGACTGCGGTACAGGAGCATTATTTTATGTCCCTGGAGAACGGAAGGAATCTAAATATAAGATAAGTCGCAGGACATCAAATTTCTAACTTTTGCTTAGAACATGTGAAAATAGGTGACATATTTTTAAAGCAATTATTTAAAGGTGGATGTTAAGCTATCTCCCCTTTAAAGGGGGTAATACTATACCATTTTTCATTGAGAGAGTTTTGGCAAAACTCACGTCTTAAAATTGGTGTCCTTGCGAAGAACTGAGTTGATGGAGAGACCAATTCCTAAAAAGTTCAAAGTTGTTCTACAATGTTTAAACTTTTGAAATACTATTAGTCATAGAACTAGGGTTTCTAACGTTGAATTCTTTCAAATTCATTGTAATTGTGTATATATACACTTACTGATGAGCTGCCGAGGCTCTTCAAATTAGTTAATGTTTAAGGTCGGTTCCTAAGCTATTTGCAGCAAAGGGCAGCCCTAAGTCGAACCTAAGGATTGTTCTATTTGGTGAATCATATTGAGAAGCATATAAACAGGGGGGTTGTGTTTGTTTCTGTGATTAACAAAAATTAATTGAAAGTGGTAGAGTTTAAGAGAAAGCAACCAATCCAAGTCTTAACTAATTCTGATTTTGATTCATCCTTGATTTCTAAGGATCCATTTAATTATTAATCATGTTCTTTGCCTTTAAAACATATCAAGAAGCCTCTCAATGTTCTATGGATGTCTACTGGTTAAGCAACCAGAATTCGGTTCAACAAGGGACTAAATGAATTAAGCAAACATTCAAGTCCAGTTTAACCTAAGTCCTGAATCCAGCCAAGGTAATTAATCCGTCCAAGCTTAGAACCATTAATTAACCATACAATCCTCTTTTATCACATGCAAACAGAATATGAACACATGAATAATCCAATCCGAATTAAGCAATTCAAACAGAATATTTCAGAGGATTGAAAGAACTTGATTAACAACTAAAATGAAGAACAACAACACATAATCTCAAAATCAATAATCAGAATAGCAAAACCTGGATTGATATGATGATTTAGCCCTCCATGAACAAGAAGAGCTGAGTTCTTACAAAATATCTAAGAGAAAACTTAAGAGCTAAGGAAGGCTAGAAAGCTGTCTAAAATATCTAAAGACTTGATTCTCAATTTCGGCTGCCCCCTCTTGCTGATATAGACCTCCAAATTTACATGCACACCCAAATTGCCCTTAGGGCACACTTGTTCCCATGGGCCTTAGCTTCAATTGGGCTTTGGTTTGGGCCCATTTGGACTTGTCATGAGGAAGTTAGGCTCATTTAAGTGGCAAAAGGTATCTGGAACCGTCAGCTAACTTGTACAGCAAATAAGACCATCTTCAACATAAAATATGGTGAACCGGTCTTCATATCAATTGAAGCTCTGTCTGTTAGCTTTCCAATGGTACCAGTTTTAGGTCCATATCCACAACTCAAGTTATGACCCAAATACTGCATGTAGGTCAGGATCCTGCGACAGCATGTCTTCTCTGGCTTCCAGGCTGCATATGACCTTCTGAACGTCCGAATTAGCTTTGGAGCCCTGAAAGAAAGTTGTAGAAAATTCTCTCAGCTTTCCAACAAGGTATGACTCGGAATTTTTAGACATCCAGAACTCAAGATATGCATGAAACACAGAGACAGCATATAATGCCCAGTATTGCTGGAAATTGCAATTAAGCATAAATGGATCCAAAGTCATGAAATGAGGTCTAAGTCTATGCAATTCAGCCCAAAAGAGGTTTAAAAGACTAAGTATGAGGGATAACTATTATATAAAGAAGGAGGTGACCAAGCTTCTGCAAGCTGGCATCATTTATCCTATCTCTGACAGCACTTGGGTGAGCCCAGTGCAGGTCGTTCTGAAGAAATCCGGGGTGACAGTGGTGGCCAACCAGAACAACGAGTTGCTGCCTACCCGAGTGCAGAACAGCTGGTGGGTCTGCATTGATTACAGGAGGTTGAACCAAGCCACCAGGAAGAATCATTACCCCCTGCCGTTCATCGATCAAATGCTGGAGCGGTTGGCTGGGAAATCACATTACTGCTTTCTGGATGGCTACACTGGGTACTTCCAGATTCATATAGCACCGGAGGATCAAGAGAAGACCACTTTTACCTGTCCCTTCGGCACATTTGCTTACCGGCGGATGCCTTTCGGCCTTTGCAATGCCCCTGGTACCTTCCAGAGGTGCATGGTAAGTATATTCTCTGATTTTTTAGAGGAGTGCATGGAGGTGTTTATGGATGATTTTACTGTTTATGGTTCTTCTTTTGATGACTGTCTGAGTAGTTTAGCTAGAGTACTACATCGCTGCATTGGGACTAACCTTGTCTTAAATTTTGAAAAGTGCCATTTCATGGTAGAGCAAGGTATAGTTTTAGGCCATGTAGTATCTAGAAAAGGGGTTGAGGTAGATCCTGCTAAAATAGATGTCATAACTGCTTTATCTTACCCCACATGCGTGCGGGAAGTGCGATCATTTCTGGGACATGCAGGTTTCTACCGGCGCTTTATCAGAGACTTCAGCAAGATAGCCATTCCGCTGTCTAGCCTTCTGCAGAAAGATGTGGAGTTTCTGTTTGACCAGAAGTGCAAGGAAGCTTTCAACCGCCTGAAGCTAGCTCTCACCAGTACCCCTGTCATTCAGCCACCTGATTGGACACTCCCATTCGAGCTGATGTGCGACGCTTCGAACTATGCCTTGGGAGCGGTCTTGGCGCAGCGAGTGGCCAAAGTTCCTCATGTGGTTTACTATGCTTCGAGAACTCTGGATGCTGCTCAAGCGAATTACACCACCACTGAAAAAGAACTTTTATCTATTGTTTTTGCATTAGATAAGTTCAGGTCTTATTTGATAGATTCGAAGGTTGTGGTGTTCTCAGATCATACAGCTTTGAGGTATCTCTTGAAGAAACCGGATGCCAAGCCACGACTGATTAGGTGGATGCTGCTGCTTCAAGAGTTTGATGTGGAGATCCGCGACAAGAGTGGAGCAGAGAACCTGGTTGCTGACCACCTCAGCCGCATAGAGCGAGATCCTGATCTACTGCCCATTCAGGATTCCTTTCCTGACGAGCAGCTGTTAGGGCTGCATGGTGAGTTCCCATGGTATGCAGACCTTGTCAATTATTTAACTGCCCATGCTTTGCCTTCACACCTCACACGTGCACAACTAGACAAGTTAAAAAGTGAGGAAAAATATTATGTGTGGGATGATCCCTATCTCTGGAAATTTTGTAGTGATCAAATTATTAGGAGATGTGTGCCTGATAATGAGTTTCAGTCTGTTCTTAGCTTTTGCCATACATTTGCATGTGGTGGCCATTTTGGTTCTCAACGTACAGCTAGGAAGGTCTTAGACTCTGGATTGTATTGGGTCACTTTATTTAGGGATGCACATATATTTTGTAAATCTTGTGAACAATGTCAGAGAACCGAGAACATTTCCCATAGGCATGAGATGCCCCAGCAGCCTTTGTTATTCTGTGAGATTTTTGATGTCTGGGGTATTGACTTTATGGGTCCTTTTCCTGTCTCTTTTGATCTTGTTTACATCTTACTTGCTGTGGACTATGTGTCTAAGTGGGTGGAGGCGAAAGCCACCCGTACTGATGATTCTAAAGTTGTTGTGGATTTTGTTAGATCAAACATTTTCTGCAGATTTGGCATTCCTAGGGCCATCATCAGTGATCAGGGTTCGCATTTCTGCAACCGGACCATGGCGGCTTTAATGAAGAAATATGGCGTCATGCATAAGGTTTCCACTCCTTATCACCCTCAGACCAATGGGCAAGCTGAAGTCTCCAACAGGGAAATAAAGCGTATCTTGGAGAAGACTGTTCAACCTAATCGGACGGACTGGAGTTTGCGACTTGAGGATGCTCTGTGGGCATACCGGACTGCTTTCAAGACACCTATTGGGATGTCTCCCTACCGGATCATTTTTGGCAAAGCCTGCCACTTTCCAGTGGAGCTTGAGCACAAGGCCTATTGGGCGGTCAAGCAGTTCAACCTTGATTTGAGTCAAGCCGGGTCCTAGAGAAAGCTTCACCTCCAAGAGCTTGAGGAACTTCGTTTGGATGCCTATGAGAGCTCCCGCCTTTACAAGGAAAAGACCAAGCGGTTTCACGATAACTCTCGCTTAAAGCTCATGCTTGGCAAGCTCCCACTACAAGAAAATCTCTATTTTCCAACGGAACAAAAGACCGTTGGAATTTTTAAAAAATTCCAATGGTAGACTTAAAAATTCCAACGGTAGACTTTTTTTTTGTAAATTCCAACGGTAATTCCAACGGAATTCTATTACCGTTGGAATTTTCCGTAAGAATTACTGTGAGACTTTAAAAAAAATGAGGTAGAGAAATTTTTTTAAATTCTAACGGTTTATTCCAACGGAATATACCGTTGGAAATTTTTTTGCCTCATAGCTATGCCGTTCAATCTCACGATCTTCCAAAACTCTTGACCCAAATTATATAAAAACCCTCCTACGAAAAAAAAAAATGAAATTTTTCTGTGGGTCTCTCTGCTCTCACCCCCCAATCTTCATCCCTATGTCTTGCTCCCTCATTCTCTTGTTGTTGTCGTTGTGCTTCCTTTTCCTTGTTTTCTCTGTTGCGGCTCACAATCTCCGTGCAAAAGTAACTTTGATTCTAGTGAAAATTTGGTGCTCGATTATCATCTTCTTTGCGACTTTTGTTGCTGGGGTTTCGCTGTACATCTTGAAATTGAACGAGGGGTTTTTGGTTTTGGGGACCCAATTTGCTGGGGGTGTGTATCTGGGTACTGCTATGATGCATTTCCTCAGCGATGCCAACGAGACGTTCAAGGATTTGACGAAGAAAGAGTATCCTTTTGCATTTATGTAGGCATGTGCTGGGTATTTGATCATTATGCTTGCTGATTGTGTGATCTCCTCATTTTTTGGAAAGCAGAATAGTAGAGCTGATATGGAGCTTTAAGGTTGGTGCAAATTAGCTGTTTGTGTATTGAGAAAATAAGATTTTCTTTTGCAATTCAACTTTATCCAAGTCTCTTGTTTTGTGCCGTTGAACTATGTTACGGCCAACTAGCTTTTGTTTTAAGTTTTAACTGTGAGATGATAGCAAATTTGGTGTTGTATGAGAAGATAAATGGGTAATGCTGTTTGAACTATTTTTGCTTTAGCAAGTGTTGGAGGGGAAGAAGTCATAATGGATAATACAGTCATATTATGTGTTTAGTACTTCTGGTAATCAAAGCTGCAGAACATATTTATTTGAAAGTCAAGTTTTTGAAGGTTGTCCTTATGAAGGTTGTAAGTCAAAAGAAAATTAGTAGTTATTTAATTTTTTTTTTTAAAAATAAAAATTCTCTTCGTTGTCTCAGAATGTTTTCTGATCTTTTTGTCAGTTCACGTTTCAGAATTTGGTCTGTCGATTGGCATCTACAAACTGATGTTGTACTGCAATGTTATTTTAGTAATCTGTTTATGCTCTTTTCTTTTGTTTTTAAAACCATGGAGTTTCATCTTGTTATATTCCAAGTTTTTCTTATGTGCTGGTGCTTTGTTTAGTTGAGAAAGAGAAGTAAAGACTAAAGACTTTATCCTTAATGTGTTTATGATATGATATAGATTTTAAATAGATCAAGGTATAATTGTGTAATCTAAACATTATAGAATTGTAACTATTACTATGCGCTCCTCTGGATTAATGAGAATATACATATAATAGTTAGACTAGTCCCATTGTTGGTTGTTTTTGGAAAATAAAGTTTATACAATGCCACTCCTGTTGAGATTTCCTTTCATAAGATGAAGAGAGTATAGGGTTCTAGTCATATTATAAATCAGTAGACATTAGATGCAATGTAATGTGCATTATGAGCTAGATTATGCAAATGATTCTACCCTTTTGTTGCAACTTCCATATATAGTTGTTGGGTGGATCATTTATCTACTTCAGTTTACTTTTTGTATTGGAATGTCCTGAAAACTAGCAGCTATGTGTTATAAGACACACACATCTGATTAGTTATTGACTCTGTCTATCTTGGATTGACTTATATGACATTGAACGTTGCCTCCACCATTATTTTGGTCCCACCTTTTTGGTTAGTCTTGTGCGTATCTGCATTTAAGAAATGTTTGCAAATCAAGCTGTTTCATTTGAAGATGTTGCTTTAATTTATTTTCTTTGTCATGTTCATTTTTTTATGTCACTGAATTTGCACATATATACATATATGTGTGATACATACACATATCTTGCTCAGGGCACACCACTAGTAGTTCCTACTTGTTTGGAAATTAATGTTAGTTAGTGGCACAACAATGATTGCAATTGCTCCAGCACGGCAGTTAAGTTATAGGCTGACCCCAGCTGCACTAAGGTCAACGTGGACAGCAGCAGACCAGGAGTCAAAGATAATGGTCAATAATCATTTTGCATGAGTGCAAAGTTAATCCTAACATGAAGATTGCTTTATATTATTCTTCTAAACTTCCTTAGTATTCATATTTCAC
>QAOA01003321.1:30339-41596 GCA_003255065.1 Cercis canadensis | reverse complement strand
AAAAAAAAAAAAAAAAAAAAAAAATCACAGAGATTGAGTCCAATAGATTTTTTGATTTTGGTACTATTACAAAAAACATAAAAAATTAAATTATTCTGTATATGTTAGAATAGTTAATTTTTTTGTAAAATATATAAACGGAGCAATATATAATAATTTTTTGACTCTATTAAATTTAAATTGTGTTAACAATAATTTGGAGATGTGACTTATTTTGAGTGATTTAATTTTTTAAGATGTTATGATAGTATCAAAATTAAAAATTTATTTTACCAAACTCCTAATAAAAGATATTTTTGGTTTTCACTCTACACATAAAGTAAGGTTGGACAGCCCTCAAAACCGCCACAAAAGTAGACTTCCTTTCGCTTCATTTATGAATCGAACATGATTTGTCTCTGGTGATAATATTCCGATGTCCAAAAATGTCGGTATCTTCATGGAAATTTATTGAGTTTCATAATTCTCAGCCAACTAATTGGAACCACTTTCTCTCTTTCGGAGATTTCGATTTCCCTTCATTTGAAACCTCCCACCAATTCCACTTCACTTTCTCCAAATGGGTCTTCGAAAGTGCTTTCTTTTGGTCATGCCTCCCCTGTTCTTCAGTGTTGCTGCTGCTGCTGCTTGCTCTAATGGAACTTGCAAGGTTTGTATCTCCCACTTCTTCAATTTATGCTTTTACACTTAATTCTGGTTTTAATTTGGACCAAGCTTCCTGATTTTCATATTGCTTTCAAAACTTTTTACTAGCTTCTGGACGAGTGCTCAACTGATGGAGATTGTCAAGCTGGACTCTATTGTTCTTCCTGCATAATTGCGTTTTCAGGTTCTAGGTGTATAAGATCAGCCATCACCGATCAATTCAAGCTCATAGTAAGATACCATCTCTTTGGTTTTTTTTTTTTTTTCCTCAAACTTTCNTTTTTTTTTTTTTTTTTTTTCCTCAAACTTTCACACAACAACACACAGATATCACAATTTCATCATGATTATGGTTGGGTAGTGGGTAGTTATCTCAATGTTTGAATTTCTNACAACCGGAGTTAGAGACCAAGCACACTGATTTGAAATACTCTTTTTATAATAAATATATCCAAACAAGGTATTTTATAAATACATGTATTTAAAATACTGCATTTTAATTACATGTATTTAAAATACACAAGAATTTGTCAAATACTCCGTCCAAACACAACCTAACAGTCATGTTCAGTGAAACACTTTCTGGGCTTAGCCTATTCACTGAAAGGTTATGGCCCATTAAACACTGATCTCATGCTAATTTAAATGATAAGGGCTCAACCCATTTTCCAAAAAACTGTGGCCCAATGATCATTAATGATTCTAGGTGGAAGGCCCACAAAAGTTGGCCTACAGTATTTTTTTTTTCCCCATTATGCTTAATGGTACACNACGGTTATGGCCCATTAACCACTGATCTCATGATAATGATAAGGGCTCAACCCATTTTCCAAAAAACTGTGGCCCAATGATCATTAATGATTCTAGGTGGAAGGCCCACAAAAGTTGGCCTACAGTGATTTTTTCCCCCATTCTGCTTAATGGTGCACCCACACAATGTTTATAATAATCTAACTGTATATATGAAAGTTTCACAAGCAAGAGAAATTATATTTGTACAAGAAGTATAAAAAATATATCATAAAATTTCAATGGGTTCAATTAAATTTATATGTTATTATGTATAAAACTATTATTAAAAAAAAAATGCATTTGTAACTATATAAATCACTGTAAACATATGAGCAGCAAGCAACCAACAACATCATATATAAATAATGTTTGTGAACTAGGTATAGGAGTTGTAGAGAATTTGAGTTGTAAGAAAAATGTTTAAGTAGATAATTTAACATTTAGGTGAGTTCAGTTAAATTTAATAACAGCCAAGCCAAAGATTTTGAAATTGCACAATTTTTCTTTACTTTGGTATTTTTATTCTTATAATATGTACATTTGGCACTTTCAAAAAAAATTTATTAGTGTTTTAAAAACTAGTCCGGATCGTGTAGTTTGACTGGTCCAATCAATGCCCAATCTGAATTCTGGTTCGATTAGAGGATCAACCCGTTTGAGCAGTTAAATTGGTGAACTGATTTAGTTTTACATAACTGGACGGTTCATTGAAATTTTTATTTTTTCAAATTTTTTTCTAAACCCTAAACCCCCATTTCTTTAGGGAATAAGAGGCTTGTGCCACTAAGCCAATGCATCTTTGTGAATAAATATTCTCATTTAGATTACATAATAAATAAATAGCTCTTTCTAAGGAATGTAAAAGACATTTGTCATTAGGTCAACTTTAATTTTATTACCAAATTACATAAAAATATATTTATTATAACTTAAATTATACAATAGGGATATTAAATATTATATTTATGACATTATCCGTCTGACCGTTTGATCCAATCGGTTAGACCAATTCAACTGGTGCTTATCCTCTAAAATAATTCGCTCACCGATCTGATTTTTAAAACATTGTTTCTTATATTAAAAGGCACTTAATAATTTACATTTTGACCCCTTCTAACATTTTCTAGATCTGTCCCTCATGTGAAATATACTAGTGTAGAAGAGATGTGCACGGTAGGTGTAAAATTTTGTTGACACACACATCAAAGTCAAAGAATTTAAAGAAAATTTAAAAAAAAAAATGAATTTTGGGGTATTTGCTTGTAATTTGTTGTTAACTATTCTTTTTCTTCACCTCAATAGAATAATTCTCTGCCTTTCAACAAATATGCATTTTTGACTACACACAATGCTTTTGCCATCGATGACGAGCCATCTCACACTGGAGTGCGTCGACTAACCGTTACTAACCAAGAAGATACTGTTACCCAGCAATTAAATGTAAGTTAAGCAGTGCCAGTGCCATTACCACTAAGCTTGGATTATGTTATGCTCACTTTCTATTGTTCCAAATTCTTGCAAACATGTTTTGATCACCATTTTCTTTTAACAATCTTCCATTTTTAGAATGGAGTTCGCGCTCTAATGCTAGATACGTATGATTTTAAAGGAGACGTCTGGTTATGCCATTCATTTGGAGGAAAATGCCACGACTACACAGCTTTTGTATGTTAAATTCTTCTTCCCTGTTATTTTTCAGTTGCTTCTATGCCTTCCTAACAAAATACAAAGATTGCAAACACTAATCACTACCATTGTTAACAATCTAGGAACCAGCTAATGATACATTGAAGGAAATTGAAGCCTTTTTATCAGCAAACCCATCAGAGATTGTGACCCTGATCTTAGAAGATTATGTAGCGGCAAATGGACTCAAAAAGGTGTTCAATGATGCTGGTCTAATGAAGTATTGGTTTCCTGTGACAAGCATGCCAAAGAATGGTCAAGATTGGCCTCTAGTTAGTGATATGGTTACCAAAAACCAAAGATTGCTAGTGTTCACTTCAGTCAAGTCAAAGGAAGAAAGTGAAGGCATTGCTTATCAATGGAACTACATGGTTGAAAATCAGTGTAAGAAAGCACTATTACTACATACTTTCTTTACTTAATTGAAGTTTTCACTTTCATTTTCCTTTTGGTGAACTTAAAATTGTGCAGATGGGGATGGTGGAATAAAGCCAGGAAGCTGTCCTAAGAGGGAAGAATCATCTTCACTTGAAGATAAAAGTAAATCCTTGGTGTTGGTAAATTATTTTCGATCTCCTCCGGTTAAGCCAATCACATGTGGAGATCATGCTAGTGCTCTCATTAACATGCTTAGCACCTGTTATGGCGCTGCGGGTAATCGTTGGGCTAATTTTCTTGCCGTAGATTATTACAAGGTGTACTATTTTTACAGTATTTTTCTCTATTCCCTTCAGGTTTTGTTGCTAAATAGTGAGTTTCGCAATCATTTATTGTATGATTTTGTGCTAATACTTGGGATTATTATGCAGAGGAGTGAGGGGGGAGGGTCATTTCAGGCTGTGGACACCCTTAATGGGAAGCTCTTGTGTGGGTGTGATGATGTTCACGCATGTGTGGTAAAGAAATAAACCTGTTCCACTTTTGTTGGAAACAAGAATAATTTTAATAACTAGAACCCTAATTTTGTTGTTTGATTTTCAGACTGGATCAACTTCCCAAGCTTGCACTGCAAAGAAAGCAGAACAGCAAGTGCTGCGAGATTCTGGAGATGTTTGAAAGTTTAAACCATTATTTCTTGCCATTAATCATAAGAGCTAAGTAACTAGAGTTGTGATTCTATTTGAAGTAAAAAGTTTAAAGTACACAGAAATTTGATTCTTGTACAATTTTATTTTATTCTTCACACTAACATATTCTCCAAAATGCATGAAATACTAGATCTGCAGAGCATCTAGTTTATCTCTACAAATGAATGCCCAAGACCCTTCATCTTGCTTTTGGGTCCATAATCTCAGAGAACACAGACTGAGACAGCAACTTAACAGTTTCTTTATTACCACTTTGCTCCCCGCTGGCACTGCTTGTCATGCTAACTCCACTGCTCTTATTGAAATCCGAAACCATTCCCACATCGCTACTGCTAAACATGTCATCGCTGTCCTCATTCCCAATCCCACCACTTTCAATCACTTCCACCCCACTACTAATCTGGTCACGCTGCTCAGCATTCTCTTGTAGCTGCAACGTAAACTCCAGCCCCCAAACGACGTCGTTCATTGACGGTCTTTGACTCCCATCGTCAAGCAAACAATTCACTGCAATCTCACCAAACTTCCTCAAACACTCTGGTGCAATCTTACCCATCAAAGCAGGATCCACAATCTGACCCAGGGACCCCACATGGTAACAATGTCTTGCCCAATCAGCTAGTGACACCTGTTTCTTCTCCACCGTACGAATTAAAGGTGGTCTCGCACACAATATCTCAAACAGCACTACACCAAAGGAGTACACGTCAGACTTCTCAGTCAAACGTTGTCGTTTGTAATATTCCGGGTCCAAATACCCAACACTGCCCTTAATAACCGTGCTAACATGGGCCTTGGACATCCCAGTGGGCCCAATTCGGGATAACCCGAAGTCAGAGACCTTAGCCACCCATTTCTCATCCAATAAGATATTTGTGGTCTTCACGTCACGGTGAATGATCATCTGCTTCGCACCTGTATGGAGGTAATGCAGCCCACGTGCTGCTCCTATGCATATCTGTAGCCGTTGCTTCCATGAAAGAGCTGGGTTGTCAGTGTTGTAGAGATGATCACGGAGGGTCCCACGAGCCATATAATCATAAACCAAGATCATCTCGCTGCTTTCATTGCAATATCCAATGAGAGAGACCAAATGGAGGTGGCGGAGCTGAGAGAGCATTTCAATCTCGGTCTTGAATTCGTGGGCCCCTTGTTGTGAACCCGGTTTGAGCCGTTTGATTGCAACGGGGGTCGTATTGTCGTCGATGTACCCTTTGTACACGTTACCAAACCCTCCAACGCCAACTTTGAAGAGGTCATCGAAGTTGTTAGTGGCGGCTCTGATCTCAGCGATAGAAAAGTAGCGGCATAGATCGGACGGTAGAGATGATGAGCCTTGAGTTTGGGTTGACTTAGTCGTGGTGAAGGAAAATGGAGCCCACTTGGAAGTTCCATCATTTGACTTGGCATCCTGGATTTTCTTGCCACGTCTGATGAGGAAGAAAGCGACAACAAGGAAGAGCAAAACGACGCCGGCGACTACACCAGCAACGACGCCGATTATGGTTGTGCTGCTACTTTTCTTTTGGTTTTGAGTGGGTTGCTGAGACTTGGGTGGGGTTGGTGGAAGAGGGTCAGGGTTGGGTCCGGCGAGGTTATTACTTTGGTGGTCGCTGATTCTGAAAATCTCAAGTCCGTTCAAGAACGCGTCAGCATATTTAGTTTTCCAGATGTCTGTGTGAGGATGCAACTTGAGAGAAAGGGTATACTTGTTTTGATTTCCTGGAATTGTTACCGCATAATCTCTATACACTGGAACCCCCTTTTGCTTGCTCCATCTAAGAACGTCAGCAGCATCCTCAGCCAACTTGTCATCTATGTAGATATAGAATGCTTTGTCACTAGATTGTGTGGTGTTTGGGTTAAGCTCGCAAAAGTGTAGCCTAAGCATGTAGGTAAAGCCAGAATCAACAGAAAATTCCCAAGTGAGGTTAGAGATTTTGTTGAGAGTCCCATTCATTCCCATAGACCGTACTGATCTATAGACTGGATCTGGTGCTGTGTAATTAGGAACCTCAGTGAAGCTAAGCTTGGTATCACTAAAATCAACAGATAGTGCACTTGGTGTTGTTACATATTTATCGTCGCTTCCCCATAACCTGAGCAAACCTGTATCATCTCTAGGTGAGATATCAATTCCACCAACGTTTAATCGGTACTCTGTTTTGAGGGCAGAGTTGTTTGCAATGCTATAAAGGTTATTCCATCCAACAGATTTGAACCCTAGGCTCTGAGAGTCGGTGTAATAAAGATTAGTGGGCATGGACAAAATCTCGATTCCATTGATGAAAGCATACAAATCTGATTGGATTGTGCTTGGACTAAAAGTTAAGTTGAGCCTCTGACCATCATCTACGTTGATGCTATATTCTCTGAAGATGGTATCAAGGGGGTCATTATTAGCATCAGCAGTGAGTGAAGCATTAAAATCCTTAAGAAGTGTAAAGGTACCGGATGTGACTGAGAAGAAGGCTTTAGAGCGATCAAAACCTTGTTCATATGAAGTTGGGTAGAAGTAGAGGCGAATGAATTTTTGTCCTGCAGTGACAGGGAATGAATAGGTGAAGTTGGAGTAAGAGAGACGAGCTGTGGTGTAGGGGACAGAGTTGGTAGAAGGAGATTGTGTGAGTGCTTTAGCAGCAACTGATGGCTTGTCTTCTTGGCTCCCTATGGTGAATAAGAGTTTTGAGTTGGTGTCTCCACTCCATGTCTGATCACTATCGGATGAGTTGCCGAAGGAGCCACAGTTGATGTTAAAAGTATCAACGGGACTATAAGAATCAACTACTATGAAAAGGTAAACAAGGGATAGAGAGAGGTAGAGGGTTGTTACTATTGCAGTAGTACTACCAATGAAGCTCATCTTTGAATGAAGCTGCAGAGAGAGTAGATCATGTAGAAAAAGGGAACAGAAATTTGTGCAGATCACTATAAACCAATACACTTACCAAGATTTCTGGTTGTAGTAAGGAAGCCTTTAAGAGTAAACGTTCAAAGTCTACGCACACAACACTTTCACTTTCAAGTGGCAAACCAGATGACCTTCCTTCTTTGGTTGAACTAGTTCATAAAGTCAAGATTTTGCTCCAAATGTTAGCCACGCTGGAATAATTAAAACTCTTGCATCCATGTACTGAATGAATAGACTAAGAACAGTTTAGTTATTGGCCTATTTGGGGAGAATAATCTGCCTCTCCGCCTTGATTAATTATCAAGTATTCAAATTATATAATAACTCAATATTTTTATAAAAATGGCTGGGGTTAGGACTTTAGCTATTATATCTCAAGTCCAATTTCATGACTGAACCAATACTGACGATTTTAGGGGTCCTACCAAATAAAATGGTATTCAATAAGATAGTCCAACACAATAAATTAACGCATATTGGGCCAGTTGATGAGAATGTAACTCCTCAAATCAAACACCTAAGTTCCTTATTAGATCATAGGAGGTATAATTAGACTCACAAATCATTGCTATCTTCCATTTTATTATATTTGATTGAGTACCTGCTTGTTCAATGAAAGAAGAAAACGATTATCCTATCCCAAGCTGTGGCTAATGCATATAGTAGCTGCTATGGGCTGAGAGGGGATAAGATGCATTTACAAATTAATTGACGCATAAGCTAGATTTGCTTCTTGTTTGAACTATAATTGTCAGGGTATGTTTGGTATGGGAGTAAAATGAGTAAAATTTAAGTTTAATTATAATTTTGGTCTTTTATTTTAACAATTTAAATTTTTTGGTCCTTTTTGTTTAAAAATAAATAATTTAGTCTCTTTATATTTATAAAATGTACAATTTTAGTTCTTTTTTTTTTTGAGCCAAAATTTTTCAAGTTTAGTTTAAGATGTAAAGTTATCCAATTTACAATCTTACTATTCACATTGAACCATTACTGACATCTTCAGTTTGATCAAACGATGGGACCCGACACAAAATACTAAAATTAGAAGTTTTCGTCTAATCGGAGATTTAGATTCATTCACCATTAGATCAAGTTGAAATTTTGTGGAGATATTCAAAACAAGTATTTCTTCAATTTGAACGGTGGATTATGAACAAGAGAGTTTTATACCTTGAAATAGATTTAAAAATTTTTGACTTAAAGACAAAATGACTAAAATTATATATTTTACAAATATAAATGAACTAAATTGTTTATTTTTAAATAAGATAAATCAAAATATTTAAATTATTAAAATAAGAGAACTAAAATTGTAATTAAACATAAAAGTTACTATATTTTTTAAATATGTTTGGTTATAAAAATAAATTAAAAAAGAAAAACTATTTTAGCATAATAATAGAGAGAAATATTTTAGACTTCCTTCCCCCATCTAAATCTAAAGTGTAAATATTGTTTAGTTCAGGAGCATGAAACTAGACACTAAGATAATCCACCACTTGTATTTGCCTGATGGCTACATCATAACGAGAGATTAGCTACAGCATGTGAGTGGGGTAGATGGCTGGCTAATTGCTGGTTTGGATACTAGTTCAGTAAACTGGAATCCACCAATTAAGTAGCTTTCTTGTCCATTCATATGGATCCCACCATTGTTTGGCATTTCATTTAAGAAATCATATTTGATTGATATGTGTCGCCAATACACTCCATTGAGTCATTGACCCTTTTTTAATAGAGCAAAGACCATATATCTTCAACACCATGTTCATATCACTCTCCATGTTCTGTCCCTCATGAAAGTTATATCCCACCTTGCCATTTGAATTTAGGGGTTTTACTTCTAAATAAAACGAAATTCTTATTGATTAATTAATGACAGCTGTTTAAATATTTTTTATTTAATTTCCCAATAATACTCATTGACAAGTGCTTTTATTTTTATATAAGTCACGTCTTGCTTCAATAATTTATATAAGTTGGAGTATAGTCCCTGTTTTACTCGATAAAAATAAATACCTTGAAAGCAAAACATCCCACATAGATACACCTTTCCTAGTCCCTCCCTTCCTCCTCTTTCTCATTTATTAGAGAAAAAAACTTTACGACTTTTTTATTGACTAGACATTCTTTTTCTCTTATTTATCTATTTTTTCAAATATTTTTAAATAAAATTTAATATCTTAATCTAAGTTCTAGTTTAGGATTGTCATGACCTACTAGTGCGGCTCCTTTTCAAAGACAAAAAGTATAAATTTTTTAGATTATGATTCTTTCATTACTTTTAAATGTTAAAAATGTTTTAAGAAGTACCATGGAGATGTTTTTTAAGGTCTCTATAGTTGATGAAAATGATCCTTCAACTTTTGTTAATATAAGACCATGTACACTTGTAACTTTTATTTTTGTAAATCTAAATACTTACAACAAATATATAATTAAAACAAAATTGGTATAAGTGAAGGCTTTATCAATGAACCAGTAGTGCCTTTTTCACGGAACAGTTGCTAAGAGGATAGAGTGGCCAAGACAGAGAGATAGACAGAGTTAAGGAAAATGAAGAAGGAGGTCTCATTGGTGTTCCTGATTCTGATTATCACACTGCTCCACGCAGATCTCAGCAAGGCAGCTTCAGGGAAGATCAACGGCACCTCCTCCGCGTGCGGTGGCTCCGTCGAGGACTGCCTCATCGCCGACAACTTAGATGCAGAATCCCTCATGGATTCCCATGCAAGCAGAATGCTCCTTGATGTGAGTAAGACTCAGACTGGGAATACCGGCAACAGGCAGGTTGCTGTTAATTGTCCGATAGGTCAACGTTACCGTAACTGCCAGCCCCCGCCAAATCCTAATGTTCCTCGACAACGATGTGGTGATTATACCCGGGTTTGCTGAGAAAAAGCAATTGCGGAAAGCTGATTTATAAGACTCTGATCTCAAGCTGTTTCTATGTTTTAATGTTTTTGCTTCCTCTGTAATTCTGGTAATTTGTATATTTATTGCTGGGTGTTTAATTTATCATTGCAAGAATAATTCCATGTGAAATCGCAAATTTCTGATAAAGTATTCAACTTCCTCTGTCTCTTGTAAGTCAAACCCAGTATTCAACTTCCTCTGTCTCAGATTGTCTTGAGCAAATTTGTTTCTGGTTTCAAATTATTTCAGAGATATACTTTACTTTCATTCCAATTTCCATCCCTGTATTACAAATCTTGTTATATCCTGTTTTGGGTTTAGCTCTTCTGTTATTTCCTTTCCTATCATTAAGAAGAAGAAGATGAACAAAGCCAATCATATTCCCCTGTTGTAGAGATAACCCAGACGATTTTATTGACTTTGATACCCAAGAATCAAAATCAACTTTCTTGGATGATAAAACATAAACATGGAATTGAATTCCTTGAGTTTGAGGGGATTAAACTTGAGAATTTTTATTTGCAGCTGTTTTGGACAGGCTAACCACAAAGAGAAGATTGCTTAATTGGGACAATACAGGAAATCCTTTATGGGCTTTTGTAGGCTCTTATTCCGGACTCTTCTCAGCACCGGATAACATTCGATGATTTCACTCTAAACTTTAGCAAGAATGGGTAGCCTTTTTTCATTTCGGACTGACTTTCGATGAAAACACCAATGTTAAATCTTAAGTTTAAAAGGAGAGTTTAACACAAAAAATTAGCCTATTAAATGGGAGAACCTCTTAAATTCAAGTATTATTTCATATTTTCTTGTAGAACCGATGTAAAACTTGTAACAATATTATAGTTAATATGGAGTTTTGTAGGAGATGGGATATTAGTAAGAGTATTCTAATGGATGTGCGATTCATAAAAAATAAAAATAAAAAGGTTCTTCACTTTAGTAACTAGTTAAGCACCGTAAAAAATTATAAAAGTTGTTTTCATTATTTCATATTATTAAATTTTACTTACCACATCACTCTTTTATATGTCTCTTTCTATTTTTACTTCCTCTATCCAAATTAGAATGACTATTTCTTAATAGTATTTCAAACAAAAAGAGAAAAAAGAAGGATACATTAATTTAAGGTTTAAATGTAATACAAGTCTCTATAATTAGGACAAATTTTGATTCAAGTTCCTATAGTTTTTTTCTTTTTCTCTTTTAGGGT
>QAOA01003321.1:7816-30142 GCA_003255065.1 Cercis canadensis | reverse complement strand
TTTATATATATATATATATATATATATATATATATATATATAGTGCTTAATTTTATTGTAAGGATTAATTTTAGTATTTAAAAAGTCATGTGCTGTCGTATACATTTAAATTACTGATTTGAAATAAAAAATAAATTTTTAATGCTAGCTCAACATTCTCTGTTAAGTTTTTAATGATGTATTATAACAGAGGAACCAAAACTATTCATTTTATAAAAATAGATAGACTAAATAATTTATTTTCAAAATAGGAAGATCAAATCATTTGTTATATCAANATTTGTTGTATCAAAATAGAGAGATCAAAACTACAATTAAATATTTTAATAATATATAGCAATCATGAATATTAAGAAAGTACATTGATTTCCTATGCTTCACTGTTTGACCCATTCACCTGACATCCACTTTTCCTATTTTAACTGCCACAACATAAAAATCATTTTTAACCGTGAATATTGTTAAAATAAACTCATTACTGGAGTTAAAAAAAAAACAGAGTTGCTGAAAATAGAATGGTGATTTATATTAAGAATTTGTTTTTGGAAAGATTTATATAAATTAATTCTATTTGTGATGAATTCTGTGACATGAAAGAGTGTCGTGCTCAATTTTATTTTAATGTTGTGTTTTATTTTTTATTCTCTTTCTTGATAATGATTTATTTCTTGATTCTTTCGAACTAATACGTATTGGAAAAATACAAACAAAAAAAAAACTGATAAAACCGTGAACTGATGGAAGATGAAGACTTGGATTAGTCTTAGGAAAATAATGTGATATGATTGACTCAAAGAATAAAATTCCAAGAACGTGGTTCCCCATTTTGTAATTTACGCCTTGTAATTTAATTCTTAGAATGCAGTTGACACGAAATTAATGCTGCTCCTATAAGAAATTTAATAGAGACTTCTCATCCAACGATGATCTCTTGACTAAGATAGTGATGTAGGATTTGGATACCTTTGCTCATTTCAATTTTGATAATCAGAAATCTGAAACCTCGGCCACCCATTTCTCATCTAATAAGATATTTGTGGTCTTCTTGTCACGGTTAATGATGTTGTTCTTCTGCACCAACGCAGATTTCGAGCCTTGCTTCCACGAATGTGAGTGACAGGAGCCATGATGGTGGGGCACTGTTTAATCGCAACAGGATGCTACCGTGGTCAATAAGTTCTTCATAACGCGGGAGCATCTAGAAAAATTGTAACCATTCAACACTCTACTCCTCGAGACTTTTGGTTAATACTCAAAGTGGGAACCTAAGGAACCCAAATCTTGCCCTAGAAGAGCTTTAGTATATGTATGAGCAAGGCTAGCTAACTGTTGTTTAAATTTGCAATGAATTAATTAAATGAATCACAACGTATTTGAAGATTGTTATAACGTGAATGACAAATAATTTTTATTTTTTTTTTATTATGGCTAGCAAAGTTGTCCGTAAGAACTTTTTTAGCCATATGTCAAGTTTTGCAGGACGTAGAAGCTGTAGTACACTCAGATTTTTTTTTTAATAGTAAATAAATAGAATTAAATTTTTTAGTTAAGGATATAAGAGAATAAAAAATTTGAACTTAATATTTTAACTTTGTTAGGAGATACCTAGACTAATGTTTGTATTGTGTGCACTTATTTTTATTAATATACTCAGCTTATATATGTAATATACTTTTGTGACTTTACATGACATCTAGATAGCTAATAAAAATCTTAAATTAGGCTTGTTCACAATTTAATCAAAAATAGAATTTGTTTAATATAATACAAATAAGAAAATTATTTATAGATAAGATGTAGAGTTAATGTAATTAAGACATGTAAGATTTGTATCATCAATCATAAACTCTGGTCAGTAGTTCCCTCATTGTGGCAAGTGCTAACTTTGGGCAGTAAGTGATCAGAAACCCTGTAGTGTGACTTTATTGGTCTCCCATTTTTTTTTTCATTTTATAAGGAGTTAAAGAACCTCAATTTAACTAATGAAAGTCTCCTTAAGGGTGTTTGGTACAAATTCTTTTTTTGTTCATGGAAATTATATTTTCTGGGAATAATAATTTTTGAGAATATTACAAATGCATTTGGTTGGCTTTAAACATTCTTAAAAATATTAAACAATATTTCACAATTAATTAGAAATAGTCCAATTAAATGAAAGAGAGAGGAGGAAGGAAATGGCTTTTTAATAATATGAGAAAAAAAAAAAAGAAGCATATGCAGTTGACGAAATGAGAGAAAATGCTGGGACGAAATGAGAGATGGGATGTGAGGTTGAGAGTGGGAAAGAGAAAGAGAAAGAGATTTCTTGATGGAGAAATTAAGGGAGGCGGTGTTCATTTTAAACTTTTAATTATTAAAAAAATTGAAATGAAAAAAAAAAAAAATTATTTGGTCACCCGGCCGGTGGAAATTGGAAATCCACCGGTCGTATACCAAATAATTTCACTGTTGGTTTCTCTGTGATGGCTTTGCGGTTTTGATTGAAATGTATTTGTCTTAATCTCAGTATGGGCTGAAATTAAACTAGTGGGGATTTCGTGTAACATTTTAAACATTTGGGGACAAATGCGTTATTTTGTTGTGGCAGACTATCTTATTGAATACCATTTTATTTGGTACGACACCTAAAAATCGTCAATAATGGTTCTGTCATGAAATTGGATTTGAGATATAAGAGCTAAAGTCCTAAGCCCCTCCCCCCAAGACCCAAAAAAAGGGAATAGTAATCACCAGCCATTTTTATAAAAATATTTAGTTATTATATAATTTGAATAGTTAATAATTAATCAACGTGGAGAGGCAGATCTTATTCTCCCCAAATACGTCAATGACTTGCTAATTCTGCAGAAAAGTTAAACTAAACTGTTTGAAAGTGTTGTGTGCGTAGACTTTGAACGTTTACTCTTTAAGACTTCCTTGCTACAACCAGATATGATAACAAGAAATCTTGATAAGTGTATTGGTTTATAGTGGCCTGCACAAATTTCTTTTCCCTTTTTCTACATGAACTACTCTCTGCACCTTCATTCAAAGATGAGCTTCATTGGTAGTACTACTGCAATAGGAACAACCCTCTACCTCTCTCTATCCCTTGTTTACCTTTTCATAGCAGTTGATGCTTATAGTCCCGTTGATACTTTTAGCATCAACTGTGGCTCCTTCGGCAACTCATCCGATGGTGATCAGACATGGAGTGGAGACACCAACTCAAAACTCTTATTCACCATAGGGAGCCAGAGCCAACAAGACAAGCCATCAGTTGCTGCTCAAGCACTCACACAATCTCCTTCTACCAACTCTGTCCCCTACACCACAGCTCGTCTCTCTTACTCCAACTTCACCTATTCATTCCCTGTCACTGCAGGACAAAAATTCATTCGCCTCTACTTCTACCCAACTTTATATGAACAAGGTTTTGATCGCTCTAAAGCCTTCTTCTCAGTCACATCCGGTACCTTTACCCTTCTTAAGGAATTTAATGCTTCACTCACTGCTGATGCTGATAATGACCCCCTTGATACCATCTTCAGAGAATATAGCATCAACGTAGATGATGGTCAGAGGCTCAACTTAACTTTTAGTCCAAGCACAATCCAATCAGATTTGTATGCTTTTATCAATGGAATCGAGATTTTGTCCATGCCCACTAATCTTTATTACACCGACTCTGAGAGCCCAGGGTTCCAATTTGTAGGATGGAATAACCTTTTTTACATTGAAAACAACTCTGCCCTCAAAACAGAGTATCGGTTAAACATTGGTGGAAGTGATATCTCAGCTAGAGGTGATACAGGTTTGCTCAGGTACTGGGGAAGCGACCAAGAATATGTAACAACGCCAAGTGTACTACCTGTTGATTATAGTGATGCCAAGCTTAGCTTCACTGAGGTTCCTAATTACACAGCACCAGATCCAGTCTACAGAACAGCACGGTCTATGGGAATGAATGGAACTCTCAACAAAATCTCTAACCTCACTTGGGAATTCTCTGTTGATTCTGGCTTTACCTACATGCTTAGGCTACACTTTTGCGAGCTTAACCCAAACATCACACAATCTAGTGACAAAACATTCTATATCTACATAGATGACAAGTTGGCTGAGGATGCTGCTGACATTCTTAAATGGAGCAAGCAAAAGGGGGTTCCAGTGTATAGAGATTATGCGGTAATGATTCTAGGAAATCAAAACAAGTATACCCTTTCTCTCAAGTTGCATCCTCACACAGACATCTCGACAACTAAATATGCTGACGCGTTCTTGAACGGACTTGAGATTTTCAGAATCAGCGACCCCCAAAGTAATAACCTCGCCGTACCCAACCCTGATCCTCTTCCACCAACCCCACCCAAGTCTCAGCAACCCACTCCAAACCAAAAGAAAAGTAGCAGCACAACCATAATCGGCGTCGTTTTACTCTTAACTGTCACATCCTTGGTTATCATTCTCCACAAGTGTGCTTCATTTTCCTTTACCTCTATCAAGTTAACAAACACTGGTGGTTTATCTTTACCGACCCAACTTTGCCGTCAATTGTCCATTTCTGAGATCAGAGCCGCCACTAACAACTTCGATAACATTTTAATTATCGGCGTTGGAGGATTTGGTAACGTGTATAAAGGCTACATCGACAATGGTACCACTCCCGTTGCCATCAAACGGTTGAAATAGGGTTCTCAACAAGGAGCTAACGAATTCAAGACTGAGATCGAGATGCTCTCACAACTTCGACACCTTCATTTAGTTTCTCTTATTGGTTATTGCACGGACGGCAACGAGATGATCCTTATCTATGATTTCATGGCTCGTGGGACCCTCCGTGACCATCTATACAACACTTATAACCAGCCCTTGTCTTGGAAGAAAAGGCTCCAGATTTGCATTGGTGCAGCTGATGGATTGCACTATCTTCATACAGGTGCGAAGCACAGTATCATTCATCGGGATGTAAAGTCAACCAATATTCTATTAGATGAAGAATGGGTAGCCAAGGTTTCGGATTTTGGATTGTCCAAAGTTGGACCCACGGCAATATCTAGGTCCCACATTACTACAGTGATCAAAGGGAGCTTTGGGTATTTAGACCCAGAATATTACATGCGTCAACGGTTGACTTTGAAGTCTGACGTGTACGCCTTTGGGGTAGTGTTGCTTGAGGTATTGTGTGGGAGGCCCCCTTTGCTACGCTCTGTGAAGAAGCAGCAGGCATGCTTAGATGAGTGGGTCCGGAAATATTATTGTGAGGGAATGATTGATCACACAGTGGATCCATTTTTGAAGGGAACAATTGCTCCGGAAAGTTTGAAGATATTCAGTGACTTGGCAATGGATTGTTTGCTTGATGATGGAAATCAACGGCCATCAATGAATGAAGTTGTGTGGGGCTTAGAATTTGCTTTGAAGCTACAGGAAAGTGCTGAGAATGCTGCCTTCAGCATCACCGAGGATGAGGAAATGAATTTTAAGGATTTGAATACAAAGAGCTAGTTAGTAGCATCCAACCTTCATTTTTGGGGTAGTGCTACAACTCAGCTAATTGGGTGGGTTTAGGTAGGATTCACCTAATAAATTTGATATTATTGTGAATATTGAAAAATTAAGTTACTTAATATGTGTTAGAATATATAGTTATTTATAAAATATAAAAACAACGCAATATAAGAAAGTGTGCCAAAAAACATAACTTTTTAAATTTTTTGAATATGTTTTTTAGTATGTTTTTTTATATTATATTGTTCTTGCATTTTATGAAGATTACATACAGTGTGACTCATTTTTTTGATATCTTCCTAATAATACTAAATTTACTGAGTTAGTCCCATCTGAACCCACTCAATTGGCTCAGAGGATAGCGCTACCCACTCCCTTCCCCCCCCCCNCCCACACCAAAAAAAAAAAAAAAAAGATGGTAGGATAACAAGCACCTAAATATATATTAAGCAGCTAACCTGGTTGGTTTAGCTAATAAGAATTGAAACACTTCACTTGTAAGACTTAATTTTGAATCTCACAACTAGCAGTATTTATTTGATAGACAATCTATAAGTACCTCAATAAACTCTCGTTAAGACTTATATCATGCCCTTACCTTAAAATGAGATAACCTCCCTTCACTCTAAACTTTTGTTAACCTAAAAGAAAATATGTATTAAGCTTTGCTTGATATAAGACTCGTATTTTTGGCTAAGTTTAAGAGGTTAAACAGTGTAAAGTTACTGTAGCAATAGTCTCAACTTCCAAGTTAATCTTTTAATTTTCGTGTGGTAAAACAAGATGAATTGAGATGAGGCCGTGAGCTTGGCACCCAATAATGCTCGGCTACCGTTGAACAGTCTTATTGACTAATTGACTGCCTAAATTAGGAAGTGTTTATCACTAAAAATATATAAATTAAAATTTTGTGTAAAATTTTGGACTTCACTAACAAAGATAAAAATCTTACTTTTTAAACTTTTTGAAATTTTACTATCAAAGGCCTAAATGGAAAAGAAAGAAAAGCAAAGGCATTCCTCTATTTATTGAAGAGTTTCCCTTCTGTTTAAGGAAGCGTTGGAAGTAAAGGAAGGCTTCCTAAAGCTTAGACAACTAGCTAGAATTTGGTTACCTTGTGAAAGCTTGGTGCCGAGCCGCCAAATTATCCACCACACGCACTCTCCAGCCTCAAATGGAGTCAACAAGAACAGATCTGAATGATTTGGTTACTTTCTAAATACTTAGACAGCTAGAATTTGCTAAATTCATTGGGTTCAAAATGGGTCTTCCAGAATTTAGTTTTTGCCTTGAGAGTTATAAACAAACGGGAGTTAATAGGGTGAGCAAGGTTTCAATTTTATTTTTTTTTTAAATTACTTGATGTAATGGGTCTTCCAGAGTACTTTAGTTTTTGCCTAGAGAGTTATAAACAAACGGGAGTTAATAGGGTGAGCAAGGTTTCAATTTATTTTTATTTTTTTTAAAAAAAAACAAATACTTGATGAAGAAAAATAATTATCAGCTGAAAATGTTTTCGAAAAAATATACTTTTTGTTGTCTAATTTTAAGAGTATATATATTTTCTTCTGTTTCATGTAGAAAAACGAATATTTTATAAACATAATAAGATGATTAAACAATTCCTTTCACTTTCAGTGCATGAAGAGAATATATGAATTTTTAAATATGTTTACAAATAGTTTTAATTTGCAATACAAGCACACAAAGTATAACTTGTTCATAGATCTTATACAAAAATTGAGATCTCAAATTTAAATTCCTATTGTCCCACATTTCTAACAAAAAAATGTAGGTCTTATATCACTAATGACAAATTAAAACAATTTATAGAATGTATACGTTCTTATAATTTTAGGCCGAAATAGAAAATTTGATACGCATCTACCAAGACACAAAAAAAAAAAAAAAAATGTTTGATAAAAAAANAAAAAAAAAAAATAGTTTGATAAAAAAAATTGAATTTTTTTTGTCACAATAATGTGAAATTATAGTTACTTCTTAATAAATAACTAGTGCCTACCATTTTTTTTTTCGAAATACCAAAAAAACAACCCCTAATTTTGGCAAATTTTCTTAAGTAAATAATAATGCTAGACCAAAAATTGTTAGCAAAAAATAAATACGCATGTCCTTTTAGTCCAGTTCAGTTCAGTCCAGTCCAGTTTGAACTCAACATTGCTTAATGCTTACAAAGTTGCCAAGTTATGAGCCAGCCACTCCCAACCCAAGTTAGAGATGTAAGTGAAGGGAAGGAATTTCTTTGTTAGAGAAGTTAAATAATTTAGCGGTTCTGTTAGGGTTTATTAAGACCCACCCTTCTAGCTTTTGGGTCTTGCCCTTGTTTCTAGATTGATGCAATCTGCGTGTAGAAATGTTAAAGGAGAGTAAATAATGTAAAACTATATACATTATTACCAAATAGAAAGTGTCACATTATCAACTTAACTAAGATATTTCATTAATAATCAAAGCTTTTAATTAATATCTTTTTTAATATGTGTCAGCATGTGGTTCCATGATTATACAAAAATCTTTATATTGTAGTAACTCAGCAGATCAAAATTAAATTTAATATAAACTGTTAGGTATGATTTAATAGTGGGGATTTGAGTAGTTAATTAGGTGACATTATGGATTTTTGACTTTATACTATCATGTAACACTAAGATTAAATTCAATAATTTATGGGTTTTTTTTTTTCTAACATCTTTAGCTTTTGAGATAATTTCTTTGGTTATATAATTTCAACCTTCTTAACCAATTAGTCAGTGATCTGATTAATTCTTCTCAGCCTATGCCAAGGGTTTTCCTATGAGATGTAGCTAAAGATAAACTATTGAAATATATATATAAACTTTAGTATAAACCACTTCTAAAAATAGTCAAATTGTTAGCCATAAATTCTAAATAAAAATGAAGCGGATATAATTTACCTTCTTTCAAAAGCAATAATGTTAAACAAAAGATTGTCGATATGATTTATTCTATTTTGAAGGGATATTTATAATATGTCAAAACTTTAGGGAAGTAGTTGTAAGTCATACTAAACAAAATCATTCCCAGTCAAATCCAGATATTACTTACCTACCCCGATCAATTACTTCAATTGATTTTCTTTTTTTCTTTTGAACTTTCAATTTGAGCACATTACTGCTGCAAATATATTAGTATTGGCTTGCAATGTCTTCCCTATAGTAAAATGAAGAGAAAATGGAAAACTAGACAATATGAAAAAGAAAAAAGAAAAAAGTTACAATCTACTAGAACAATCTTCCTTGACATCCATATTCTTTACATATTGCACTAAATTTTCATGCACTCACACAATTAATCCATTAAAAACAAACACATACAAACTATATATATTAACTAGGACCAAGGAGTTGATTCTTTGACAGCTTGGAAAGCTCCGAATGGCCCTGCATGGCTAGTCCAAACATTAATCTATGCATAGCATGAGGTAAAGGTTGTCGAGTTTTCTCTTTAACAGCATAAGTTCAGTTTTTCAATAAATGGTTCCCTACAATTTGGAGAGCTGTAAATGAAAATGGATTACCAGTAGAGAAACAATAACTTAGGCACACCTATAAACAATTTGCAAATATCAATTGACCATAACAAAATGAGTCCACTTTTACATACTTGAAAGCGATAGAAACATATGGGTGCCTAATAATTGATGGAAAAGGGATTGGTGAAAACAAAGTAATGGAAAAGTAGGAGTTGAAAAGTATTTGGGAAATACATGCAATTTAACATTCTTATACTGACAATTCAAGCACAAAGTGCCCAAAGAAAGGTATGTCTATCCATTTTGATCTTTATTGCTTTACAACTTGCACTGAAGACGCATTGACTTGTAATCTAGTCATGCAGATATTCTCACGCCAGAGGGATGAGATACGAATCCTTCATTCAATGTAGAAGGAGAGGCTATAAGAAAGAATGGTCAATAACTAAATATCACATTATGGTAGCCATTCAATTATTATCTACATTGCATCTCAGTTTGTTCTTTTGCCCTAAGCTTAGAGAATAAGGCCATGGAGTGGAAACCCAAGGTGGTCCTGATTCTAACCTTCCTGTTTTTATTTTTTTTTTATTTTTATTATATTTTTTTTCTGCCGAAAGGTCCTAATTCTAATTTTATGTTACCCATTATCTTTGTCTTCCTGGTTATAAAGCGTGAAGGCTCCACAAGCACAATTGCCAATTGGTACAAGCATGTGACTAGCTACGTCCAATGATGAAGACTTCAGAAAAGTCTTACAAAAATCTGGTCATTATACGGGATCCTTTCTATTTCACTTTTCTCCCTATTTTTATTTTGATCATTGCTATTTAATTACATAAATCTTGTCAAAATTTTGCTTGGTTGAATAAAACAAAGTGGTAAAAACCACTTATTTTCCTAAGAAAGATTATAATCTGACATCATTTTGAAAACAAAATCAGAAAAACTTTTCTTGGTGGCCGATGTTTTTCTTGTATTCTTCTGTTTTTCCCCTCACACGTATGAAAAGAACCCTATTCCAGTGTCAACTTGCTTTGCAGACTTCACCACACAACATGATCTTTTTATTAAGTGTGAAATTTATTTAAACCTTACTAGTTGCATAAAATTTTAGCGGGTAAAAACAAAAGGTGTGCTAGATAGCTAGCTAACAGTTGGACACTATTTTACGCACTTTATATCAATTTCAGTTCTATAAAAAATTTGAATATATTCTTGTACGTATATCATCACATTATAAGCGCAAAGATGAACTTAGTGACACCAATATTCTTTCTCTGAAGAAATGAGGATGTAAATCTTTCACTCATATTCGAAGGAGAGACCAACTCAAAGAATAAGCATATAATAGGAATTCGGAAGCTATAACTGAAAAAATCATACAATTGAATGTTAGGTAATGGATCTAATTCAAAGCCATAGAGTGGGAACAAAAGGTGGACCTAGCTAGTTCTCAAACAATATTAGTGGTCCATCACATAGCTACACGATATAGAATGACGTCTGACGCATGCAGCAGGAAATAAGTTGTCTTTCTGAGTGTGAAAGCTCCACAAGCACAACCAGTAGAAGGATGTGACTTCGGAACACTAGTCGGGACCATTTCTATGAGTCTATTCATTTGCACCCACCACTCAGCTACATGCCCACTGTGAACCTAAACATATGTGTCTACATCTAAATTGAAAGAAACCAGTAAAACTTTACAAGATTTTATGGAAGTTTTAATCTAATAATTCAGATAATACTAAAAACAGGAACCCTAGAATCTCTCCTCCAGAATTGCGCCCTAGCTGGTGCGCAACTATCATTTACATTTTATTTGGCTTTTCTCCCCCGCTGTATTTTTTTCCCCTTCACCACAGTTTAAAACACAATACGATCTTCTTGTCAAGTCCTAAGTTATTGAAATCTGGGTGGCAGGAAGGAAGTTTAATGGAGAATTGTAAAAGGTGTGGTAGCTATCTAATAGTGGTACTGTGGTACCTGAGCTCAATTTCAATTTTACAACTTTTCTGCAATATGAATATTCTTGTAAGTTATCAGTTCTCACATTTTAAACGCAACTTGACTAATCTATCTTCTCGGTATGATTAAAGGCAGATTTTTCCTCATCAAGATTAAGGGAATTACAAAGAAACTCGTTGTGGCCTAACCTCAAGAAATTGCATATGCATGGTATTGGAATCGAACATGTGATGAGCTACATATCACATGCTTATCTAATCGCTATACCAACTCCTTTGAGTATTTTCTTTCTTAATTTCTTTTACACTTTTACAAAATTCTCTTCACAAAAAATGATGTTTCAAAAATTATTTTCATGAAAAACGAATTTTTATATTAAGTTCTACAAAAGGACAGTGTTACTAACTTAAAAAATAATGGTTAATAACTTAATATCACATTATGCTACCAGCCATTCAATTATTATCTACATTGCATCTCAGTTTGCCCTTTCACCCTAAGCTCAGAGAATAAGGCCATAGAATGGGAACCCAAGGTGGTCCTGATTCTAACCTTCCTTTGTTTTTTTGCTGAAAGGTCCTAATTCTAATTTGGGAAAAGTCCAAAAAACCCCCTTGAACTTTAAGCTGTGTGTGCTTTACCCCCAGAAATTTAAAAACGAAAGGAACACCTCTTGAAACTATTTAAATGTGCGATTGACCCCCAAAATCCAGACGGACGTTAATTAATGGACAGAAAAGTCACGTGCCATGCACGTGGCATGATTAAAAGCCTGATTTCACTAGTTAATCAGATTAATTGAACACGTGCAAGGCACGTGCTCACTTAATCACTAATATGGTTTCTCTCTCCCCGATTGTGCTTCTGAATTGGGGTTTCTCTGTTGAAATCCCTAGCTTTTAAATTGGGAACTCCATTGCCAGATTGAAGAAGTGATAGAGGAAGGAATTGCAGCCCGAACCCTGGGGGTTTCAATTGCTATAACACTTTTAAGCTTGTTCGAAGTGTATAATGTCATCCGCCACTGGTGATCTTGGGGAGATGTCTGAAATTCATGATGAAGACGTGCAACGATGCTATTGTAATATTCCATGTCGTATGCAAATTTCTTGGACTGAGAAGAACCCAGGCAGGAGATTTTTTGGGCGTAGTAGGTATGGGTCAGGTGATGCTTGTAACTACTTCTGCTGGTATGATCCTCATGTGAGTAAGAGAGAAGAACAACTAGTGAATTCTTTAGTGAAGAAGAATAGGGCACTTACTGAGGAGCTGAAACTGGAAAAACGCAATGTAAAGAGTTGTGTTTGATGTTGGTGCTAACATGGATAGTAGGTTTTGGATTAGTGATGAAATGGTTGATGTAGCATAGTTGGTGTAAAATGTTATGTGTTAAAGTTTGTTTACCCTTTTCAGTACGTGAATGAATTGATCTGTTTTATTTATAAAGTTTGTTTACAACTTAAATAACCTCAGTGGTTGGTATCTGATATAAGCAATTTAAAATCATTACAATTATGAGCAAGCAGATTGGTATGAGTTTCGGCTATGAGTATTGAGCAAGCATATTGGTATTAGTTTTGAGTAATGAAATTAGCTGTGAGCTGGTGCTAGCATCCTGAGCATAGAAAGGTCCAGTTGAAACACATATTGCGTAGCAGTGCTTGGTAGACATAAACACTGTCCACCAGAAGAAAGAAAAACTGAACAAATAAAAAACCGAATGATAGCTGAACTGAACAAAACACCAAAAACCTGTACCTGAATTGAACTTTAAAAGGCAGTATTCAGCAATAAAACCATCATAGACCATAACTGAACAAATAAAGGAGGAAATTTTACCAGCATTCAATAGGAACTGCAATTTTCACCTCTAACATCAAATTTCAACAAAATAAGAGGCTTGGTGCACAACAAAACCAGAAAGTATGAGAGGAATTCAACAACTCAACCAGGACCAAAAAATAATACCTGGTTTCAACAACTGAACCAGCCTCAGGAAAAATACCAGATTTGAACAATATAATTGTAGCACAACAAAACCAGGTACAGGAATACCATAATTCAAATACTCAACCGGTACTAGAAAATAATACATGGTTTCAAGAACTAGCTCACAAAGGGCTTGTTTGCACAACAAAACCCAAAATTAGTAGAACATAATGCCACATTTTAACAATTCAACTAGCACCAGAAAAGGGCACAAGATTTGAACAATAAAAGCAGAATGCACAGTAAAAACAACTCTGCACAGTGAAACCAAAATGCACAGTAAAACCAGAATGCACATAATCACATAACTGAACCAGTAAAATCATAAGGAACAAAGACAGATAGGATATTGCAGAATAAAACCAGACAATATAGCCTAAATTTAACAACTTAATCAGTAGTTGAAAAAGTATCTAGATTTCAACAATAAAAGCATATTACACAAAAAAACCAAGAAACCAGAATTCTATCAGCACACTAGGATTGAACTAAGAAACCAGAATGAAATTCTCAAACCAGATTTGAACTGAAAAACCATTACAATTATGGCTTCACTTGGATAATCATTCTTGAACAAAGGAATAAGCCTTATAATGGCAATCTGTCACAAAGCATTTATATGGATAAAATTGGCATAATACATTTAATTGTTATTGGTTAAGATAAATGGCCACAACTAGCTCACAAAGGGCTTCAAAACAATGGAAATTATTACATCTTGTGGGACCATAACAGCATGCCTAACCAAACACCTCAAAAGGCACAAAACGAAGCCATGTGAAAAAAATGCTTGTCCCTGACAGCAAGTGGACCATATATGCTACTGTGTTTGTCCTGCCCTTCTTTTACCCTTTCCTCTAGTGCCTCCCATGTGATGATCAGCTATCATTGATGGTTGTTCAGTGGGTGGTTGTGTCATAAAGACTCTCTCACCAAAGGCTTTTATCTGTCTTCTTGAACCTTGTGCATCAAGTGATGGTGTAATAGCAGCACTTGACTGACTTTGTGGTTGTGTTGCACGTGAGGGAGTGGCAGCACTTGATTCACTCTCAGCAACATAGGCTCCTAACTTTTTCCTTCTTCCAATCTGAGATAAAAAAATATCATTCAAAGTCAGCAAAAAACACAACATTTATCAAAATTATCTTTGAGCAGTAGATGACTCACAGGATTTAATGTTGCAGACTTCTTCTTATATATCCTTCATTGGGGTTGACAGGTCCCTTGCAAGTGCGAGTGTTATGGTCAAATTGGCCACAATTTTCACATTTCATCATTGTTCTAGCTCGACTCACCTTGGTAGCATTTGGGGGCTCATCAGCAGCTTTCTTTCTGTTCTTTCGAGGTCTACCTATAAGAGTTCTGCCTACTGGAGGCAACACAGGCTCGTACTCACTACTTGGCCATTCATCCTCACCAGGTACAAGGTTAACCATAATCCCATATGTCTTCAAGAATGTCTCTTTTGTGAAATATGAATCAATATACATCTCAGGTTGTTCTCTTTGTGCATAGATACACTTGACAACATGTCCACATGACACCCCTGTAATGTCCCACACCCCACATGAACAAGTTCTGGCCACTAAATCCACAACTCTTCTCTCTCCTTGCCAACTATCCACCTCAAACTTGCCATCTCCATTCATATGACAGATACAGTTAATGCCATCTGACTTGGATTTTTCAAGCTGTGCTGCAATCCGTGGACAGATCGAACGAGTGTAGCTCAACATCCCTGTTTTCTTTGTAGTAAACCTCTTCATCATCATTCTTCTAATAGTTTACATCATGGTTATGATGGGCTTGTCCCTTGCAGGCAGCACATATGAATTAAAAGTCTCAGACATATTGTTTTGCAGTGCTCCTGACTTTGCCCTTGGACTGAATGCATGCCTTGACCATGTTCTTGGATGCTTATCTGCTAAGAAGTTTGCAGCATGGTCATTTAATTGGCGAAGCTCTCCCATGTGAAACTTGAAGTCTGCAGATGTTGTTGATCTGGTAGCATTCCACATACAAGTTTTGAGGGCTTGGCCTTGATCCTTAAGCTTAAAATTGGCATATAAATGCCTAACACAGAATCTGTGCTCTACCCCCATCTCAGCCAACACTTCTTTCAAGCCCTGTATGTAAACACATATACACTTATAACCTGAACTTAAACCAAGTTTAAATAGCATATGCAGTAATTCAATCTAAGTAAGAAAAGTCATTACTTTTTGTTGGTCAGACATGAAGATCCAACCATGTTCATTTGCAGGTCCAATATCACCTATCAACAGCTCCAAAAACCACTCCTATGTGTCCTTCACCTCAGCTTCACATGCTGCATATGCAATGGGAAACATGTTGTCGTTTGCATCCTTCCCCACGGCAGATAGCAACATTCCACCCATCCCTGCTTTAAGGAAGCATCCATCCAGATGTATGAGGGGTCTGCAGTATTTAAACCCCCTCTTCGCAGCATCCAAACAAACATAAAGTCTCTGAAAATGCCTATTTTCCACTTTCACCTTCATTGAAGAGTCAGGATTATATAGCAATATTGTTGCACAGTACCTCCATAAAAGAGCATATTGCTCCTTATGTGTGCCTTCCAACTTCTGCTTTGCAGTTTTCTTTGCTCTATACACTTGATATCTTGACATAAAGGTTGAGTAGTCTCGTGCCACTTGATTTATGAAGGCCTCATTCTCCTATTTCCCATTGTTATCTCGAATATGCTGTTCGTATTTTCTGGCCAGCCAAGCAGAGTTTGCCTTTTTGTTGTTGTTTTCCCAGGCACAATCATTGTGCTCCTGATTTGTCCATGACTTAATTTGAAAAGTACTGCCTTCTTGGTTCTTCGAAGCATGCATCTTCCACCCGCACTTCCTTTTGCACTGAACATTTATCTTTGCTGCCTCATTTTTCAGATATATGAAGTCAATGCATTCTCTATGCAGTACTGTTTCAAGGCATCCCTAAAAACCCTAAAGTTGGCAAACTTCATACCAACTTGGAGCCTTATTTTTTTTTTTATCAATATGATGGTTAAACTCTGGATACTTATCTTTCTTGGGCTAATCACTGTCCTCCTCAGCTGGGCTACATAAGACATCACTGTCAGCATAATCACTCATGGCCTCACCATCATGATCTAATACAACTTTGGGTCCTGGCACTTCTCCCATCTTCTCACCACTTGGGCCTTCAGCATTAGCATTATCCTCAGCCTCAAACCTTGGGCCTTCAGCCCCAGCATTTATCTCTGCCTCACCTCTTGGACCAGCTTCATTTGAAGGCCCAACTTCATTCAAAGGTCTCACCCCCTGTCTCTGCCCCATAACTCCCTGACTGCCACCCTCAACATTCTTACAAAATAAATCTTCATTCTCTATATCACTGTCAACGAAATCACACCCATCCAAATTCACTTCATCATCCTCATCCTTATCCCCATCCTCATCGTGCCATTCATCCTCATCATCAGCCTCACCAAACAGACCCTCATCCCCCATTTCATCATCATGTTCACTCCCCATAGGTTCAACTGTTTAGTCCCTCTCTTATCAGCAGTAAAAACATGAGCTTCACCATCTTCAGTCCCCCTCTCTTCAGCAGTCCAATCATGAGGTTCAACTGTTAGTTTCAAGGATTCCTCACTGACTACAGGAGTATCCACATGGTGCTCAACATATAATTGTAGCACCCTATTCATTTTATTCCCTATAGTATTCAAAATACACCTCACATACTTGTCAGTCAAAAATGGCTTGATCCCATGCTCAAAAGTCTCATCCTCAAATTTATACCACACAAACTCAACATTTCCATACCCTTCTTCAATTATATGTTTATTCAAATGTGTCACAGACAAGTAATCAACATCAAAATCGTCTATTCTTTCCATCACCCCACCTTCATATCTTGTGCAGGGAAAATACCTAAGTGCCCCTCCATAATACAACTCAACATCAATATACATCCTGCTGTAATACAAAAATAAAACATATCAGGACCACATCCCAGTACCTTGGGAACCATATCACAACAACAAAAAAGACAAAACAGAAGCCAAACATCCAACTCAAACATCTGCCTAAGCCATATGGGACACAATATTCCAACATATGTCAACTGTTACTAATACAAAACAAAAAATACATCAATTTCAATATCGCATGGAAAGGGTACAACAATATGCATGTGCAAAATGCCTAAGCTATATGGAAAGCCTTATATATTGCAAAATATATGGAGAAATTCCTATGCAACAATGTACATGCATCTGGTGCGTAATAAACAGTTTGAAGAGCACCATAACCAGATTAACAAAACACAAAGGGCATAAACAGAACATAAAATAAAGGACTGGTGTACAAACACTGACATTGGTCTTTGTGTTCTTCTGAGTTTTCGATTACTTGGTATGTAAACTTTGCGACTTCGACTTCAACAAAGAAATGGAATGCTTTGAGAACGATTACCTGATATGAAAATCCCTGGAAAGTACTCAAATCGCACGTCTCGCTAATTCTTCCCAATTGAGATCCCACCCAAGTTCACTGGCAATGAAGTTCAATATTAAGAGTTCCCAATTCAAAAGCTAGGGATTTCACCAAAAAATCCAAATTCAGAAGCACAATCGGGGAGAGAGAAACCAGATTAGTGTTTAAGTGAGCATGTGCCTTGCATGTGTTCAGTTAATCTGATTAACTAGTGAAATCAGGCTTTTAATCAAGCCACGTGCATGGCACGTGACTTTTCTGTCCATTAATTAACATCCGTTTGGATTTTGGGGGTTAATCGCACATTTAAATAGTTTCAAGAGGTATTCCCTTCGTTTTTAAATTTTTGGGGGTAAAGCACACATAGCTTAAAGTTCAGTGGGGTATTTTGGACTTTTCCCTTCTAATTTTATGTTACCCATTGTCTTTGTCTTCCTGGTTACAAAGCGTGAAGGCTCCCAAGCACAATTGCCAATTGGTACAAGCATGTGACTAGCTAGGTCCAGTGATGAAGACTTTAGAAAAGTCTAAGAAAAATCTGGTCATATATTAAACGGGATACTTTTCTATTTCGCTTTTCTCCCTATTTTTATTTTGAGCATTGCCATTTAATTATATAAATCTTGTCAAAATTTTGCTTGGATTCAAAGAAAAAAAAAAGTGGTTGAATAAAAAAAAANGGTTGAATAAAATAAAGTGGTAAGAACCACTTATTTTCTTAAGAATGATTATAATCCGACATCATTTTAAAAACAAAATGGGAACAACTGTTTTTGGTGACGGATGTTTTGTTTTTTTGTATTTTTTTGCTTTTTCCCTCACAAGTATGAAAATAACTCTATTTCAGTTTCTGTTAAATATAAAACGGCTGAATTCAATTAATTCTTGATATAATTTTATATTTAACATTTTCTTTGGATTGAATGCATCCGTGGTGGTGGAAGTTTTTAATAACCATGTACGTAGAAATTAATAGGGTAAACAGTTACATAATACGTGTGGTGGTGAGTCTTGTAAAAGACAAAGAAAGAGAAAAGGGTGGGTGAGTCTGAAACTCTGAATCAAATGTCTCCATTTGAGTGAATGGAGAAAAGAAAAAAAGTGTTGGAAGTCTAGGGCTTTTCCTAGAAAATTCTGTCTGGGTTGTGATGTAATTAACAACAATTACTAACAAGGGATTAATTAGTGGATCCTAATTGAACATGATTTATGGATGGAAAGTCAAAATTTTATTTGAAAAGACTGTTATGACCTTATTAGGGAGCATAAAAGTAAAGCAAGTCCTAACTTTGTGCAATTTCGGTTACATATTAAAACTAAAAATATGACTAAAATTGAGTTATTATGTTATCTGAAGTAAGGGCTACAATGTTGTGGTGGATGGACCCCACACACCCTTAAGTAGGGTTGGGGATGGATGCTGATCATTAAATTGCTCCACCATTACAGGCCACTGATAAATTATAGCAGTGGGATGGGACCCGTATATGTAAGTAATGGCTTACATTTTACGAACCCATATCTGAAGAATTTTTCTTTTCCATTAAAAAGCACATAGTAAATGTTGAATAAAACCGAGCCAACTCGAGAGTTTTGGGCCGGTTTAATTGGATTTGTCTGATTGCATAAGGAGGCCCTATTAAATATGTTTCCTGAGCCATCTTCCTTTCAAATATTATATAGTAAAACAGAAGGTTATGGGATTGAGTGGCGAAGAGACGGTGATACACAGAAGAGCAGGTATATATATGAAGAGTGAAATCTTATATTTCCCAGAACTTAACTCTAATTTCTTTTTCTTTTATACCAAAAAAAAAATGGAGATAAAAATATAGATTTATGTTAGGATATTGTAGATCAAAACTCATACTAAAACCATGTGAAAACTGAAGCAAAACGACAAAAAAAAATTATGAAAATACCCAATTGGGTTGTGCTAGGGTTTAAACCGGGTCAAATAAACTCGAAAATAAACTCGAATTGCTGTCAAACGGGTAGAGAAGGTGAGTGCTCTTACAAAGTTCACTTGCTTCTGCTTTGGAGAGTGAGAGAAAGTGAGGCTTATTCATTTCATGTTTTGACATATTTCTTGCACTAGTATTTCTCACTCTCCATATTCTATTTATTGATATATATTTTGTATTTGTAGCATGCTTAAATAATTTTATTTTAAGTTAAGAATGTTTATGTATAAATTTTGATATAGTACTCTTCCAATTTTTTCATAAATTTTTTTATACCAAAATATGTGAATGGTAAGAAGCATCATATCTTATATACTCTAGGGCGTAGTATCTTTTTAACAGCTCAACTAAATTTACATTAATTATGCTTATTACATATTATGCAATGTGCGCAAGTCTGAAATTTTTTTGGAATATGTTTCAAAACAAACTCTCTAAATTTTGGAATGAGAATTGATTTTTTAACAGCTCAACTAAATTTGCATTAATTATGCTTATTACATATTATGCAATGTGCGCAAGTCTGAAATTTTTTTAGAATATGTTTCAAAACAAACTCTCTAAATTTTGGAATGAGAATTGAAAATTTTATGGAAATTCTTACTTAATTAGAAGTTCCTTCTAACTAGAGATTTTTACATTTTAATATCTTAATTTAATTATTACGTGGCTTAATTTAAAGAGTAAAACCCCTTTTTAGTCCCTGAAAAATGCATCCATTAACAAATTCGTCATCCAAAAATTTTCGGTGACAAATTGGTCCTTAAATTATTATTTTCGCTGATAAATTAGTCCTCCGTTAAGGTTTGTTAGTCAGATTTAACGGACTTTGTCACATGGCACATGGTCCATCTGCCATGTCAGCATGCCACTTCAGCAACTAACGGTCACATGGCAAAATCCATTAACAAACCCTAACAGAGGACTAATTTGTCAACGAAAATAATAATTTAAGGACCAATTTGTTACCGAAAATTTTTGGAGGACGAATTTGTTAGTTGATGCATTTTTCAGGGACTAAAAATGAGTTTTACTCTAATTTAAAAACAACTTCAATTGATTACTCCAGACCATTAAACTACTTATGACCATTAAATTAATCTCAACTCACTCCTAAATTAATCTCTTGACACAAATAGCTACAGATGACTACTAAAGTAATGTCAACTCACTCTTAAATTAATCTCATGATACAAATAATTACATATGACCATTAAATTAATCTCAAGTCACATAAGCTTAATTAATATGAAATTATTTGAGACTATGGGTGTGTTTGATTTTGTTTTTGTTTTTAAAAATTGTTTTTGAAAACAACCATCTCTTGTTTTTATTTTTTTTGTTTTTAAAACAATATTTTGAGAATAAGTTTTCAAAATATGTAAACAAAAACAGCCCAATCAAATAAGTTTTTTTGTTTTATTTTTTTCAAAAATAAAGAATAGTTTTTAAAAATTGAAATCAAACGGACCCTATACTTTCCCTCAATCAATTTACCACTAACTATGTTCAATTGAAAAAGATTTCACAAAATTGAATTAGGTTTTATTCAATTTGTCCACAATCTAATTTCATATCGAATTGGAGACTATTCAATTCAATAGTTATTATGTGAAATTAAATTGTTGCATTTTTACTTTGATACTAACCAAGTTTGAATGAACTGACTTGATTTTTTTTTTTTTAAGCTCTCCAACAATTCTTCACACATAGTTTTCAATTCTTCCCCTCAAACAAAAAATTGCTAAAACCTTATAATTAAAGGTTGAAAGAACAAACTTTTTCTTAGAGAGATAGAGGGAGCTTAGCGCAATTCATGAAGGACATGTTAAATTCTTGATACCTGGGTTTTTTTTATTTTTATTTTTAAGTTTGAAGAAATTTGTATCAAAATAAAATATTGTTTTAGTAAAAAAAACACTTTGAATTTTATTTTAATTTCATAAACAAGCTAAAAATAAATTTAGTTTAGTCGTTCACTTTAGTACTTATAATTATTATTTTTTGGCTGAAAATCTTGCTTTTTTTTTTTTTGTTGTTGTAAAGAAACTGAAATTCTTTAAAAGCATTATTTCATACTCTTTTTTGTCCTTTGACAGAAAAGAAAGAATGAGCAGCAAGGAGGAGCGTTTACAAAAAGAATAGAATACGAATTGGGCCAATCTTCAAAATATAATAGTAACAAGACAAAAAAAAATAAGCATTGCTAATATGCTACGCACTCAAGTCACGCATGGGACAATCACTTGAAAGGCTGAAACGAGCCTTTTCTTCTTCACCCGACGGGTCGTTCACAGACCCGGTTACGGATCCGACCATACCCATAAACATTCTTCCCGGTTTTGGCAGCAATTCAACGGGGTTTTAATCCATATATAGTCAGAATTATTCGCTTCATCAAATTCTCAAGATTATTTCATCAAAAAATGAGCGAATCTTAAGTAAAATTTGAAACAAATATTGAGACCATAAAATTCATAACCTTGCTCTCTGAAAATGTTAAGCTCTCTAACAATTATTCTCTAAGTATTTCTTAGAGATTTTCAGCTGACTTGAAATTTATGAACTCAACTATATACCTAAATTTTATTTTTTAATAATAGAGGGATGAAATTACAATTACACAAAATTGGGTTATGCATAGTGTTTTACTTGAAGAGCCTTGAAAAGCTTATATACTTGTCATCATTTGGTTGGTGCTGATGTGGCAGTGTCAGAAGTTATATTTGTGCCACTTGTGACAACTAAGTCGTATCCCTTTAAACATTTGGGGACAAATGCGTTATTTTGTTATGGCAGACTATCTTATTGAATACCATTTTAGTTGGTAGGACACCTAAAAATCGTCAATAATGGTTCTGTCATGAAATTGGATTTGAGATATAAGAGCTAAAGTCCTAAGCCC
>QAOA01003314.1:190413-226182 GCA_003255065.1 Cercis canadensis | reverse complement strand
AGAGTGCAATGCCAGTTTGGTGTGCTTCATCCTCTCTTTGAATGACACTATTGTAACAGTCATCATCATACCCTTTATGAGTACGTACAGTTTGTCTAAGATAGTATTTAGAACGATCATAATCAGAAGAGTTGTTGGAGAGTAAAATTGCAGCCCCACCCATGCGAAAGAGACAATTGGAGACTAGCATGGATCGCTGGTTGCCGAAATACCATCCAACATTGATATTTTCAGTGCTAACAACAAGCGCATAAGAGTTTCGATGTACCTATATATAGAAAACAAGAAAAAGATTAACGGGTGACAGAAATTAGGGTCAGCAATAAGTTTGTCTGTCTATATTGTTTGTGTAATATTGTAATGGAAGAAACTATTAACCCTTCTGAACTTCAATGGAAATTCAACTTAGAACTAAGAAACATGTCACATGATCTTTGCTTCAAACACTAATGGATAAAAGTTGATCACATGAAAAATACCGTTAATGTTTAAAATTTTATCTTGTACATTGCCAATGAAGTTCACAGTTTCATACAAAAAACTTAATTTATATCTTTTTAATGATAAAGATTTCATAAAAATTATCATAGTGGTAATTTTGTTAATATTATATATCTTTAAATGGTTAACTTATACAAAAGAATAATTGAAGTAACTAAACTAGAAGAATTATTTATTACTAATTACTATTCTTTTTTGTTAATGTTCTTGTGATTTGATAAGAGCGATGTGTTTTCAAATCTTCAATGTATGACTTATTAAAGAATATTAATGTTTTAATTTTTATTTATTAAAAATAAAATATAAAATTTAAATTGCTTGTGCAAATATTTTCTTTATATCACTTGTATATTAAATAATAACTCTTGATATTTATGATGCACTTATTAAATTTAAAATGACGTATCAAGTGTCACTATTTACATGATTGGATGATTTAAAATAATTATTATGACCCAAAAGCTTGTAGCTGAGTGATATTGATGTCATTCTCAAAATTTGTAAGTTTTGTGTTCGAATCTAAAGTTATAGCCAAAATTACAAAAAAAAAAAAAAAAAAATTGGCTAATGGTTATTGTCCTTTGTTGGATGTCCCTATCTCAAAGGACATATTAAATTTCACTATGATTGGATGGACTAAATTCTTTTAAATAATTCTTATCCCCAGACAGCCATTTGTCTAGGGGTCACCAATCCTATCATTGGGCAGGATGTCTACTATGTGCACGGTGGGTTGGATCTCACGTCCCTCCTCCTCCACTACACAAATTAAGGGGACCAAAAAAGATAAAAGACACTAAATGTCTTCATGTTAAAAGAAAAGTGTTAACTAAGATTTAAATTATGAGCTCAGCACCTGAGGGAATTTTTCCTCTAAATGCAACAGGTCGATGTGGGGGCTACGCTCTTAAGATCACACCGGGAGAGATTTAATTTTGATACACAAAAACTATAAAAAAAAAAAAAAAAAAAAAAAACCTTTGGCTAATGGTTATTGTCCTTTGTAGGTGTCCTCTATCTCAAAGAACATATTAAATTTCATTATGATTGGATGGACTAAATTATTTTAAATAATTCTTAAAGTAAACCTACATTTGAGTCCCTGAAAGATTTGGGTTCAAAAAAAATTGTCCTTGAAAGATAGAAAACTACAAAATTGTCCCTGAAAGATTGGACATCCATAACAAAATGATTCTCCGTTAATGAAATCCGTTAACTGGTAACGGAAATGCCGATGTGGCACTGTTAAGTGTTTATGTGACAGTTAAATGCTTACATGGCATTTTAATTTTGCCTTCATACATATGACGTGGATTAATTTAAAAAAAAAAACCGACACACCTGATTGAAGCTCCATGCGGCGTCGTTTGGCTATGTCTTCATTTGGTCATTTGCATCTTCTTCCTTGATGAATATTGTTCTATGAAGTGTCTTCAGGGATGATTTTGTAGTTTTCTATCCTGCTCTTGTTTTCTTCAATTTCTTCCTCGCTGGTAAACACTCAGCACCAAGGTTGCCACTAACCTTAGTTCGCACAACATAATAGCCCTTGATCTCAAATTTCATTCAGTCCTTCACGTTTCCATCGATACTAAGCAATAAGGAGGTAGCCTGCGCATGATAAGAGAAGCAAGAAAGCCAACATGAGGGGGCGGGGAACTTTGTATTTCTCAAGCAAAATTTCAGATACAAAACCAGAGAAGACCCTTCCGAAGTAGTTCCATATGCTAACAAGTGACATGAATGAGTTTACTGTATTAGCAGAGTATCCCAATGACTCTCCAATTTGCCCAAAGCTCTCAAGCTCGCTCCCAAAGCTGTCAATACTCAGTGGTGCTTGCAAGATGGTGTAATCTTCACCTCTTGCAGGTTTATTGAATATTTTGGCAAAACAAGATGTTCTTGCTTCCTCTGCTATTCTCTCCCCTAAAAAACTTGAATGCCATGATGATTCAAGTGTTTGCTGTCCGTCAATTACTACAATTGGAGGATTCCAAAGTAAGAACTCCTTCCTAATAGCAATTAACAGAGGAAGGAAAAGTAGAGCACATACCACTGTGACACTTCCAGCATAGGCTACTTGCGAGAAAAATACTTGTTTCTGAGTAATGATCATTGCCATGAGAAATAATGCAAGTGCAGTTGATGCAAAGAGGAATTGGTAGAAGATTTTGAGCTCATTTGGCTGCCTAACAACTTTCACGGGGCGGATTTGTATAAACAAATACCAGTGATATAGCAGCTGGGAGCCATGCTATGAGAAGGATTAGAGACTTTGAATCGTTGCCATAAATGGCCAAATAAATATGGGTCATGATAGCTCCACCGAGTCCAGCATAGCCCTTCAAGATACCCAACACGACACCTCAACTGTTTAGGAAATTCTTGACACAAGGTACTAGTGATCCTGTGTTGGCATAGCTCTGAGCATTCAGCAAGGAAGAAAATGCAAATGACCAAATAAAGACATAGCGAAACGACGCCGCATGGAGCTTCAATCAAGTGTGCCTTTTTTTTTTTTTTTTAAATTAATCATGTCATATGCATGAAGGCAAAATTAAAATGTCATGTAAGCATTTAACTGCCACACAAGCACTTAACGGTACCACATCAGCATTTCTGTCACTAGTTAATAGGTCTCACTAACGGAGGACCATTTTGTTATGGATGTCTGATACTGGTCCTTTAGGACTATAAAATCGATGCTTTAATACTGAATTCTTACTTGCAGTGTGAGCAAATCCTCTCTAAACATGGCGTTTAATCCATAAATTGGCTTTGACAGGTACAATGATGGGTAATCAGGAAATGTGAAGAATCTGGAAGCAATCCATGGAGAAAATGGCAAGGAAAGCAGCCATACACAAAGTTTTTAGTTAGACACGGGCAGTAACACGGCTGTGTGTACCCCGTGTCTAACATCCAGAGGCTACTGCTCAAGCTCATGGACAAACACGGCCTCAGAAAGGAACAGACACGACCATGTCCAAGGCCGTGTTGATCAAGCAGAATGTCCAAGAGAACAAAGGCTTAGTCTAAGGGCAAACACGATCAAGGAAAAAGAAGAACACGGCCGTGTGATAGGCTGTGTTGAACAGGCAGAGGCTACAAAGAAAAGACACGCCCAGACCAGAGAAGAGCACGGGCCATGTCTAACAGACACGGCCAGGACCAGAAGATGAACACGGCCGTGTCAGATCCCGTGTTCAATGGCCAGAAATGCAACATAAGTGACACGCCCAGGACCAGAAAGGAACACGGCCGTGTCAGAGCCGTGTTCGAGCTAATTTTGACCAAATGACCTAATTCTGCACAAGTATAAAAAGGAAATCTAATGCATGTGTAGGTGGAGGCCGTACTTGGGAAGAAAGGGAGCAGAAGAACGAGAGGGGGAAGGGGAGCAATTACGATTGGATCGTCATAGAGTTTCTTCTTCTTCTTTTTTTTCTTCTTTTCATCTCATGTTGAACCTTACTTATTTGCTTTCATTGAATTCAAGTATGAGTAGCTAAATTATTATTGTTAGGGGTTTGATGTAATTCAATTGTAATGAAGTTTCAAGATTGAATAAACTTGTTTTAGTACAACTCCTGTTGTTGAATGGAATTTACTGTTATTAATGCCTTTAAATGCTTAGCTACCATTTGAATGGTTAAGAGATTCGTTTCAACACTAGGAATAGTAAGATCCGAATGTGCTCTGTAAATTCTGTCCTAAATTGAGTTAATCTAGGAATAGATAACTTCGTTTAGGTGGTATCAGATTAATTTCCTAGAACCAAATCACCTAGATTAATTAGTTGTGTCAAGGAATTGGACAAGTAATTGGTATAGGGAGGATTGTTTCACCAAGGAATTGGGTTCAATCACTTTAAGGAAATGAACCAACAACAAAGGAATTGTAACTGAAATAAGTAGTCCAGTATTGTTTCTGAGATTACCTTGTCTATGAGGGAATCGAATTTGCAAGTGAATGAAATCAACCCCTAACCTTTCTCATTTTTATTATCAATTTCACATTTAGATTATTTCTTAAAGATTGTTACGATATTGTTAGAGTTTTTTTACTTAGTTTGTTACTCGGTTAATTGCAGCTGCTCATTCCAGGGCTGCCTTCAATCCAAACCATTTATCTTTCCGAATAGAATCTTTATTGGTGAATTTGGTAGTTGTTAGCCTTAATCCTCGTGGGAACGATACTCTACTCACTACTATATTACTTGTGTGACCCGGTACACTTGCCGGAAAAAGTCCCATCAATGTCTAATCTTTCAGGGATGATTTTGTAGTTTTCTATCTTTCAGGGATGATTTTGTCCGAACCTGAATCTTTCAGGGACTCAAATGTAGGTTTACTCTAATTCTTATCACCAGAAGGCCATTTGTCTAGGGGTCACCAATCCTATCATTGGGTAAGATGTCTCCTATGTGCACGGTGGGTTGGATCTCACATCCCTCCTACTCCACTACACAAATTAAGGGCACAAAAAATGATAAAAGACACTAAGTGTCTTCATGTTAATAGAAAAGTGGTTTAACTTGGTGGTACAGATACAATAAATTTATATAAGTCAACTAAGATCTAAATTCTGAACTCAGCACCTAAAAAAAATTTTCACCTAAATGCAACAGGCGGATATGAGAGTTACACCCTTAAGATAACACTGGGAAAGACCTAATTTCGATACACAGAAGTTGGACCAAGTATACCCTTACGTTAAAACCAAAAAAAAAAAAAAAAAGCACATGCTTTCTTTGCAAGTGCTTGACACACTTGTAAAATTATAAAAAATATTTTTTAAACTATATCATTATTGTATTTATACATACCTAAACACAATATTTATATATTTTATACATAATAATTACATAATCTAAGGAATATTTTGAGAATTTTGCCAGTATGTCAAGCCCCTTCAAGGAACTTTTGCTAAATTTGTGCACGTGAGAGTCTTTTCCCCAAAATAAAGTTATAAAATAGCTTGCAAGATTATAAAAAAAGTGTAAAAGGTAAGAGAAAGCCCTTCTGACTTACCCTGCATATTATTCACAATTGTGAAAGGTTATAATAAGAAGTTGCAGCTATAGCAGATGAAAAAGAATGAAGATGTCTTCAGGAAACCTGTAAGAATCATTTGGCAAGGTCTAGGGATATAAGTCCAGCACTGTAACCCATACCACCAAGATTATAGCTCAAAATGTTCTCTCTAAGCTTGTAATGATTGACAATCATTGCGGACAACGATGGTGTTGGAATGAATACACAGTTGTTCACAACAATAATCCTTATATCCTTAGCTTTCACTTGTGTCTTTGCCACAAGCTCATCAATTGCCCCAATAATCATTGTTTCTGTCTCTTTCCTTTTCTTAGCAATGCTGAATTTTGGTGGGATCCTTAGTAGAGACTCTGGAACATAAGTCTTCTGGCCAAATCCAGACTTATCCATAATCCTCCTCTGAAAATCTATGCTCTCATCGTGGAAAAGTTCAATATATATTGATTTTTCTATGAACATCTCCTTCGTACAAATGCATTCAAGACCAGGTTTATAACATGCAAAATCTAGTAAATAAACTTTTCTCTGGTAGCTCATGAAATAAAGGGTGGCTAGGTATGTTATTAAGCAAGAGCATAATAATAGTGAAACAGGATTAGCCTTGAATATGTGCCATATGGGAAAAAGGAAGTCTTGAATAATAAAAATGTGTAAGTTCCACAATTCTCTATCTAGCTTTTGATGATAACAAATGATTCTATGTCTTCTAATCTATGTTATGTTTAAGTATCTTTCTAAGTATAGGTTAGTAAAAGCTAAGAACTGGTTCTGCTAGTTTGTAAGAACTAGTTCTTAAACCAATTCTACTCTCCTGGTTGCTGCTATGTGTGTAAAGTCTTCAAATCTAAAAGTGCTTATTAGAAGATCACTTCATGTGTGATATAACTGTTTCCCTAGGAAGAGTTGGTAGAGATCCACCTTTGAAGGGAAGTTAGTAAAAAGCAACTTCGTTGGCACTACAAGACAAGGGAAATAGTTAGTGGACTTGGATTGAATCTTAGCTTGACAGCTATCCAAATATCAAGGGAGAAGATTGATCTTCACGTGTTGCCCTCTCCTTGATATTCAGTTTTCCCTGGTTTCTGAAGAGAATAGAGAGGAGGAGCAGAATGAGGAAAATACAGAGCAAGAGCTAGGGTGCTTTTGCAGCCCTTTGTTCTTCAATTTGTACAAAGATTTTTCTTTTTCCTTATGTTCAATTTTGTGTAAAATCTGCTCTAGAGAGAAAGAGTGCTTTAATAGAGCTCAATTCCTTTTTGATTGTTAAGAACTCAGGATTTCAGTAAGAAATCCGTGAGAGACTTCTAGCTATGATACTAGAATGAGAAAGTTCTTGGTGAGCTTTTGTGTGAGAAACTATGGTTGTAAAAGCTTGGAGAAGCTTGGACAAATTAAACTCAACTTAATGGAACCCCAAAGCTTTGGGAGAAGTGGATGTAGGCCTTAGTGTTGAACCACTATAAATCTGTTGCTAAGATCTTCTTAACTCTTCTCTTTAAATTTTTTATTGCTTAAGCTCACAGTATGTCATTGATGTTTTAAGTTGATTTTCTCTGAGTTTTCTGGAATGATTCATAATTGTTATGCTATATGAAATGGATCTGAACTTCTCTATGTATTTATTCGGTTCTTAAGTTGTAGAACTAGCCCTTGCAGTGTTTAGTTCATCTAAATTAATATTTTCGAGAAACTCCTACTCCCCCCCCCCCCACTCTAGCAGCATTTCCTGTAACATTCAATTGGTATCAAAGCAAGGTGCTCATTATATTTTGTTGGTTTAACTAACCAAGAGCTAAAGATTTGGATTATTCAGTTGCAAGAACCATGAATAACTAAAATGAGTCACACTCTTCTCACAAACCACCTTTCTTTAATAGAGAAAACTATCCTTACCGGAAGCATCGTATGGAGATGTACCTTGAGTCAATTGACTATGAGGTTTGACAAATTGTCAGAAATGGTCTCACACCTCCAACAAAAATGGTGAATGGAGTTGCTGTCTTAAAGGAAGAACATGAGTTCTCTGCTGAATACAAGCTCAAATTCACTCTCAACTCTAAAGTAAGATATAACATCATGTGTGCTGTATCTGCTAAGGAGTATGAGAATATTGCATCCTGCAATACAGCTAAGGAGATGTGGGATAGACTAGCTGCAATCTATGAAGGAACTAGTCATGTGAAAGAGGCCAAGATTGACATCTACTCTACTTAGTATGAGATGTTTCATATGACTCAAGATGAACATATGGATTCCTTTTTTGCTCGATTCTTAGGCATTATAAATAGTCTCAAAGGGCTTGGAAGAGTTTATTCTCAGAATGAGCAAGTCAAGAAAATTCTAAGATGTCTTATTGAGAAATGGGACTCTAAAGTTACTGTCCTGCTTCAGTATGCAAAATCCAATGAACTCACAATGGATGCACTAAGGAACTCTCCAGTGACACCAAATAATGATTATGTAGAAGAAGTCCATTGTAGTAGATAGAAAGAAGAGTCTGGCTCTTAATTCAAATGCTTCATAATCTAGTGCTAAGGAAGAATTAGTCTCCAGTGATGATGATGTTGCTCTAATCACCAGAAAAGTACTTGAGATGATGAAGAAAAAGAAGGAGAGAAAAAGGTTTCAGACCAAAGGTCAAAAGAACTTCACAAGAGGAGAAACTGCTAAAGAGCCTATTATTTGCTACGAATGTAAAAAGTCAGGCCACATCAAGCTTGAGTGCCCGAATCTAAAGAAGAAGAAATTCTTCAAGAAGGACATGAAGAAGGCAATGGTAGCTACTTGGAGTGATGAGGACTCAACTTCTAATAGTGAGGACTTTGATGAAGAAAATCTGGCAAACCTTTGTTTGATGGCCAAGGGAGAAGGAAGCAGTGAAAAGAGAAAGGTAATGAATCTAAATTTTGAACCTTTGCCTACTTACAATAAATTAAGTATTGCATTTGATGACTTATCCTTTGACTATGTAAAAAGGCTTGCTAAAATCACTGTTCTAAAGAAAATCATAAAAAATTATAGTACTGTGATAGAAGAACTTGAGAAAGACAATCTTGCCTTGTCTGACAGACTTAAAATTTTACAGCATGAAAATGAAATTCTTGAAAAGGAAAAATGTTTCACTGTTTTTGTCATGAATGAGAATGATGAGCTAAAAAGAAAATTCAATGAATTGTCCAAAGATCTAGCAAATTTTGTTCAAAGAAGAGACAACTTAATTCTCTCCTTGGAAGACAAAGAATGAGTAATGACAGAACTGGATTATTGATAGCAATAATGTTGTTTAATAAATTAATTATGAAATTAGGTCTGTTTTAAAATTATTTATCAATATGGGTCTGTTTTATTTTTCAACACACGCGTAAGTGTTTTTATCATGAAACGCTGAAATGAGAATGAAAAACGCAAAAATAGAACTGTGTTTTCTTATATAAAACGCTATCTCATTCTTCATGAAAACCATAATCATTTATGCGTTTTTCCTTATTCCTAATGCTTGTCAGTTTGACCATTGAACCTCCCTCTCCTTCAACCCCACCTTTTCACCTTCTCCGTCTCATTCTCCTCACTCACTCCTCTCACTTTCTCTTCTCCATTTCACCATTTCACTCTCTTCTCAGCCTCTTCCTCCTCTCCCATTTCCATTGAACTCTCCTCTCATCTCCTCTTTGAAACCATCTCCTGCTACCTAAACAAAGTTGTGTTCATGCACTATCTTAATCACAAAAAGATAAAGGATTTTCTGAGAGGGTATGCTATTGACAATAATCACAGTGGGTCCATCATCCATGAAGCGTCTTCTTTCAATCAACTCCTTTTGTGAAGTGTTATTAATTCAGCATAGTGGGTCCTTCATCCATGGAGGAACAAGACGAAAGTTCAGATTTTTTTTTTTTCTGTTCAAAGGATATCATGCATATCTTCATTTTGCTGGTTAATAATGTGGCTTTCAATTATAATTATTAGCTTAAGGTTTTTTCTACCAAGAATCAAGTTTTTTATTTTTTTTTTTTTCTGTTCAAAGGATATCATGCATATCTTCATTTTTCTGGTTAATAATGTGGCTTTCAATTATAATTATTAGCTTAAGGTTTTTTCTACCAAGAATCAAGTTTTTTTTTTTAAAAAAAAAAAAATTCTTCTAATTACTACGAATCAAGTCACATTTTCAGTCTCTAGAAGAAATAAATGGCTCACAAATAGAACTACAAAAGCTAGATCTTTCATTGGTGAATAGAAGGATGTGCATTTTACAAGAGTAGAGAGAGATTCCTCTAACACAAAAAGCCACAAATAATTATACAACAAACTGATTTTGATTTCTCAAAGAAAAGGAGGCATGGATCCAATAAAAATAAATCCAACGGCCTGCAACAATTTGGGGAAATACATACTGTGTGACTTACCCCTACTGCTATATTTTCATTCTCACATGTACTATGTATACTATATGAAGATAATACACCAAACACAAATTGTACAAGGATGTGTTGAGGAGATGAAGTTGTTCACGAACTGACCCCATCATCCCCCAGCAGTGATTAACGTTCTCTTCTTGGATTCCTCAGAGGGCTTGGGAATCAATGAAGGCAAAGGAAGGGGCTCCGAACTTGGAGGATCCTTCGCTGCTTCTGCTGTTACCTGTTCAAGTGCAGGGGCATGCATAGGCTCAACTGGTTTCAAAGAGGAGATGAGAGGAAAGTTCAATGTAAATGGGAGAGGAGGATGAGGCCGAGAAGAGAGTGAAATGGTGAAATAGAGAAGAGAAAGTGAGAGGAGTGAGAGATGAGTGAAAGACGAGTGAGGGAGGAAAATGAGGCCAGAGAAGGTGAAAGGGTGGGGTTGAAGGGGTGGGAGGTTCAATTGTCAAACTGACAAGCATTGGGAATAAGAAAAAACGCATAAATGATTATGGTTTTCATGAAGAATGAGACAACATTTTATATAAGAAAATTGAATCCCATTTCTGCGTTTCATATAAGAAAATGCAGTTCTATTTTTGCATTTTTCACTTTCATTTTAGCATTTTATGATAAAAACAATTATGCTTGTGTTGAAAAAAGAAAAATAGACCCATATTGATAAATATTTTTAAAATAGACCTAATTTTGTAATTAATTTTTTAAACAGCATTATTGCTGTCAATAATCCGACAGAACTAGTTTAGGTTTTTCTCAACCTAACCCTTCAAAAAATGTTAAAAAGGCTTTTGTTAAAGCTTCTATTTCTCATTCTTATTCCAAGGGAACTTGCTTCTATTGTGGCTTTTCAAGGCACTTTCCTAATGCATGCTCATATAAGAAACTGTGGTTGCTAGGAAAATGATATGGGTGCCTAAGGGTACAACTGTTGCTAACTTGAAAGGGCCCAAAGAAGTTTGGGTACCTAAATCTGTCTAATCTACTTGCAAGTATGTTATCAAACCAAGAGTGATTGTTGGTATCTTGACAGTGGCTGTTCTAGACACATGACAGGAGACCATTCAAAGTTTGTTTCCATTGACATGGAGGACTTGAGAGCAATAACTTTTGGTGATAACAGCAAAGGCAGAATAATAGGTATAGGTAAAATCAACTTAACCCATTCTTTGTTTATTGATAATGTGTACTTTGTGAAAGGCTTAATGTACAATCTATTAAGCATCAATCAATTGTGTGATAGAGGTCATAGGATTATCTTTGAAGCATCTAAGTGCATCATTCATGATAGGAAATCTGATGATATTCTATTTGTTGGTCAAAGAAGCTCAAATGTTTATGTTGTGTCCAAAGACTCCTTGGATTTCAAAAAGGAAATTTGTTTTGCTTCTTAAAGTAATAGCTCCTGCTTGTGGCACAGGAGACTTAGTCATGCTAATTTGAAATTGATTGTTAAACTTTCTAAGAAAGAACTAGTCTTAGGCCTACCTAAGATAGTTTTCAAAAAAGATAAAATATGCACTGCTTGTCAGCAGGGAAAGCAAATTAAATCATCTTTTAGTTCTAAGAAAGTATTATCAACCTCTAGGCCATTGCAACTACTTCATATGGATCTATTTGGACCAGCACCTACATTGAGCTTAAATGGAAAGAAATATGGTTTCATTGTAGATGATTACTCTAGATTTACTTGGGTGTTCTTCCTAGCTCATAAAGATGACACTTTTTCTGTGTTTGAGAAATTTAGCAAAAAGGTTCAAAATGAAAAAGGTTTTGCAATATCCTCGATTAGAAATGATCACGGTGGTGAGTTTGAAAACAAGTTTTTCAAAAGCTTTTGTGAAAATTCAAGAATCCACCATAATTTTTCCTGTCCTAGAACTCTACAACATAATGGTTTTGTTGAGAGGAAAAATATGACTCTAGTTGAGATGGGCAAAACTATGCTTTGTCAAAATGATTTGCCAAAGTATTTCTAGGCTGAAGTTGTAAATACAGCATGCTAAATCTTGAACAAATGTTTAATTAGACCCATTTTGAAGACTCCTTATGAGCTATAGAAAGGAAGGAAACCCAATCTCAGCTACTTTCATGCATTTGGATGTAAATGTTCTGTTCTAAATAATGGAAAAGATCATCTAGGCAAGTTTGATTCAAAATCTGATGAATGCATCTTTCTAGGATATTCTTTAACTAGCAAGGCATATAGGGTTTTCAATAAAGAACTCTGATTTTTGAAGAATCTGTGCATGTTGTCTTTGATGAGACTAATCCTCTCTTGAGCACAAATGCTTTTTTTGCTCAAGGCTTCAATCAGTAGGAAGGTATTGATTTTGAGGAGACTTTTGCTCATGTAGCTAAATTAGAAGCCATAAGAATGTTTCTTGTATTTGCATGTTTTAAAAATTTCAGAATTTTTCAAATTGATGTGAAAAGTGCATTTTTAAATGGCTATATCAATGAAGTCTATGCTAAGCAACCTCCTGGTTTTGAAAACTTTGATTTTCCAAATCATGTGTATAAGCTATCAAAGACTCTCTATGGCCGTAAACAAGCTCCAAGAGCTTGGTATGATAGGCTTAGTGAATTTCTTATGGGAAATGATTTTTCAAGAGGAAAAGTAGATACCACCTTGTTCACAAAGAATGTTTCTCATCACATTATCATTGTTTAGATTTATGTTGATGATACCATATTTGGTTCTACTAACACTTTGCTATGTAAAGAGTTTGAAAAGCTCATGAAAAATGAATTTGAAATGAGCATGATGGGTGAGCTCAACTTCTTTCTCGGTCTTCAAGTAAAGCAAACTGAAAATGGTATTCAATCCAAGTATACTCGAGAACTGCTCAAAAGGTTTAGTATAAACAATGCAAGAAGTATTTCTACTCTTATGAGTACTGCCACCAAGCTTACTTTGGATAAACAAGGTAAATCAATTTATGATAAAAAGGTATAGAGAAATGATTGGTTCTCTATTATATCTAACAGCAAGCAGGCCTGATATTCTATTTTCTGTATGTGCTTGTGCAAGATTTCAAGTTTATCCTAAAGAATCACATTTGACTGCTATAAAAAGAATTTTAAGATATCTGCTTAACACTGTTAATGTTGGTCTCTGGTTTAGTAGAACTAGTTTCATACACTGACTTTGACTGTGCTGGATGTTCTATTGATCACAAAAGCACTAGTGGAGGCTGTCGATTTCTTGGAGGAAACCTAGTCTCTTCGCAATCCAAAAAGCAAAATATTGTGGCTGAATCAACAGCTGAGGCAAAATACATGGCTACTAGTCTCTGTTGTTCCCAAGTGCTATGGATGAAGCAACAGCTGCTTGACTATGGTATTTCTCTTGCCAAAATTCCTTTGTTGTGTGATAATACTAGTGCTATCAATATTGCTAGAAATCCAGTTCAGCATTCTAGGACCAAGCATATTGATATAAAGCATCATTTTCTTAGAGATCATATCATGAAAGGGGATATTGAAATTTCCTTTGTTAGTACTGAAGATCAAATTGCTGATATCTTCACTAAAGCTTTTGCTGAAGAAAGACTCTCCTTTCTTAGACATGAATTAGGAATGCTTAATTGATCATAAGTGCTTTCATTGTCATTTTTTCTATGTTTTCATGCATATCATTTTTTTTCTTTTGATTTTTTTTTACATCTTAAGCTGGTTAATGCTCATCTGTCCTAGGTATTTCTTTGATATCTTAGCATAGAATTGTGAAATCTTTTTTTTTTTTGGCCTATTGGCAAGCGCTCGATCCTGTTTTTTTAAGTCTGCCAAATATGTCTTCTCTTTTTTCTTTGAATCTTTTCTTTTAAAAGATTTTAGAAGTTTCATTTTGGGCCAATTTCAGTTGGATCTATTTTTCATAATATTCATTTCTCATTTTAGGCTGATTCTTTCAATCATTTCTCCTCTAGGCCTTTCTTTCTGTTATAGCCCGGTTACCTCAGCCTTTAGCAAAACCCACGTTTAACTTCCTGGAAATTGCTTCACTGATCAAAACGGTCCGTTTTGTCATTGTTCCTTAAGCAAAAAGCTCATTTTACATTTCGGCGGTTGATCTTCTTACCAAAAAGTGTTAGTCCCACAAGTCTTTAATCCTGTTTTGATGATAACAAAATGTCTTGTTATTTCTAATCTATGCTATTTTTCTCTAAGATCTTATTTAGAACATATTTGAAGCCTTGAAGAATTCTTAAGAACTAGTTCTTGCCTATGTGATCAAGCGTCTATGGATAAGGAAAGCTTCGAATTTTGCTGATGTGGACAAAGCTTGTCGAGGACTTTCCAGCCAAATTTAGCCTCTTACAATCCAACTAAGAGAATGTTAGTGAGATTGGAAAGTCCTCCTTGAAGTGACTGATGTATAGTTTCCTTTTTTCAAGGAACACTCCATCTACTTTATCTTACACAAGGACAAGTTTCTTTCTCACAAAAGGACAAAAAGTCATGATGCATGATGGGCCTTGTGTCAGCTAGTGGAAGACCTCTTCATAGCCTTTTTACAAAGGACCTCACGTGCACAAGAAAAATGATATATCAAGAGATAGTGTAAGGGCTTCGGGAATGCATGAAGAGAAATAAGAAGAAAATATTTTAGAGAAAGGAGGAAGCCATTTTTGAGAGTTTTACTCTTCTCCTTCTTCCCTTCGGTTATCTGCTCATGCTTGAAGAACTTCATTGTAATATTTCTACTCTGTAAGAAAGTTTCTTCTTTGAGGCTGCACCGAAACTTGGGTTTTGTATTTGGATTTCTATGGGAGAAATCCATGATAATGATCTCTAGTGAGTTAGAGAGAGAGAGTTCATGGGCACCTTAAAAAACAAAAACCATGGTTGTAAAGCTTGAAGAAGCTTAGAAAAATAAACTTGAAGAGAAGCTTGAAGAAGCTTGAAAAAATAAACTTGAAGTATAATGGAACCGCATGATATAGGAGAAGTAGATGTAAGCATGTTTAGCCGAACCACTATAAAATCTCTTGTAATTTTTCTTTCTCTTCATCTCTGATTCTCTGGATAAATTTCTGTTTTGTTTTATGATGGTTTATTAAGTTATTTCATTATATTCAAATCTGGTATTTATCATAGAACTAGTTTGTAAGAACTAGTTCTTGAACAAATGTGATTTGAATTTCTTTTTAAGAAGTAAGTTTTAACAATTCATATTCCCCCCTCTAGGAATAGACTCTGTAACTCTCAATTGGTATCAGAGCATTATGCTCATCTTATCTTTGTTGGTCTAATTGACCAAGAGCTAAAGATCCTATTAAGTTTGTGTTACAGGTACCATGAACAACCAAAATGAGTCTCACTTTTCTCACAAACCTCCATTCTTCAATGGAGAAAACTATCCCTACTGGAAGCAATGCATGGAAATGTATCTTGAGGCAATCAATTATAAAGTTTGGCAAATAGTCAGAAATGGTCTCACACATCTTACCAAAGTGGTTGAATGTGCTAATGTCCCAAAAGAAGAACATGAGTTTACCATTGAAGATAAGCTTAAATTTACTCTCAATTCTAAAGCAAGGTACAACATTGTGTGTGGTGTATCTGCTACTGAATATGAGAATATTGCTTCTTGGAATACTGCAAAAGAAATGTGGGATAAACTCACCGTCATTCACGAAGGAATAAGCCATGTGAAAGAAGCAAAAATTGATATCTATTCTACCAAGTATGAAATGTTTCACATGACTCAAGATGAATCTCTGGATTCTTTCTTTCCTCGGTTCTTAAGCATCATCAATAGTTTAAAAGGTCCTGGAAGAGTCTACACCCAAAAGGAACAAGTCAAGAAGATATTGAGATGTCTCACTGAGAAATGGGATTCCAAAGTAACTGTTTTGCTTCAATTTGCAAAATCTAATGAGATTACAATAGATTCCTTAAGAGGCACTCTTGAATTACATCAGATGTTAATCATGGAAAAGAAGAACATGGTAGGAGAAAGAAAGAAAAGCTTGGCCCTTGCTTCTACTACTCCAGAGAGTAGCACTCAAAGAGAACTGACCTCTAATGATGATGATGTAGCATTGGTGACAAGAAGAGTTCTTGCTATGATGAGGAAAAGAAAGGAGAAGAAAAGATTTCCACCGAAAAGTCACAAAGACTTCACCAAAGGAGAAAGCAACAAGAAACCAATCATATGCTATGAATGCAAAGGGCCAGGTCACATTAAACCTAAATGTCCAAACCTCAACAAGAAGAAGTTTTTCAGAAGAAAGAAGAAAGCTATGGTGGCTACGTGGAGTGATGAAGATTCAACCTTAGAAAGTGATGAATCTGGTGAGGAAAACATTGCCAACTTCTGCTTAATGACTATTGGTGAAGGAAGTAGTGAGAAACATAAGGTAAGTGATCTAGACCTTGAACTACTTCCTACTTATGATGAACTAAGTCATGCTTTTGATTATTTATCTTTTGATTATGAGAAAATATTAACAAAACTTATTGCTCTTAAGAAAATCATAAAAAGTCAGATTAATGTGATTAATGAACTTGAAAAAGATAATATTGCTTTGACTAATAGACTTGAAAGTCTTCAACATCAGAATGACATTCTTGAAAAGGAAAAATCATTCTGCTTCTTTTCTTAAAAGTGAAAATGACAAAATGAAAAGAAAAGTAAATGAATTGTCTAGAGACTTAGCCCTTGAACTCCATCTTCAGAAAGCAAATAATAAGCAATGACAAAATCAATTTAGGTTATGTTCAACCTGGCACTTCAAAAGATTCTAAAAACTTTTTGGTCAAAGCTTTATCTTCACATTTCTTCTCTAAAGGAACTTGCTTTTACTATGGATATGTATGACATTTTCCAAATACATGCTCCTATAAAAAACTTTGTGCTGTAAAAAGGATGGTATGGGTGCCTAAAGGCACATTTGCTTTTAACATGAAAAGACCCAAAGAAGTTTGCCTCTTTGATCTTATTGTAGGTTTGCTATCAAGCCAAAAGTGATTGCTGGTATCTGGACAATGGTTGTACTAGGCACATGACTGGAGATCCTTCAAAATTTGTCTCATTTAACAAAGTGGATTTGAGAGATGTCTCTTTTGGTGACAATAGCAAAAGTAGAATTTTCGGATTAGGTAAAATCAAAATCACTCCTAATCTACTCATTGACAATGTCTACTAGGTCAAAGGTTTGATGTATAATTTGCTAAGCATAAGTCAGCTTTGTGATAAGGGTCACAAAATTATTTTTGAAACTCCTCATTGCATCATTCACAAGAAAAATCTTGATGATGTTTTATTTGTTGGTCAAAGATGTTCCAATGTATATACTATGTTTGAAGATTCTTTGAAATCTAAAAAGGAAACATGTTTTTCTTCTCAAAGCAATAATTCTTGGTTGTGGCATAGAAGACTTAGAAATGCAAATTTTAAACTTATGTCAAAACTTTCTAAAAAGGAACTAGTTTATGGTTTGCCTAAACTAGTGTTTGAAAAGGACAAAATTTGTGTTGCTTGTCAATAAGGTAAACAAATCAAATCCTCTTTCAAATCTAAGAAAGAATTATCATCTTCTAGGCCACTCCATCTTCTTTATATGAATTTCTTTGGACCAGCATCTACATTAAGTTTAAATGGAAAGAAGTATTGTGTAGTTATTGTAGATGATTTTTCAAGGTTTACTTAGGTATTCTTTCTTGCTCATAAGGATAACACTTTTGATACTTTTGAAAATTTCAGCAAAAGAGTGCAAAATGAAAAAGGTTATGCTATCATCTATATTAAGAGTGATCATGGTGGAAAATTTGAAAACAATGTGTTCAAATTTTTTTATGAAAACCAAAGAATCCACCATAATTTTTTATGTCTTAAACCCCCCCCCCCTGATCTTGGTGGAAAATTTGAAAACAATGTGTTCAAATTTTTTTATGAAAACCAAAGAATCCACCATAATTTTTTATGTCTTAAACCCCCCCTCCCAAACAAAATGGTGTGGTTGAAAGGAAAAATAGAACTCTAGTGGAGATGGGCAGAACTATGTTGTGCGAAAATGATCTTACAAAGTACTTTTGGGCTGAAGCTGTAAATACAGCATGCTATATTTTGAATAGATGCTTAGTTAGGCCTATTTTGAAGAAAACTCCATATGAGCTTTGGAAAGGAAGAAAACCTAATGTAAGCTACTTTCATGCATTTGACTATAAATGCTTTGTGTTAAATAATGGAAAAGAACATTTGAGAAAATTTGATTCTAAATTTGATGAAGTATTTTCTTAGGTTACTCTTTGTCAAGTAAAGCTTATAGAGTCTTTAACAAAGGAACTCTTATTGTAGAAGAATCAATGCATGTGGTATTTGATGAATCTAACAGTCCTTTGATTTCAAATACTCTTGAGGAAAATGAAATAATGCAGGAAAGCATCAAAACATCTTTTAAAGAAGGGAACAACCAAGTGAAAACAGTATATCAAATTCCTTGTGATTCAATTCACATAGAATTAAATCTTTCAGAACCAGTTCAGGAAGAAGCCCCACAGAAAAATATGAAAGACTCACTGCTAAAAGAAACCAGAATTTTAAAAGATCATCCAATTGAAAAGGTGATAGGTGACTTGGAAAGAGGGATTAGTACAAGAGCATCTCTTAGAGATAAGTATGTGAACTTGGCTCTACTATCCCTATCCAAACCTACTAAAATTGGTAAGACATTACAAGATGAGGCTTGGATCATAGCAATGTAAGAGGAACTGAATCAGTTCTCAAGGAACCAAGTCTGGACTCTTGTACCTGAACCAAAAGGTCACACACTCATTGGCATAAGATGGGTTTTTAGAAATAAGCATGATGAGGATGGCAAGATTGTGAAAGACAAAGCTAGATTGGGAGCTCAAGGCTTTAATCAACAAGAAGGTATAGACTTTAAAGAAACTTTTGCTTATGTAGCTAGATTAGAAGCTATTAGAATGTTTTTTGCATTTGCATCTTTCAAAGGCTTTAAAAATTTTCAAATGGATGTGAAAAATGCATTTTTAAATGGCTATATTAATGAAGAAGTGTTTGTTAAAGAACCTCCTGGTTTTGAAAATCTACACTTCCCTAATTATGTGTTTAAACTCTCCAAAGCTCTCTATGGTCTTGAGCAAGCTCCTAGAGCTTGGTATGATAGACTCAGTGAGTTTCTTATGAAAAATAATTTTTTAAAAGGGAAAGTTGATACTCAGTTTACTAAAAAATTATCTCATAATATTATTTTAGTTCAAATTTATGTTGATGATATCATTTTTGGATCAACTAATAATGAGCTATGCGAGGATTTTTTGAGTCTCTAATGAAGAGTGAATTTGAGATGAGTATGATGGGAGAACTTAACTTTTTTCTTGGACTTCAAGTGAAGCAACTTAGAGATGGAATCTTCATTAATTAGTCTAAATACACAAGAGAGCTACTCAAACATTTTGGCATGGACAATGCAAAAGGTATTTCAACTCCTATAAGTCCTGCTACAAAACTAGTTTTGGATGAAAAAGATAAATTTGTCTGTGAGAAAAGATATAGAGGTATGATTGGATCCTTGTTGTATTTGACTGCTAGTAGGCCAAATATTATTTTCTCTGTTTGTGCCTATGCCAGATTTCAAGTTAATCCAAAGGAGTCTCATTTGACTGATGTCAAAAGAATTTTTTCGATATCTAATTAATTATGTGAATGTTGGTTTATGGTTCAGTAGAACTAGTTCTTTTGAACTAGTTTCATACACAGATTCTAATTATGCTGGCTGTTCCATTGATCGAAAAAGCACAAGCAGAGGTTGTTAGTTTCTTAGAGGAGCATTAGTCTCTTGGCAATCTAAGAAACAAAATTTAGTTGCTCAATCAACAGCTAAAGCTGAATACATGGTTGCTGGACTATGTTGTTCACAAGTGTTATGGATAAAACAATAGCTTGTTGATTATGGTAAAATTCTAAACAAGATTCATTTGTTGTGTAATAATACAAGTGCCATAAACATTGCAAAAAATCTAATTCAGCACTCTAGGACCAAACATATAGACATAAAGCATCATTTTCTTAGAGATCATGTTTTTAAGGGTGACATTGAACTTTCTTTTATTAATACCGAAGATCAGCTTACTGATATTTTTACAAAACCATTAGCTGAGAAAAAGGTTCTGTCTCCTGAGACATGAATTAGGCATGATAAATATATCCTGATGAATTGTTCTTGTGTATATGTGCATAATGCTTGTTCATCTGCATTTCATTTTTTATAAAGGATTTTTGTTGGCTAGTGAATGTTTCTAGTTAATGCTCATTTCATTTGAAATTTCTGAAAAAAGGAATCTAGAATTGTGGAAATATTGTCTATGTGCCTAATGCTTTTCTTGATCTCTCTTAAATTTTGTGAGCTGCCATTTCCCCTAAAATTTTTAATCTTTGACTGAGCTTCTTTATTCTAAAGAGCTTCAGTATTTCTCTTGGACAATAATATTTTGTGGACTAATTTTTTAAAAGGCCCTCTTTGCTTATTTTTGGACTGAAGCCATTTTTGGGCTAGTAGTGTTTCTGCTAACTCTGGGTCTTTTTTCTTTCAGCCCACATTTTTTGGCCTTTGGCCAAAATGCTCGTTTAGCTAATGACCAGTCTTTCTCTTTGGAAAATATGCACCGTTTCATCCTATATACTTTCCAGGCTACATTTTCCCTTTATTCTTTGAAATCTTTTACCCTAATTGTTCATCTTCCTCTTGCATTCATTCATTTCCCAATTTTTCCCTCTTTCCCGTATCTTTTCTGCACGTTCTTCCTTCTTCCTTGGTGAGTGCTTGTTCGCATTCCATTTTTTGCTAGTCTATAAAGCTAGGTTGTTAACTATCAGAGTCATGGATAGAAAAAGGACAAGTCAGAGATTGAACGCTCAGTTCAAGGGAAAGGTTGAAATAGATTCTTCTCGTGAGAAACCTATCCAAATGAAAGATTCATCTTCCTCAAAGGAGCAGGAAGACATTGAACCTATAATTCAAATAGCAAGGAGGTTTGCTTCTAGTTCTGACAAAGGCAAAGGTAAAATGTCTTCTCCTTCACCTTCACCTATCCTTGAACCTATATCAGAACCCTTGCTCCCATGACTTCTACTTGAAGCACCACCTTCTGCTTCTCGTTCAGCCACACCTCCTCTATCTCTCATTCCGTCTCCTACCTCTGTATCTAAACCATCTCAATCACCATCTCATCATTCATCACCCACTGATATCCCCAATCCATCAAAATCCTCAGCCATTCCTGACCCGCCAGTTAATTCTACTCAAATGCCATCTCCCTCTAGAGCACCTGAATCAGCACCTGCATCCATCTCTATAGAGCCTCCTCCTAGACCCAAGAGAATGAAAATGCTAGCCAAGAAAACATCATTTACCCCGAAACCAAAGCCAAAGGCCTCTACTCCTCGAGCCAAAGTATCCACTGCACTAGCATCATCATCCTCACCTAAAGCCAAAGCTCCTGCTTCTTAGGGCAAAACATCCACCTCTCGAGCTAAAGGGTCTAAGTCCAAAAGTCCTGTTTCGAAATGCACCAGTCCTGTTGCTGCTGTTAAAAGAATTGCTAACAAAAGCACTTCTGCAAAAAGGACTTTTGATAAAGACTCCTCTGATAAGAGTCCTGCTGCTAAAAGGAAATCTAAGAGTACTACTGAGAATATTTCAACTGAGCAGGATCCCAATCGAAAGTGCTATTACTGAGAAAAATTTCCTCAAGCTCTATAACAAGAGAACAATCGCACTTGGCTGCGTTGTTGAATGGGATTTTGTCTCGATGCAACAAAGACCATTGAAGAAGCATTTGTTGTCATGGGGTGGTCCAGCATGCTCAAAATTGATGAAACTATAATTTCCAAGGTAATAAGACTCTTCNTAATCTTTGACTGAGCTTCTTTATTCTAAAGAGCTTCAGTATTTCTCTTGGACAATAATATTTTGTGGACTAATTTTTTAAAAGGCCCTCTTTGCTTATTTTTGGACTGAAGCCATTTTTGGGCTAGTAGTGTTTCTGCTAACTCTGGGTCTTTTTTCTTTCAGCCCACGTTTTTTGGCCTTTGGCCAAAATGCTCGTTTAGCTAATGACCAGTCTTTCTCTTTGGAAAATATGCACCGTTTCATCCTATATACTTTCCGGGCTACATTTTCCCTTTATTCTTTGAAATCTTTTACCCTAATTGTTCATCTTCCTCTTGCATTCATTCATTTCCCTATTTTTCCCTCTTTCCCGTATCTTTTCTGCACGTTCTTCCTTCTTCCTTGGTGAGTGCTTGTTCGCATTCCATTTTTTGCTAGTCTATAAAGCTAGGTTGTTAACTATCAGAGGCATGGATAGAAAAAGGACAAGTCAGAGATTGAATGCTCAGTTCAAGGGAAAGGTTGAAATAGATTCTTCTCGTGAGAAACCTATCCAAATGAAAGATTCATCTTCCTCAAAGGAGCAGGAAGACATTGAACCTATAATTCAAATAGCAAGGAGGTTTGCTTCTAGTTCTGACAAAGGCAAAGGTAAAATGTCTTCTCCTTCACCTTCACCTATCCTTGAACCTATATCAGAACCCTTGCTCCCATGACTTCTACTTGAAGCACCACCTTCTGCTTCTCGTTCAGCCACACCTCCTCTATCTCTCATTCCGTCTCCTACCTCTGTATCTAAACCATCTCAATCACCATCTCATCATTCATCACCCACTGATATCCCCAATCCATCAAAATCCTCACCCATTCCTAACCCGCCAGTTAATTCTGCTCAAATGCCATCTCCCTCTAGAGCACCTGAATCAGCACCTGCATCCATCTCTATAGAGCCTCCTCCTAGACCCAAGAGAATGAAAATGCTAGCCAAGAAAACATCATTTACCCCGAAACCAAAGCCAAAGGCCTCTACTCCTCGAGCCAAAGTATCCACTGCACTAGCATCATCATCCTCACCTAAAGCCAAAGCTCCTGCTTCTCAGGGCAAAACATCCACCTCTCGAGCTAAAGGGTCTAAGTCCAAAAGTCCTGTTTCGAAATGCACCAGTCCTGTTGCTGCTGTTAAAAGAATTGCTAACAAAAGCACTTCTGCAAAAAGGACTTTTGATAAAGACTCCTCTGATAAGAGTCCTGCTGCTAAAAGGAAATCTAAGAGTACTACTGAGAATATTTCAACTGAGTAGGATCCCAATCGAAAGTGCTATTACTGAGAAAAATTTCCTCAAGCTCTATAACAAGAGAACAATCGCACTTGGCTGCGTTGTTGAATGGGATTTTGTCTCGATGCAACAAAGACCATTGAAGAAGCATTTGTTGTCATGGGGTGGTCCAGCATGCTCAAAATTGATGAAACTATAATTTCCAAGGTAATAAGACTCTTCTATGCACATCTGCAGCCTCTTAAAGGTTCAAATTCTGGTACTATTTACTTAAAGTCATATGTTGCTAAAACTGAAATGGTTATATCTGAGTGTGTGTTGGCTAGTGTTCTTAAATTGCCTGTTAAAGGGGATGGTAGGTTTGTTCAAAAGGTGTGGCCCTCGAAACTCATTTCTTTTGATGATGTAATGACATCAATTTATGATCATCCTAATCAAAGAGGGTAGGGTAGACCTTCATCCATTCACTGTTTCAATTCCATAACCAGAACACTTTCCAAACTTATCTCCTCTCACATTTTACTAAGAATTGGCAGCCATAGTGAATTATTTACTCCTGACCTTTATCTGCTATATCATTTGAAGAATCAACTGCCTCTAAATTTGCCTAGATTGATCTTAAATACAATATTTGCTTTTGTTAAAGGGATAAGGACTAAAACTAGTATTCCCTATGAAATGTTAATTGTCAAACTGTGCAAGTATTTTAAGGTTGATATATCCAAGTTCGATTTTGAACCTTTTCCTACCAAACTGATCCTTAAAAGACCTATTCCTGCTACCATTTCCTCACATGATCCTTCCTTAAGCCTAACCTCTGCAAAGGGAAAGAAATCTGTAGCATCAACCAATTCTCCTTCTATTAAGACAAAAAGACATGCTACAGAACCTTCAACCAGTTCTAAACCCTCAAAGAAGGTCAAGAAACAAGTTCCTTCAAATCAACCATTTGAAGAAGTTGATCATGTAGAATGGGTAGCTTCAGTTAATCAATAGGAGCTAGCAAATCAAATTGGTAGGCGACTAAACTTCTTTCAAACTCTGGTTTTTAACTTTAATGCTTGGTTGGCAGCTATGGAAAAGGATATGGCAGTCATCAAAGCTCAATTGACACTTCTCATTGCATCTCAGTCATCATCTTCTTTTGATTAACATTATCTAAATATTTTATTTATCTTTTGCTAAACTTTCAGTTGTGTATGTAGAATAGGTGAACATTCTTTTAGCCTATTGACTTTGCTGTCATACATGCATCATTCACTTTAAAATTCATCTTAATTGCTTGTGGCCTGTTTTGATATTTTAATGATATATTCTGGTTGTTATATTGATGATCCCTTTTCTACTTTGATCTGTTATTACCCCTATCTTTTTTATAATACCAAAATGGGAGAAATTATGTGAACTAGTCTGTTTAAATTATGTTCAAATTGCTTAGGTATAATTTCTTGATGTTGAACAAATCTATTGTGAAAACTCCCTCCTGTTATCTAGTTCTAAAAAACTAGTTTTTCAATTCCAATTGGCATATACTCAGGGAGAGATTTTTCTTGAATATATTTTTGTCATCATCAAAAATGGGGAGATTGTTAGCCCCATAAGTCTCTAATCCTATTTTGATGATAACAAAATGTCTTGTTATTTCTAATATGTGTTATTTTTCTCTAAGATCTTATTTAAAACAGATTTGAAGCCTTGAAGAACTAGTTATTGCCTCTGTGATCAAGTGTCTATGGATAAGGTGAGCTTTGAACTTTGCTGATGTGGACAAAGCTTGTCGAGGACTTTCCAGCCAAATTTAGCCTTTTACAATCCAACTAAGAGTTGTGTTAGTAAGATTGGAAAGTCGTCCTTGAAGTGATTGATGTATAGTTTCCTTTTTTCAAGGAACACTCCATCTACTTTATCTTACACAAGGACAAGTCTCTTTCTCATAAAAGGACAAAAAGCCATGATGAATGATAGGCCTTGTGTCAACTAGTGGAAGACCTCTTTTTAGCCTTCTTACAAAGGACCTCATGTGCACAAGAAAGATGATATATCAAGAGATAGTGTAAGGGCTTCGGGAATGGATGAAGAGAAGTAAGAAGAAAATATTTTAGAGAGAGAAGGAAGTCATTGTTAAGAGTTTTACTCTTCTCCTTCTTCCTCTCGGTTATCTCCTCATGCTTCAAGAACTTCATTGAAATATTTCTACTCTATAAGAAAGTTTCTTCTTTGGGGCTGCACCAAAACCCTTGGGTTTTGTATTTGGATTTCTATGGGAGAAATCTATGAGAGTGATCTCTAGTGAGTTAGAGAGAGAGAGTTCATAGTTAGCTTGAAAAATAAAAACCATAGTTGTAAAGCTTGAAGAAGCTTGGAAAAATAAACTTGAAGAATAGTAGAACCCCATGATATGGGAAAAGTGGATGTAGGCATGTTTCGCCAAACCACTACAAAATCTCTTGTAGTTTATCTTCCTCTTCATCTCTGATTCTCTGGATAAATTTTTATTTTGTTCTATGATGGTTTATTGAGTTATTTCGTTATATTCAAATATGGTATTTGTCAAAGAACTAGTTTGTAAGAACTAGTTCTTGAACAAATTTGTGATTTGAATTTCTTTTTAAGAAGTAATTTTTAATAATTCCTATTCACCCCCTCTAGGAATAGACTTTGCAACTCTCAAAATGCTCCGTTTTGGCTTTGTTTCTTCTCCGCTACTTCTTCTTCCTCTTTCCTTCAAATTTCACCCTATTTCCCTCTTTTCTCTACTCTGCAAATCGCTTTCTCCAAGATCTCCTCTATAACTACCTTCGTGGTGTCACAATTTTCTGCTTCACTGCATTTCATGCTACAACTACTCTCTATTTAAGGTTATCGATAGACGTATAGCAAGCCAACGACTGATGGCGAAATCCAAGGGCAAGGCTAAAGCTAGAAGCTCATATGAAGCTCTAATCTCTCTTCCGAACTTTACTTCTTCCTCTAAAGAAACTCTAGAGATGGCTTATCTCATTCACCGTGCTAGAAACCTTGGTAAAGAAAAGGGCAAAGGTAAAATGCCATCTTCTTCATCTATGTCATCTCCTTTATTTTCTGAGTTTCCTTCTTCCCCCATTCATGAACCTATTTTTGAAAAGATAATGCTTTTATTGCTTCTCAAAGTACTACCTACCTCTTACTCCAACCTTTTTTCTTCATCTCACTCACCTCTATTATCCCTAATTCCTAAATCCCCTGTACCCTTACCCGCCAAACCCTCTTATGATCATTCCTCATCTTCATCCTCTGAGTCTAACCCCTCAGAAGACATTAAACCCAGCTCTCCCTCTGACTCAACCTCTGAGTATAACTCCTTCTCACATTCTAAACCAGGCAATGAGCCTCAATCACCCTCTTTATCCACACCTTTTGTTGAACCTAAACTAGTTTATGTCCCTAAAGCTAATAGCGTCCCAGCCCCCTCTGGCTCCAAATCTCATGTACCTTCATCAGTCCCTTCTAGTTCTGGAAAACGGTTCAAAATGAAAGCTAGAAAGACTACCTTCACACCAAGGGTTAAGACTCCCTCTTTAAGAGCTCCTACTTCTTTCTTTGAGAATGTAATGACAAAAAAGTGATACAATTCCTTATATGCTCACAGGTCCATTGCTCCTGGATGTGTTATTTCATGGGACTCTAGCTCTATTGCTACAAAGGCCATTCAAGAAATCTTTACCTCCATGGGAGGGTCAGTAATGCTCAAACTGAATGCTCCTATATACCCTAAGGTAATCAGATTATTCTATGCTCATCTTCAGTCTCTGCAAGGAGCTGAATCTGGTTTGATTTACCTAAAAACATACGTAGCAGAGGTAGAGATTGTACTCACTGAGAGAGTGTTAGCAAGTCTATTTAAGTGGCCTATAAAGGGAGCTTCCCACTTTGTTCAGAAAGTTTGGTCCTCTAACCTCCTTTTTTACGATGATAAAATGACATATCTCTGTGATTTTCTAGAGATTAGAGGTCAAGGAAGACCCCTTTTTATACACTGCTTTAATTCTCTTACAAAAACTTTGGCAAGAATAGTTACAACTTATTTGCTGCCCAGAGCTGGAAGTTACACAGACTTCTTAACTCCTGATTTGTATGTTTTGTATCATTTAAAGCATGAATTACCTTTGAACTTGCCTCAATTAATTCTAACCACAATGGCATCATCAATCAAGACAACTAGAACAAAGACTAGTTTGCCTTATGGAATGTTGATAGTGAAGATGTGCCAATTTTTCAAGGTGGACTTCTCTTAGTTTACTAAAGAGATTCTTCCTCCTAAGCTAGTTCTTAGACATCTGATGCCAGAATCCAGACCAGTAGAGGATACTCCAACCAGCTCCAAATCTGCTAAGACCAAGAGAACTACCACAACTCCCGTTTCTTCATCAAAACTTGCCAAGAAGGCTAAACCCTCAGCTAAACTAGTTTCTGCTCCTCAGAAAGTGGATCATACTGAATGGATAGCTTCAGTTAAGCCTAAATAATTAGCCAACCAAATCAGAAGGAGGCTCAACTACTTCCAGTCCTTAATCAGCTTTAGATGATATCTTTTTGTTGCATCTCATGCATAAGTACATTGGTCTTATTGTGTCTGATCTCTGGATTTTTATTGATATTGGTTATTACTACTGTTTATCCGCTTTATGTTGTTTGTTCTATTTTGTGGATGTTTGATTCCTCTCCCTTGTCTTTTTGATCATGACAAAGGGGGATAAACATATCTGAGATAGTCTGATTGAACTATTACTACTTATTCTGTTATATTTGTTGCCTATCTCAACTTGCAATAAATTTCCCATTTTCTTAAAACTTCCTTTTAAAAATTGCTTTAAGAACTAGTTCTGAGGTATGCTCATATTCAGGGGGAGATTTTCCTTAATCATTTGTCATCATAAAAAATGAGGAGATTGTAAATTCCACAATTCTCTATCTTGCTTTTGATGATAACAAATGATTCTATATCTTCTAATCTGTGTTCTGTTTAAGTATCTTTCTAAGTACAGGTTAGCAAAAGCTAAGAATTGGTTCTGCTAGTTTGTAAGAACTAGTTCTTAAACCAATTCTACTCTCCTGGTTGGGATTTGGATCCAGTCATGTCACTTGAGTCATGTTGCTCAGATCTGAGCCGTCCATTTCATTAAAGCTCATTTCAACCATTAAATATTAATGTGTTTTAATGGTTGAAATGACCTTAAATAGAATAGACGGCTTAGATCTAAGCAACATGACTCAAGTTAACATGACTGGATCTCTTCCCCTCCTGGTTGCTGCTATGTGTGTAAAGTCTTCAGATCTAAAAGTGCTTATCAGAAGGTCACTTCATGTGTGATATAACCATTTCCCTATGAAAAGTTGGTGGAGATCCACCTTTCAAGGGAAGTTAGTAAAAGGCAACTTCTTTGGCACTACAAGACAAGGAAAATAGTTAGTGGACTTGGATTGAATCTTAGCTTGACAACTGTCCAAATATCAAGGGTGAAGATTCATCTTCACGTGCTGCCCTCTCCTTGATATTCAGCTTTCACTTTGAGTTGACGACTGTATAATTCCCCATTTCATTGTTGTTCGTACGTAGTTGATGTATGTTACCTTATTTTCCGTTTTCCCTACTACCATCAAGAAAAATAAAAATTCTTTTTTGTTTTTGTATCCAAATCCTTTAACTTGAGGGGTGCATTTTAGAGGGTAAAATGCACTTGAGTAGACATGAGTGAGAGAATCAGTAGACTGGGTTTTCAAAAATTCATAGATATTCAAACAGGTCTATGCATTTTATCAAAATCTTAACCATTAATTTTTTAATGAACAGATATTCTCTTGCACTTTAAGTGGAATACTATTTTTCCTATATGACCTAATTTAAGCACCCTAGTTACTGTTTAATTTGTTTTGACTCACTCTAGGCCACTCAAATTCACAAGAGCTTCACAATTGTTATTTCTATCTAAAATAAGAATTTTAAGGAGGTGGTAATGCTATCCACTCTTGAGGAGATAGCATAACAATTTACTATATCCCTTGCTAAAAAATATGGCTTTGTCTATCAAATTGCACAAAGGAAAAAATAATATTGTATGGGTGATCTTCCCACTTTCCATTATATTAACATTTAGAATTTTTATATATTAAAATATTCAATAATCAACTATTAAAAGCTAGTACTAATGATGTTAATATATAAACCACTTGATGGTGTAGTGCTACCCATAGAGCCATGACGCATTTTGGGACCAGCACTAATGTGTGTATGTCATTGTTAGAAGTTAAGAACTAGTAAAGCAGCCACAGAATGGACGCCATCCACTTGGTAGCAATTATATGGATAGTTATTAAATGTATCATGACTCTATGGGTAGCAATTTTATCACACCATCAGGTTGTTGATACATTATATCATCAATGCTACTAAGGGAGTTCCTATGCTATCCCTCAAAAGAGAATGGTAGTCTTATTATCTCTCTCAAAACTCTCATTTTAAACTAAAGTAACCCATGTTTTTCAGGCTATAGAGAAGCTCTCGTAAATCAAAGTGATCTAGTGTGAGTAAAAACATTAGACACTACCATTTAAGTGACATAGATTAGGCCACATAGAAAAGATATAGAAAAAAGTTTAAGTGGAATACTATTTTTTCTATATGACCTAATTTAAACACCTTAGCAATTATTTAATACTTTGATGGTTTTGTCTCATTCTACACCACTCAAATTCAAAAGAGCTTCACAATTGTTACTTTTATCTAAAATTAGAGTTTTGAGGGGTGGTAACACTATTCATTCCATACCAATTTCAAAATTGCAAATATTATTAAAATGCATATAAGATCATTTTAGTCCTTGAAAAATAATTCAAAATCACTATAAATCTCTAAAAGATTTATTTGTATCACTTAATTCCTTATATTCCGTGAATCAAATAATTTCATTGTTAGGTCTCTGTTGGTTAAACTTAATGAAATTAAAAAAAAAATTATTGCTGATATCATTGAAATAAATTATTTTTTAAATTTTTTTTTGTAATAATATTAATTTTAAAATATAAATCCCATCAAAACTCTATGAATTGAGGGGTGGAGTAACCCTATATTCTCTAAGAGACAATATGTTAACAGCCACCATCATTTGGTAATTCAAATGCATTGAGATCTGAGCCACGTGACTCACACATTGCGTGTGTAATATTAATATTAGTTTCACACCTACAAAATAGGGTTGCTGAGATGAAAACCTAGGGACCTATATGTAAAGGTAAAAGGCTATGAAGATTGCAACGATTTTGTTTTCTTGGAAGAATAATTGAGAGTTTCTTTACTAGAACATTGTACTTGACAGTACAAAAATTAGAACATTCAACTTTTTTAAGAGAAAAAGCTGCTCAAAGTAAACAATTTCAACAACTAGGAAAAACAAAAAAAAGCTCATGGATGGTTTGAAATTCTATATTTGCTACGCCCTTCACTCTAAAGCAGTTATAGGCTTAAAAGCTTAGACAAAACACATATATAGTTGTTCCTACTCTATCCTAAACCGTGATTATTGAGTCTAATTGTAATTATTCTCATGAACTAAGAAAAAATATAATGTCTACCCAACCTAATAATCATTTTTAAATTTTGTCCAAAATTAGCTATTAATTTAACATGCAAGTGTTTTCAAATAGTTAATGGATGTGAAAAGATAACTTTTTTAGTAAAAGAATATTTTTTCCTTTTTATTCTCTATGCATAATAGTTTTTTTTTNTTTTTTTTTTTTTTTTCTTATAAGATAATAGTTTTGTTAATCAATAGATAGAATTGTGCGCTGGTCGTTCATTTACTTGCGGGAATAAACATTACGTTAAGTTTTTGCTGAATTGAAGTCAAAGTTGGCACCATTTATATGTAACATCAGATTAGTTGTTGCTCAACTTAAATGACTGAGTAGATAATTTTACTTATTGTGTATAAGACTACATTAATTCTTGCCCATTTTCCATTTGCTAGTGATATAGTTGGCAGCTGAAATAGAAGAGAAGATGAACACTTCCAAATACGAAAGCATGTTATACAAGACCACCCATCCAAAGAGATAGAAACAAAATTAGAAAGCTTAAAAGAAATTATGGCTTCTATGCCTGGATTCCTCTCTGAATGGCCATGGACACCTGTTGGAAGCTTTAAAGTGCCCTTTCTCAAATAATTCATCTCTCTTTCTCTCTCCAAACACACACACATACAGACAGTCAGATACACATTCCACATAATTTTGTTTTGTTGTTGTTGTTTATTTTATTTTATTTTTTTTCTTTTTTTTGCATCTTCAAGATTTCATTTATGTTACAAAAAAAAAAAAGGGAGTACGAGCAGGGTTGCTTATATGTAATAATAGAAACCTACTTTCTAAATTCACTTACTCTTTTAGATTAATTACTATAAGAAAATACAATCATTCTTAGCCCTAGATAGAGAATTAGTTCAAGACTATACCAGAAAATATCATAAAAATAAATCTAAGCATAAGAGAAAGAAAGTAGAAGAAGAAAACTGATAGGGAAGTTAGATTCATCGTCTGCCTTATTGCCTCTGATCTCTTCCCTTCAATCCTTGTCTTCAAAAAGTGTCTAACCCCCAAATTAGTCCTAACTCTACCTATTTATAATTCCTAGAAAACCTAATTACAAAAGGACAAGATTTTGAGCTTAAATCCTACTAGAATTAGGAGAAAATAAGAAAAACTCATACACAAGCACTCCGGGGCACCTAGGCTCTCTCCTTAGGCGCCTAGGCCCTCTACTCTCTGGTCCATGAAGCCTTCCTTCAGCAAACCAGTGACTAGGCCATGAAATTGGTGGCCTAGGCCATCTAGTGTCAGCCCTCCTCTTCTAAAAATTGGCAATTGGAAGCCTAGGCAGCCATGGATTCCAGTGCCTAGGTTCTCTCCCATCACTTGTGCACGAATTTTTTTCTTCTTAGCATTAAATTACACCAAACTTGTACATCTTTGCTAAATTATCATTACCTACAACATAAATCCAAGATTAATAAATTAAAACTACTAAATTACTCAAAAATCAATTAAATACTAAGTAAGAAATATATAAGTCATGGATATAAAATCCACTCATCACATTGCATGTAGATGAGAGTAAGGCAACCTACAAATATGTTCTGGAAATCCTTCTGGAAGCTATATTCAACAAGAAGTCAGCATATGTGTTCATTGATGCTGACAAGGTCATAAGGAAGGCCATTAGTAGTGTGTTCCAGATTCAATTCATAGGCTGTGGATGGCATTTGCAAAAAAAAAAAATTGGAGAGCAATATCAAGAACTTGTACTTTTCAGATGAGTTTGAGAAGTTCATATATGCCAACTTGGATGAAGATGAGTAGGAGGAACAATGAAAGAGTTCATATATGCCAAAGATCAGCCCTTACTGTTATCCCGGCCATCACTTTTTCAAATGTATAATTTTATAATTTTTTAAATATTTTTACTACAATTTAATTTACTCAACACCCTCGAAATAAGTAATCTTTTTTCTGTATACAAACACATATAACATAAATGATTTAGGGATCTCTAGAAAAAAATTGAGATTTTGGGTTTGAATATTCATTTTTCTGTATCCCTTGCTAAAAAATATGGCTTTGTCTACTTAATTGCACAAAGGTAAAACCAATATTGTATGTGTAATCTTCACACTTTCCATTATATTAACATTTAAAATTTTTATATATTAAAATAGGGAGCCGTTATTTCTACACCTGATTTTGTTAATGACACACTCTATTTAATGTCTAAATATAATATAGACTAATTTACCCTCATTAAATATAGAAAGTTTTTAGTCAAAATTAAAAACTTTTCATATTAATTAAGGGTAATTTAGTCTATATCATATTTAAATATTAAATAAAGTGTGGCATTAACAAAATAAGACGTAAAAATAACGACTCCCTTAAAATATTCAATAATCAACATTTAATTATACCTTCAAAAGTTAGTAGTAATGATGTTAATGTACAAACCACTTGATGGTGTAGTGCGACCCGGCCCATAGAGCCATGATGCATTCTGGTACCAGTACTAATGTGTGTATGTCATTGTTAGAAGTTAAGAAGTAGTAAAGCAGCCACCAAATGGATGTCATCCATTTGGTAGCAATTCTATGGGTAGTAATTAAATGTATCATGACTCTATAGGTAGCAATTCAATGACACCATCAAGTAGTTGATACATTATCATTTACTAAGGGAGTTGCTACGGTATCCCTCAAAAGAGAATGTTAGTCTTATTATCTCTTTCAAAACTCTCATTTTAGACTAAAGTAATCCATGTTTTCAGAAAAAGCTATCGTGAATTAAAGTGATCTAGTGTGAGTAAAAATATTAGACACTACCATTTAAGTGACATAGATTAGGCCATATAAAAAAGATGTAGAAAAAAGTTTAAGTGGAATATACTATTTTTTTTTTTATATGACGTAATTTAAACACCTTAGCAATTTTCTAATACTTTAATTATTTTTTCTCGCTCTAACTCTCTAAGCCACTCAAATTCTCCACAACTTCACAATTATTACTTCTATCTAAAATTAGAGTTTTGAGGGCATGATAATGCTATCCACTTTTGAGGGAATAGCATAGCAATTTCAAAATTACAAATATTATTAAAATGCGTATAAGGTCATTTTGGTCCTTGAAAGATAATAAAAAATTACTCTTGAGTCTCTAAAAGATTTCTTTGTGTCACTTGAGTTCCCATATTCAAACATATAATTTTGTACTTTTTAAAATATTTTTAATACAATTTAGTTTACTCAACAACTTGGAATAAGTAATCTTGTCTCTATATATAAACACATATGACATAAATGATTTAGGGATCTCTAGAAAAGGTTGAAGTTTTGGGTTCAAATATTCATTTTCCGGTATCCCTTGCTAAAAAATATGGCTTTATCTATCTAATTGCTGGGTGAGAAAAAAGAAAATAGTGGCTCGGAATACCAAGAGGTGCAAATATTCAACTCTTAGCATCCAAAACTGTCATTTATTTGATCTTGAAACTATCATATTAAGTAATTGCTGGGTGAGAGTAGCCAGAGCAGATTATGCTTATTTCACTACTAAAGAGTAGTGAGATTAAACAGTGCAATTAATATATAGTTATTAAAATCTCTTTCTATATCTCTCTTTTTCACTTTTTTTGCGCCATTTGTGTCCTTTCTACTCTCTCTTTCACACACACTATCTCTCCTCTTCTAATTCTGATTCTCTTTCTTCCTTCTCCTCTTATCTCTCTGTTTGTTGTTTTTTTATTCGGATCCCGCTATTTTGAAGTAGTGGAGCTTAATGCAAGCCACTATAATTAAAGGACAAAACTTAAATAAAGTTTCATAGGTGTTTGTGGTATTGTTCTTCTATTAAAATAGGGGGACTTTAATTTACCCTAAACAAAAATATAGGGTTATATAACCCCATCCTAGGTGGCACAGTCACCACCATTTCTTGTGCTATGTGCCAAATCTAATGGTGGATATTTATTTTTGGTTACCTGTTAAGTTGGTCATTTCTCAACTTGTGTTACAATATTAATGTGACCCACTAATTTAACTAAAATTGTGTTAGCACCCCACTTAAAATAACAATATATGTTAAAACTTTTTTTTTTTAGTAATTATATTATGTTAAAGTAGAAAATACACAAAGTATGATATTCCTCTCCATTTATATATTTTTCACAAACAAATTTATGAAATTTTTTTAAAAGAATTATATTCAAATTTATATATAAAGATTCACAATTTAAAATAAAATTTTAAGCATGATAAAATTTAAAAATATACATTAATAAATAGATTAAGATAAGTGAAGAACAATAATATAAAAAAAAACAAGTCAAAAAATTAAAGAGAGTAAATCTCACTCTCTTCCTCACTCTTCATATTTGTAAGTAGGATTTGCAGGTCCATGAGCCCACTAACCAGCATTTAAATTCACACAGTTCAGCTTAATTCAGTTTTTAAATTTTTTATTACATTGTTAGTGTATGTATATTATTTGACAATGTGTCTAAAATTGAAATAATACTATATATATGAAAAAGATTATCATGCATGCTACTTCGTTATTTTGCTTTTAAATGTAATCTGTGCACAGTAAGCATGACCATTTCAATATGCTGACAATATATTAAATATTAAGTAACAAACTATGAAGCAAATAAGTGCAGGAGTCTTGATTAATATAAAAAAAATATATAATTTTGTGAAAACTTAATTCTTTGTAAAATCATCTAATGACTCGAGAAGAAGTAGCTGCAAATGGTTTATACATAATAAAGACTATCAATGATTAAATATTCAAAATAATATCTCACAGTTTGAGTGCCATAAAAAATCTAATAATGGAAGACGAAACATGATGGTCCTTCTTGATTTGGATATGTTTGATCCCCACATTTGAGTTCTTCTTCATCTGAGATCAATCAGTTGTGAAACTGATGTGTATCATCTTCATTTTACCTAGCAAATATATGGAAGGATTTAATTTAGTATTATATATATTTTAAATAAACTTTTTTCACATTATTATTTTCATAAAACGAAAGCATGAATTATCGAGATCGTTGACATATTATATTTAAATTTTT
>QAOA01003314.1:72215-189840 GCA_003255065.1 Cercis canadensis | reverse complement strand
AAAAAAAATTGTACCAAAATTAATTAGTAATGACTTCTAATAAAAGTGATCTAAGTATAATTAGATTGTCATAATCTATAGAAAAAATATCCTTAAGTGATTTGATTTTAGGGCTCCATTGACTTGCAAATTCTCACACATAAACTACGCTTATTATTACTTAAAGTAGAATAATATACAATAAACGTAAGACTAAAGATGAATACATGTTATANCAATAAACGTAAGACTAAAGATGGATACATGTTATATTGAATGAATATTCCACAATAATTTTATCATCTAAATAACTAAGGTATTAAGATATGAAGTCTATAATTAATTAGTGTCAACATTTACGTAAATGTTAGGATATTCTTAAGCTTTATCTTTCTTTCACCGTATGCGAATATTCTATGTATTATTTTTCATGTTAAACTCAAAATTACCTAAAAGGTTAGTTGACATTACCGATACTTTTTAAAAGTTATTTTTTTTTATAACACTAGGTAGGAATTATTACAAATTTTTGTAGTATTTAAGTTACATAGTGATTCGATTATGGTACTAAGGTATAAAAATTCCTAGTTAGACAATACTTCTAATTTCATAAGAATTCTTTAAAAAAACAAATTTCTCCAAAATTTAGAGGCCTTGCTTGGAAACTTGTTCTCATAAATTTTAAAATGTTCCAAATTGTATAGTTCATAATCAACATAACCAATATAAATTTAGTTAAACCATTAAATTAGTAAGTGTGACATTTGTCAATATATGGGGCTTTTGATGGTTTATCAAATTGACATGAAGATTTTGTCAAAAAATTGCAAACCTTTGAAATTCAAAGTTAGAGTTCATCGCATTTTTATAGAGACATAGGACTAAGAAAAAAGACAAACTAGAATATTCATTTGCACATATCTTTTAAAACTTGTGAAGCTTCATCTTGGTATCTTTTAAAAAATTTCTTTTGTGAATTTTTATCATTTGAAAGAAGTCTTAATTATTTTAAAAATTAAGATGAAAAAGAAAGTACTAACAAAATTAAAAATTAACTTTATATAATTATACTTGCACTTTAATTTAAAAAAAATTATACGTGTACTAATTAATCTAATATAATTCACTATTTAGTCAATATTGTTATGTCAATAATGTATTCTTTTTTAAAAAAAAAAAAGAAAATGAATGATATATTCTTAAATTGCCACAAAAATTAAAAATATATCAATCACCACTACTTATTGGGTCTTTTTTTAAATTTTTATTTATTAAGTTCAAATGAAATGGATTGCATGAAATTATCACTTCTCTATCTTAATTTGATACAATCATATTCAATTGAAAAGAATTGCATAAAATTAATTTGGGCTTTTTTTCAATTTGACACTAATCAAGTGTAATAAATTTGGTATTTTTTTTTTAAAAAAAAAATTACTAATTAAGTTCAATTGAAATGTAATTATATGAAATTATATTTTTTGTTCTCTCCAATTAATACTAATCAAGTTCAAACAAGACTCAATTCAAGTGTATGAAATTAAAATAAGACTTTTTTTTTTCACTTTCACAATAATTAGGTTCAAATGAAATGAAGTTAGATAACACTACATTATATCACTTTATTAGTGTAGTGTCATATTAATTTGGGTTTTAACTATCATTTAGGTTGACAATTAGAACGTGACAATGATTTTTAGAACAAGATGGTTCTCATACATTATCTTTGGAGGTAAAACTATTTTACAAGTAGAAGAAAAGTAACTAATAAGAATTTCTATTTTGCATCATGAAAAAAATTATTGAAACTATTCCCATTAGTCATACATTTTTAGAGATTGAAGATTTTTTAATTCAACACTTAATATAGTTCAACTAAAACTAAGTGCATAAAATTGAATTAGAGAGTTTTCAAATTTATGAAATTGAGTTAGAACTTTTTTAGTTTTTTTAACTATGAGGCTGATTTATAATAAGTGAAAATTTTGTTGTCAAAAACTATATTAAATATTCTAATGCCTATAGCAGGTTGAGTAAATGTATAGGCCCCACTATTGACACACTTGTTACAACTTGAGTAGCCCACATAGGATGAGGTTGTTTAACCCCATTTTTGCATGGGGTGAGTTAAAGTCCCCCATTAAAATATTATATATGTATTAATTTTACAACTCACCACCACCTCATCTCTCTTAATGTAAATCAAAATACCACATTTACCCCAACGCCTAATTTCTCTCTCTTTCTCACTCACCACTGTGTCCCTCCTTCCTTCTGCAACAATGGATGCCACTAAATCTATCCAAGAATGACTATCAAATTGAAGAAACACGGCCAAAACCCAGAAAGGATTGGATTGGGTACTTTCTTCAGAAAGTAGAGACTCCAGCCATTTGACCCAATGGCTTGCCGAACAAAGCGATGCTCTAAACCCCGATACTGATTCCCAACTTAAAGAGGGGGACATTAAAGAAGGGGCTTTAGCTCGTATCCTTTGCACCCTTACTGCGATGGTTGCACTCCGTGATTCCTCTACTCTTTTTTTTCCATCCCCGCTCCTTCTCTTTTTCTCTATTGAAGAAAGATTCCTTCCTTTCTTGACTGTCAGTGGCTTTGAACAGTACGATGTGCTCTAATTTTCTAGTGGAAAATAAAGGATCGAGTACCCATCGCTTTCTCCGGCAACTACTTAACACCACCACATCTTCCACCACCACCTCCTTCATGGCTCCAATTAGTGCCCTCGGAATTCTCTCACTTCGCTTAAATCGTAACCAACACCTATGGAAACATTAGAGATGTAGTGGTGGGTGGGAAAGAGAGAAAAATTAGGTGTTAGGGTAAATGTGATATTTTGAGAAACATTAAGAGAGAGATGAAGTGGTGCTGAGTTGTAAAATTAATACACATGTAATATTTTAATAAGAGAACAGTACTATCAGCACCTATAAAATTTTACCTAAATTTTGTCTATAATTAAAGTAACGTGACTGGCTTATGCTCTTGCTATTTGTTTGCATTTTAACTATCTAAAAAAGATGCTAGGTTCCATATTTAGGTTTTCAAAAATTCATTGATACTCAAACAGGTCAATGCATTTTATCAAAATCTTAACCATTAATTTTTTAATGAATGGTTCTTCTTGTTAGAAGTCAGAAGGTTGAGGTCTTTGATGGTAGTTAGGCATTGTTAGTTAACTATGGTTAGGTAGTTAGTTGACTATAGTTAATGTAACTCAGGTGGTTATCCAGCTAAGCATGGTTAGCCAGCTAAGTAGATTATTTTAGAAAGTTAGTTAGTTAATTCAACTGCTTTGATGAGCTGTCAGTTGCTATACATGTGAAATTCCTCTTCTCTCTCTCGTATCTCATCTTCTTGCTTAAGCTCTCTGCTTTCTGATATGGTTTCTGCTGCATAATCTCTCTGCAAAATCCATATCTTCATGATTCTTGCTTCCGCAGTTTACAAACTCTAACATGGTATCAGAGCTTTGAAAATGGCAGAACACACTTCATCCTCTGTGTCTCCATCAATGGAAACTCTGAATTCCAGAAATATTTCTTTACCTACATTTGGTCAAACCCTCACTATCAAGTTAGATCGTAGTAACTATCTGATATGGAGGAATCAATTACTTAACATAGTAATTGCAAATGGGTATGAAGATATCTTGAATGGATCTCAGGTATGTCCGGAGAAATTTCATCAAGATTCAACCACTGGAAGTCTCATTCTGAACCCAGACTTTGTCCTTTGGCAGAGGCAAAACAGGTTAGTAATAAGTTGGATTTATGCTTCTCTTACTGAGCAACTTATGGCTCAAATTATGGGCTACAATACGGCATATGAGATATGGAAATCTCTGGGAGACAGCTTTCCCTGTTCATCTCGTGCTCGCATCATGGAGTTAAGACCCCAGTTGCAGACTATTCGCAAAGGAAATCTTGGTGTGTGGGATTATATGGTTAAGATCAGAGGCATTTGTGACAATCTACGAGCAGTAAGTGAAAATGTTAGTCAAAATGATCAAATAATGGCAATCTTAGCTGGACTAGGTCCTGATTACAATCCAGTTGTAGCATATGTCAGTTTTGAGTGCATATCAATGGAGATCTTGCAAAGTCATCTGCTTGCGTTTGAAAGCAGGCTTGACAGACAGAAGTCAGTTGATGAGCAAATCTTGATTCAAGCAAATGCAGCTCAATTTGGTCCCTTCAAAGGTAAGAAGAAGTTTAATGCTAATTCTCAGAATAATTTCTATCATGGTAACACCAATCCTGCACCAAATTCTTTCTCTGGTACTAGTCATCGTAATCAGTCTAACAATCAAACTGGTAAGTCAAGATTTGGTAATTTTGGTGGAACTGGTCAAAAACCACAGTGTCAAATTTGTCATAAGATGGGACATTCTGCATCTGTTTGTTGGCATCGATTTGATAATGACTTTCAACCCAAAGCTTCAATTGGGAATCCTTCTCAGCAACAAGCTTCTCAGGCATTGATGGCTACCACTGGTCAGATGGAAGACACTCATTGGTTTCTTGATACTGGGGCTACGCACCATGTCACTGCTGACTTGGGCAATTTGTCTCTTCATAATCCATTTGCTGGGGATGAGAAAGTCACAGTTGGCAATGGTAAGCAACTTCCTATTATGCATACTGGTAGTACTTCCATTCCTACTGCTAGGAGACCTTTATTACTTAATCAAGTCTTACATGTGCCTAAGATAAGTGCAAATTTGGTTAGTGTTCAGAAATTATGTCGAGATAATAGCATCTGTGTTGAGTTTTATCCTGATTATTTTCTTGTGAAGGATCAGAAAACCAAAGAGGTACTGCTGCAAGGAACTCTTAAGCAAGGACTCTACAAGGTTATGACTTCCTACATTCCTGCTAGTTCTTCATCTGCTCCTTCTATAGCAGCCTATCAAACATTTGTTTCCTCTTCACAGAACTCCAATTCTGTTCTACAACTTTGGCACAATAGATTAGGTTATCCTTCTATTGATGTACTAAATAAAATCATGTCTGCACATGGTTTAGCTCATTTTACTATCAATAATCATACAATTTGCAGTTCTTGTCAGTTGGCTAAAAGCTATAAATTGCCTTTTATACAATCACATTCTAAAGCAATAAAACCTTTTGACTTAGTGCATGCTGATCTCTGGGGTTCTCCCTCTTGTACTTCAGTTAATGGTGCCTGCTATTTCTTATTATTGATAGATGATTGTACTAGATATTCTTGGATTTATTTACTGCAGTCCAAGAGTGATACTCTTGACATGTTTCTAAGGTTTCAAGCTATGGTTAAGACTCAATTTGAGGCCAATATTAAAGTCATTCAGTCAGATTTTGGGGGGGGGGGGGAATTTGCAGCTTTTGACCAGATGGTTAAGGCATCAGGTATCCACCATAAGTTCTCCTGCCCCCATACTCCATAGCAAAATGGTCGAGTTGAAAGAAAAAATTGCCACATAGTGGAGACAGGATTATCCTTATTGATTACTGCAGGAATGCCTGCTAAGTACTGGACTTTTGCCTTTCACACAACAGTTCAGCTTATTAACAGGATGCCTACAGCAGTCCTTCAATTTCAATCTCCCTATGAACTACTGTATCATAAACCTCCTGATCTCACTCAAGTCAAAACCTTTGGTTGTCTATGCTTCCCCTATCTTAGACCCTATCGAGCTCATAAGCTTGAGAACAAATCAGCTACTTGTTGTTTTCTGGGACACAGTAATATACACAAGGGTTTTCTGTGTATGGACACTAGCACTAAGAGGATTTATATTTCTCGCCATGTAGTGTTTGTAGAGACTGTGTTCCCTTTCAAATCTCCAGCCTCTCAAACCTCTCAGTCCATGGTTTCAGAATGCTCCATTCCTGTCTCATTGCCTCCTACCCCTGCATGGAATTCTCCATCTGTTACTTCTGATAGGCCTATTGTCTCTACACAGTGTACTTCAGCTTCAGAGTCACCTGTCTCTTCTGGTTCTGCCTCTCTTGCTTCTCTTGAGTCACATGATTCTGTGTTTGAGGCACCTCAAGATATTCCAGATGTGCCTCCTCTTTCCCTGCTGGGTGGATGCCTTGACAGCTGAAATCAAGGCCTTACATCTCAATCACACTTGGGATTTGGTGCCTTGGCCTACTTATAAGAATATCGTGGGCTGTAGATGGATTTACAAGGTCAAGTATAAGACAGATGGCAGTATTGAAAGATACAAGGCTAGGTTAGTTGCTCAAGGGTTTACACAGTCATATGGGGTGGATTATTTTGACACTTTCAGTCCTGTGGTTAAACTTGCAACCATTCGTATTATTCTTACCCTGGCCTTGGCTTATAATTGGCATATTCAACAGTTAGATGTCAATAATGCTTTCCTTAATGCTGACTTACATGAGGAAGTCTACATGAGGCAGCCTCCTGGCTTTGAAGATGCTCAATATCCTCAGCATGTCTGCAAATTAAAAAAGGCTTTGTATGGTTTAAAGCAGGCTCCTTGAGCTTAGTTCACCAAGTTGAAAACCACTCTGCTGGCTTGGGGTTTTCTCTGCACTTACTCAGATAATTCCCTCTTTGTGCTTCGTTTTACAGGTCATGTGGTATTTTTGTTAGTTTATGTTGATGATATCATCATCACTGGCTCCAATGTCCTCTTTATTCGCAAATTGATTAAAGAACTTAATCAAATGTTTGCCTTAAAGGACTTAGGCCAGTTACATTATTTTCTGGGGATTGAAACAACTTGGTCTCCTCAGCATCTTCACCTGTCTCAGTCTAAGTACATTCTAGACTTGCTGCAGAAGACAGGTCTTCATGATGCCAAGCCTGTAGTCACTCCTATGGTGAGCTCACATATCCTCTCTAAGAGTGAAGGTATCTCACTCAAGGATCCTACCACTTACAGAAGCATTGTTGGTGCCTTACAATACTGCACCCTTACTAGACTAGATATAGCTTACACTGTCAATAAACTTTGTCAGTTTATGAGTGTGCCTACTGATGTCCACTTGCAAGCTGCTAAAAGACTGCTGCGTTATCTCAAAGGCACTCTCTCCTATGGTATTACTCTTTCCAGAACTGCTAAACCCTCCTTGCTTGCCTTCTTAAATTCAGATTGGGTAGGGTGTCCAGATGACAGGAAGAGTACCAGTGGACATGCTGTCTTTCTTGGGGCTAGTCTTGTTTCCTGGTGTTCTGGCAAGCAGAAAGTTGTTGCCAGGTCCAGTACAGAGGCTGAGTATCGTGCTTTAGCCAATGCCACTGCAGAACTTCAGTGGATTCAGTCCTTGCTTAAGGAACTACATGTTGGCTTGCCTCACCCTCCAATGCTGCTGTGTGATAACTTGAGTGCTACTTTTCTGGCCTCCAATCCTGTGTTGCATGCTAGGACAAAACATATTGAAATAGATTGTCATTTCATTCGTGACAAGGTGCTCAATAAGGAGCTGACTCTTTGTCATATACCGGCTGCTGATCAACTTGCTGATGTCCTTACTAAACCACTCTCAACCTTGGCTTTCCAAGCTAATCGTCACAAACTCACTGTGCTTCCCTGCCCCCTGAGTTTGAGGGGGGATGTTAGAAGTAAGAAGGTTGAGGTCTTTGATGGTAGTTAGGCATTGTTAGTTAACTGTGGTTAGGTAGTTAGTTGACTATAGTTAATGTAACTCAGGTGGTTATCCAGCTAAGCATGGTTAGCCAGCTAAGTAGATTATTTTAGAAAGTTAGTTAGTTAATTCAACTGCTTTGATGAGCTGTCAGTTGCTATATGTGTGTGATACACGTGAATGAGAAATTAACTATTCAGAGTATTCATTTTTACTCTTTCTTTCACTGAAGCTTTCCCTTCCTCTTCTCTCTCTCGTATCTCATCTTCTTGCTTAAGCTCTCTGCTTTCTGATATGGTTTCTGCTGCATAATCTCTCTGCAGAATCCATATCTTCATGATTCTTGCTTCCGCAGCTTACAAACTCTAACACTTCTCTTCCACTTTATTCGCTAAAATACACGTTTACTTTAGAGAATCCAAATGCACAGCCAAAGAATATTTGTTTATCCATTCCCACCTGCCACACAGATGCTGCAATTATTGCCCCACCAAAGTAGGTGAGACAAATTAAAATTTTTTGAAGAGGACCACGCCATATATTCTAGTCTTTTTTCCTTTTTATTCTCTATACATAATAATTTTGTTAATCAATGGAGGGAGTTGCGGGTCGTTTTATGTCAAAATTCTTGCTCATTTTCCATGTGCTAGTGATGTAGTTAGCTGTTTAAATAGGGACACTTCCAAATGCAAAAGCAAGTTATATAAGACCGCTGATCAAAAGAGGAAACAAAACTAGAGAGCTTAAAAGAAATTAAGTATGGCTTCTATGCCTGGGTTACTCTCTGAATGGCCATGGACACCTCTTGGAAGCTTTAACACTACAAAAAAAGTTACATATAGTGACGGACACCTGTCACTACAGTTTTAAAATCTATTACTATAGAAGACCTTTAACTATGGCTTTACGAATCTGTCAAATTACATTTTGATAGTATAAAATACTATTTTGCAATTTGTATTTACCGACGGATTTTCTTATCAACCCGTTGTTAAATGACAGATAATTATACCAATGCAAAGAAACCCGTTGTTGTTGAATACTTTTAGCTATAGTTTGAAGAATCCATCAAATTATACTATAATTCCTTAAAGTGTCTATTTTCTTTTATTTTTACCGATGGGTTTTCTTAGCAATCCATTGTTAAATGACAGATAATTATAGTAACTAATAGAAATCCATTGTTGTTGAAGACTTTTAGCTACAGTTTAACGAATCCATTAAATTATACTATAATTCCTTAAAGTATCTCATTTTTATTTTATTTTTGCTGACAAATTTTTATTTGAACTCTTATAGTATTAGTTACAAATTCATTTTTGCTTAAGACTTGTAAGCTTGTAGCTAGTTTTAGATATCTGTCCACATTTGTTCAATTATTTAAAGAGTCCAATTTTTCTTTTACTTTAACCGACAAATTTTATAATCAATTTATAGTTAAATGACACACATATTATACCATCGATTAGAAATTCATTGTTGTTTAAGACTTCAGCTATAGTTAAAAAAATTCATCAGATTATATTTTTATTTTTATTCATCAGATGTTGTTATATATCCATAGTTAAATGATAGAACTCTGATAGGATAGATTACGAATCCATTTTTGTTCAAGACTTCTAGCTACAATTTTAGATATCCGTCAACAATAGTTAAACACTTTAATGACAGATTTTACTATTAACCCGCAGTTAAAAATTCCTCGGTGTGGTATGCTACAGAATTAAGAACAGAAAAAATCAACAATAAAGACAAAAATTCCATCACTAATTTAATTTGCAATCAAAAAGTTGTATCGCTAAATTTTATGGACGAATATATTTCCGTTGCCAATTTAGCAATGGAAAATTTGTTGCTAAATTAAAAAATCTGTCTTTGAAAAACATCATTTTGAATTTACATTAGTTTTAGCAATTTAGTAGTTTTCCGTCGCTAACAATAAATTAAAATTATTAAAAAAATTGCGGCATAAAAAAATTAGAATATTATTATATTATTTTTCATGTTAATTATATAATTTATGTCTTTCATGCACCCAATGCTTTCTTTCTTTTTTTTTCTCAACCTAACATTTTGTTTACACTATATTGGGTTGCAACCCAATACATTTTCCCTATTACCATCGAGAAAAATAAAAATACTTTTTATTTTTGAATGTGAATCCTATAAATTTAGGGGTACATTTTAAAGAATAAAGTACACTCGAGTATACACTAACCAGAGAATCAATGGAATGGGTTATCAAAATTTCACAAATACTTAAACAGGTCCATGCACTTTATCAAAATCTTAATCAGGAACTTTTTCATCATGATTATTTTCTTACACTTTACTCTCTAAAATATACTCTCATCTTAAAAATTCAAATAGACAGGAAAGAATATTTTTGCACGCATGCTCACCTGCCGTCGATGGTAAACATGCAAATTGTAGTCTTTTTTTCCTTTTTATTCTCTATGCATAATAGTTTTGTTAATCAATAGAGGGAATTGCGCGCTGGTCTTTTATTCACTTGCGATAATTAACATTACGTTACGTTTTTGCTGAACTGAAGTCAAAGTTGGAACCATTTATATGTAATATCAGATTAGTTCTTGCTCAAATGACTGAGTAGATAATTTTGCTTATTATGGATAAGACTACATTAATTCTTGCCCATTTTCCATTGGCTAGTGATGTAGTTGGTAGTTGAAATAGAAGGGAAGATGAATACTTCCAAATGCGAAAGCATGTAATATAAGACCACCCATCCAAAGAGATAGAAACAAAATTAAAGAGCTTAAAAGAAATTATGGCTTCTATGCCTGGATTCCTCTCTGAATGGCCATGGACACCTCTTGGAAGCTTTAAGGTGCCCTTTCTCAAATAATTCATCTCTCTCTCTCAACACACACACACACTCTCTCAGAGACACATTCCATATACTTTTGGTTTTTCTTTTATCTTCAAGATTTCATTTAAGTTACCAAAAAAAGAGCAAAGAAAAAGGGAGTACGAGCAGTGTTGCATATATGTAATATGTCCGAAGACTCTTTAATACTTTTACATGGAAACCTACTTTGTAAACTCACTTACTCTATTTAGCTAATGGCTAAGTAAGCTAAATGTCTGAAACCATCCTTCTCTTTATTTTATATTTCTCTCTGCCATTAGTCATTATTATTCCTATTATTATCGCTTCGGTTAACTAAGTATCATGCATTCTAATGGCAGTATGTGATACTGGCTCCTCCGGCCATTCACAGAACACTCTGTCTTTGCACAAGATAAGAGTAAAAGGGACGTAACTTCCTTTCTCATACTACCATTTCTACTGTGGAGGATGCTTCACAATCAAATATGGATCACTATCTCTCGTTATCAAACTGCAAAAGGTGTTTCTCGAATTGTTGACAAAGGTCTTGAATTTGAACAAGTTGACAGAGAAAGAAACTGGTTAGTTTAAATAACCCTTTCACTCCCCCATCAAGTTGTTTTCCCATCAAAATAAATGACTCTTAGTATTCCGTATTTGGTGATGATTATACAATTTATCATGGAACTATGATTTGTACAGATCACTCATTTTTTCATGAGCTTTGCCCTGAGTCCAAAATATAGAAATTCCCAGTATTGGAATTAGAGGGGAGTGGAAGTACTGCTCCTTAGAGGTAGCATTACCAAACATTTCTTTGAATTGCTGGATAATTGAAAAAATGATGAAATATTTATCAAAAAATTAAGAAAAAAAAATAGCCCTATATTGAAATTCAGTATACTTTTATTTATATTGCAAACAGAAGCATTATTTTCCTTGTATATTTATTTAACTCTAATATTTTCATGGTTACAGCTGCCATCCATCCATTTGCTGAACATATAGCTCATTTTCTGCTGTTCTCAATACCTTTGTTAACAATGGTATTCACAAGAACAATATCTATGACTACTGCCGTTGGTTATATCAGTTACAATGACTTCATGAATAACATGGGTCACTGCAATTTCGAGCTCATGCCAATGTGACTGTTTGACATTCTCNAAACAGAAGCATTATTTTCCTTGTATATTTATTTAACTCTAATATTTTCATGGTTACAGCTGCCATCCATCCATTTGCGGAACATATAGCTCATTTTCTGCTGTTCTCAATACCTTTGTTAACAATGGTATTCACAAGAACAATATCTATGACTGCTGCCGTTGGTTATATCAGTTACAATGACTTCATGAATAACATGGGTCACTGCAATTTCGAGCTCATTCCAATGTGGCTGTTTGACATTCTCCCTCCTCTCAAGTATATCATGTACACTCCATGGTAAGTATAAAAAAATGATATTGCTTATGGATAGTGTTAAATATAAAATCTTAACCATTAATTTTTTAATGAACAGGTATTCTCTTGGACTTTATTCTCTAAAATACATGCTTACTTTAGAGAATCCAAATAGACAGCTAAAGAATATTTGTCTATCCATTCCCACCTGCCACACAGATGCTGCAATTATTGCCTCACCAAAGTAGGTGAGACAAATTAATTTTTTTTGAAGAGGACCATGCAATATATTCTAGTCTTTTTTTCCTTTTTTTATTCTCTATACAGAATAATTTTGTTAATCAATGGAGGGAGTTGCGGGTCGTTTTATGTCAAAATTGCACCAGTTCTATGTAACATCACATCAATTCCTGCTCAACTTAAATGACTGAGTACTAATTTTACTTATTATGGTATAAGAAAAAAATTTACAATTTCTGGTGTTTGGTGGATACAATATTTTTCCAAAAGTGTTACTTTCTTAATTAATTTTTGTGCAGATAATATTTTCTTCGAAAACATCTCATTGTGTTTGATGCTCGTAGGGCCATTCATGAAGAGTCAATTTTCTTCCCAATTTAAGAAGGGAAAGTCATTTTCGAAAACAAGTCTCCTTGTCCTTATTTGGAGATTTTTTTTTACGTCATTTTCGAAAACGATCTTCTACAAAAAAAACATATTTCCCCATCAAGGTAATTTCCCATCAAAATAAATGACTCTTACTATTCCATCTTTGTGAGAATATAAAACAATATGCAAAATTATTAAAAAAAAAAAGAATTAGATAATTAATCCAATTAGATATTACAAAGTTTCAAATATGTAAGAATATTATGTGTTGCTACAGACTCAACATGGATATTATATATTACTGTTGGCATATTAAATTAGTCTAAAGCTTTTGATATCCCAAACCAATAGACACCAAAAATTAAACATATCACAGCACACCAACTTGTCATAAATATCATAAACTACCAACTTGCTCGTGATTGATGATATTGTAGTTTGGGTGAAAGACACCTCTCCCTTGATCTTTAATGTACATTTTGCAGATTGTTCAGCCTTTTAATAGTTGATTTCGTTTTCCCTCAAGAAAAAAAATTATAATACACCCAAAAAATTTGAACTTTCTAATCAATTAAGCCTTAGTTTTCATATATTCATCTAATTCTAAAACATACAGGGATGATCAAATATTACTGAAGGGAATATGTGTATTAAAAATATCACAGCAGCTAGTAACATTTCAACTCCAGCTAATCATTTAAGCCTTTTAATTAGCTTTCATACATTCATCTAATTCTAAACATATATACAGAGATGATCAAATATTGCTGAATGGAATATTGGGCTACTTAGTGATTTATAGTTTTCCTAGGGCATCACAGCTTACATGGTGGAATTCAGACGGTGTGGTTATGGCAATACTACTTCATGCCGGTCCGGTTGAGTTCCTTTACTACTGGCTCCACAGAGCGCTGCACCACCATTAGCTCTACTCTCGTTACCATTCACGCCATCATTCCTCCATTGTCAGAGCCTATAACCTGTGAGTTTCATATTTATGGTTACCACAATAATGTTTTTGTTGGTGTTGGGTGAAAGTCGTTCTATGTAAAACAACACCTGTTAAATTATGGTAAATATTATTATCACTTATAAACTTCCATCTCGAGACCAATATATACATGGAAAAGAAAAGACAAAACAACCGTTCTTTTGTTTGTTTGTTTTGTTTTGTTTTCCGTTTCCATGTGGAAACACTATAGGCTTGCCTTTCTTTGAAAGGTCTTGCTAATCTATCACCCCCTTAAAAGTGGGAGGTAGAGCTATCACCCCTGCTCTACCTCTCATTTTAGACAGAAGTGACTCTAATTTTAGATTCCATGAAAAACTCATGAAAAGTTGAGTGACCTAGCATAAGCCAAAACGGTTAGTTCCTTGTTAAGGTGCATAACTTAGGTCAGACAGAAAAATATATATGAAAATGTTTATAGTGAAATAGTATAGTTTATATATGGCGATGATTATGCAATTTAGCATCAAACTAACACCTTTGACATGTACAGATTACTCATTTTTTCATAAGCTTTTCCCTGAGTCCAAAATATAGAAATTCCTAGTGTTGGAGTTAGAGGGGAGTGGAAGTACTGCTCCTTAGGGGTAGCATTACCAAACATTTCTTTGAATTGCTTGCTAATTGAAAAAATGATGAAATGTTTAAAAAGAAAATAGCCCTCTTATCAAAAAAATTAAAAAGAAAAATAGCCCTATATTGAAATTCAGTATACTTTTATTTATATTGCAAACAGAAGCATCATTTTCCTTGTATATTTATTTAACTCTAATATTTTCTTGGTTACAGCTGTCATCCATCCATTTGCTGAACATATAGCCTATTTTCTGCTGTTCTCAATACCTTTGTTAACAATGGTATTCACAAGAACAGCATCTATATGACTGCTGTTTTTGGTTATATCAGTTACATTGACTTCATGAATAACATATGGGTCATTGCAATTTCGAGCTCATTCCAATGTGGCTGTTTGAGATTCTTCCTCCTCTCAAGTATATCATGTACACTCCATCGTAAGTATAAACAAATGATATTGCTTATGAATAGTGTTAAATATAAAATCATTCATGGGTTTTTATACCCAATAATTTAAGGTGAGATGGTTTCTTGACATAATGATAGTAGTTAGTTGTTTATAAATATAAAAAATTAGCATTTCATAACTTAAAACTAAAATCCATTGAATTTTTCATCAATAAATATACAAGTATCTTATAAAAATAAGCACCAATTTCCATTCAATTTCATATCACTATCATATCTTGTTTCCGGCAGGCAAAGTAAAAATAGCATACCCCACAACCATAAATTCTACAGTGACAGATCAATAATACAATTCAAACTATCATTGTCAGTTAATTTTGATTCCAACTTAATCATAGAATGCTTAGGTTAACAAATATGAAGTAGCTTTTTATTATTTTCATTATTGGTACTAATAATAACTGTTCTTTTTTTTTTTTTTGTCAAATATTAGTTTGATATTTTATTTTCGAAATATGATTATTGAGGTGAAAAAGCCCAAAAGAACAGTTGTTTTGCTTTCTTTTCCATGTATATATGTGTATCGAGAATGAAAGTTTATAAGTGATAATAGCATTTACCATAATTTAACAGGTGTTGCTTTACATGAAACAACTTTCACCCAACACCAACAAAAATGATTACTGTGGCAACTATAACAGTGGTACTCACAGGTAAAGCAATGATGATGTGAATGGTAGCGAGAATAGAGGTAATGGTGGTGCAGCGCTCTGTGGAGCCAGTAGTAAAGGAACTCTACCGGACCGGCATGAAGTAGTATTGCCATAACCACACCGTCTGAATTCCACCATGGAAGGTGAGATGCCCCAGGCAAACTATAATACAGTAGGTAGTACAATATTCCACTCAGCAATATTTGATCTTCCCTGTATGTTTTAGAATTAGATGAATATATGAAAATAAGATGCTTAATTGATTAGTGAAGTTCAAAATTTTTGGCTGTCCTGTAATATTTCTTTCTTAAGCGAAAATGAAATTAACTATTCAAAGGCTGAACAATTTGTAAAAGTATATTAGAGATGAAAGGAGGGGGTGTCTTTCACCTAAAGCGCAACACTATCAAGCTGTTGAGACCAATAAGTAAGCTAGTGGTCTTTGATATTTATGACAAGTTGGTGTGTTGTGATATTTTTAAGTTTTAGAGTCTATTGGTTTGGGATATCATAAGCTATATCTAGAAAAGTTGTGAAATTGATGTTAACTATATAAAATTAATAGGTGTTTTATATATACAAATAGAGAAAGATGACTTCTAGATTTGTTATCCAATTTTATTTTATTTTGAAAAAAATTCAAAATTACATATTTATCTATAAATAAAACTAAAGGTATTCCTACAAACATAACTGCACAAGAGAAAATTTTGGTACCACATCTTAATCGTCCCTCCTTTTAAGAAAACTGGTTCATCAAAAACTTATTTTCTTTTTTCTAAAAAATAAACCTCTGCACTTACCAAGATAATCGTCAATTATAAAAAGAAAATGAGACATATAGCAAAACAAATATCTATTATATAACAAATAAATTTCTCAAAATTTTGGGCTCTTCAAAATGATAAGTTAATAACAATGTTCCACGTTATTGCTTCATGTGCAGCAAATTTTCTGCTCTTAAACGTACACTGAAAAGTCATCGTTGTCCTACCACTAACCAAGTGACGAACTTTTGGTCATATTATCCAGGTGATTATTAAGGTTTTGGCAAGACCCACATTATAAAATTGACGTTGTTGCAAAGATCTCGAAAAAACAAGGCATGCAGTGTGGGTTAAATTCTAAAAAGTTGACAGAATTTGAATCTAATTGTGTCAAAGAAAATCACTGTTGTTTGAATTTTTTATTCGGCACTTTTCATGTGTCACTCTGTTTATGTATTTTACAGAAAGTTAACTATTCAGATTCATATTGAGTAACTCATTTTTTTCTAGATTTTTACAATGACATTAATTTCAACACGTGAGTCCCACTAAAACCCCTCAATAAAAACAGTAGAGTAGTTATACCCTTTTTAAATGAGAGGTACCCTTTTTAAATGAGAGGTAACATAGCAATTAACTATCATTTAATAAGATTGAAATGCATTAGTCTCTCGGCCACATTACTCACACATTGCGTGTGTAATATTAGTGGGGTGCCATGCTAGATCACTTGTATCACATCTTTGGCTTTTTTCATATTATTTCAGTTCTACATTTTATCTTTCTAACATGATTGATATAATTTAAATCTTATTGAATCAATGTTTGGTCTATACTGAAAAGATTTAAATAAATTTAATAAATTTAAATTATGTCAACTATACTAAAATGATACAATGTAAAATTAAAAATAGTGTAAAAAAAACTTAAATATGACAACAACCTCATATTAATGTGAGTCTAATACAGACAAAATAGGGTTCTTGGTTAGGATTGTAGTAATGAAGGCACAAAACCAAGGATCCTATATTTAAAGGTAAAAGGCTCTTAAGATTGTAACGAATTAGTTTCTTGAAGAAATAATTGAGAATTTCTTTACTAGATCTTTGACGGCACAAATATTACAACATTCGACTTTTGTCAAAAGAAAAAGCAGCGCAAAGTAAAAATTTTAAACAACTAAAGATCTTATGGATGATTTCAAATTCTATATCTGCTACGCCCTAAAGCACTTACAGGCTTAAAACATTAGACAAAACACATATATATTTGTTTCTACTCTATGCTGAACTGTGATTATTGAGTCTAATTGTGATTATTCTCATGAACTAAGAAAAATTATAATGTCTACCCAACCTAATAGTCATTTTTAAATTTTGTCCAAAATTAGCTTAACATGCAAGTGTTTGTAAATAGTTAATGGGATCTGAAAAGGTAACTTTAGTAAGATATATTTTTTGGAGTGGGGAACTTTTGGAGTGGATGAAATAATGGGAGGGGAGTACGTATGGAAATTATAACTAAGGGTGCTATGCTACACTTTTATATGTGATTTATGTCATATCTTAGTCCTTTTTTACATAGTTTTAATTTTATATTGTATCAATATGGCATAGTTGACATAATTTAAATTTTACAAATTTACTTAAATTTTTTTTGCATAACTTGGATTTTGATTCAGTAAAATTTAAATTATGTTAAACATACTAGAATGATACAAACGTAAAATCAAAACAATATAAAAATAGTCAAAAATATGACATAAGTCACATTTGAGGGATGTAGCATAACACCCTCCAATATTGGTGACATCATTTAAGGATGCATTAGTTCTTAGAATAAAGGATTAGCTGAAATTGCTGGATTCATGACAATCTGGAGTGACAGCTTTAGATTGCTTAACTCTATTAATGGAAGGTTTGAGGAAGAAGAAGAAAAAGAGAGTGGAGTTGAATGGAAAATATGAATTGAGTATTGAGTTCTTGGTGGTCTGATTTAAGGTGTTGGGAAGGGTATATGTAGGAGAAAAATGGCTAAAGAGTTGTTAGAGAGTTTATGATTATTTAAGTCGTATACATGCAGATTCTCCTTAGGTGTGCAGAATGGCCAAGTCCGCTATGCATGCTGCCCTAGCATGATGCAAAGAAGCTGCACTGGCAAGTTGCAAAGGTCCAAGTCAACAGAAGAAATGGTCAAAGGTGCAGATTGTTAGCTGAAAATGAAAACTCTAGGAGTAAAGATTTATGGATGGTTTAAAATTGTATGTCTACCATACCCTTCACACGAAAGCACTTATATAGGCGTCAAAAATTGGATAAAGCAAGTACATACTTGTTACTACTCTGAACTATATATACCTTGCAATATCCTCATGAATAAAGAAAAATTGAAATGTTTATCCTACCCTATTGCCAATTCTAAACTTTTTTCAATATTAACTGTTAATTTAACATATATGTTGTTGTCACCAAGCTAGTCAATGAGCTATACCTGCACAAGGAAAGCACACATGAATTCCCGGACTCCAATGACAAAGTCAGGTTGGTAATATGATGTAAGTGTATCTGAAAATTTCCTTTCACAAGTACTATCTTACCTTATTTATATGCTGGTCCAATGGCACAATGGTAAATAAAAGGGGGATAGAGCCCATGTGGCCCATGAAAGTATTTGGGCCTCTAATTACGATAATAATGACAATAGGCCCAAAGTCATTGGGCCAGTCCAATGATATTAGGTTGTTACATATGTGATTGCAAATAATTCATGGAAGTCAAAAGCTGATTTTAAAACATTTTCCCCTTATTAATAATTCATGGTAGACAACCATAAATTTGTTGCCAGAATTGTTGTGAGAATTATGTAGATCTATAATCACTATTGAATAAATATGTGGTCCTTATCCCTTAGTTTCACCTAACAATCACATATGAATTCTAGTGAAATTCTAACAAGATTTTCTTTGGCTAAATAGTGCATTACTCAATTTTCTATGCATGTAGTTTTTGTTTCATTTTCCATGTCTTTCTTGCTTTTGTGTTTACTACAGTCCAAACCTAGTGAGGGATGGCTCAATAAGAAAGATCGAGCTAGATACATTAATAAAAAGGTCTTTGGTTTGAATCCTACTAGTAATTCTTCGTTTGCAAGCATCCACTAATTGTGGTACACCCAACTTTAGAGTTAAAGCTTACCTCTAACAAAGTTTTTTTAATATAAAATCAAATGAGTAATACTATTTAGCCAGAAAAAAAATATGCTAGAATTTAAATTTAACTTTTAAATAAAACAAAATGATTAGGATCACATAAATATAATTATTAATTCACAGCATTTCAATAATCTTACAACAAAAATTCTAGATCATTAGCATTTTCGAAACAAAACCTAACATTTATACCTAATTCCCACCTACCTTGCCACCTCATCTAAGCCTAATGTCTCCTTTTTAATTTTGTTTTTATCACTTAGATGAAACTGTAGCCATGGATTGACAAACATAAATAGTAAATTTTAAATTTAGAATAAAATATAATTTTTTGTCTTTAAATTATTTCTCAAATATCACTTTAATCATTAATTTATTATTTGTGTCACTTTAATCCTTGAATAATAATCATATTACCTGTCAAATTAGTCTTTTGTAGCATAAAAAATAATCACTTAAATGACTGATTTGGCGTGCAGAGTGATTATTTGAGGACTAAAGTAGCACAAATAATAAATTAATGACTAAAGAAACATTTGAGACATAATATAGGAACGAAAAATGTATTTAACTCTTAAATTCATGTAGCCAAGTCCACATGTGTTTGCATATGACAAATATGATAAGCACGAAGATCATGTAGTTTGTTTATATTATCAGTTTTTCTTTACTTTCATAGGAGAAATATATATACTCAGTAAGTAATAAAGTAAAAAACAAAATAATCAAATTAAAATATTTTGATTAATATTTATTAATTTTTAATTGAAATTAAATTTCAGCTAGTGAACTAAATATCGTGAGACAAAAAATAAGTACATAAATTTATAGGTGATTCTATCATATCAAGAAAACATGTGATAAATAACAAAGATTAAATATCATCACAGCAACAATTGTTATAACTCCACGTCATAGATGCATCACATACATTCTCTATATTTTCACAACCTACAATATTACCCATTAAGTAATACGGTCAGGAATATTCAAAAGTAATTTTATTTTCTCTTATTTTGATAATGTTTTTTTTGTTTTAAAACATTGCAGTGACAAAAATGCCCTTTAATCAGTTTCCAATTCTCTTTTCTTTCACTCAGAATCGACCCCTCTTTCTCTCATTTTTTCTTTTTTTTTGGTTATTCATTATCTTNTCTTATTCTCTATCCCACCACGACTCACACTCATAACCATTCACTTTCAAGGAAATTTCTACACGCAATCACGCCTCTTATTTGGTTGTTAACAATACAAACCGAACCCATTTAGAATATTCACAATGGAATATTGTGGGATTTAATTCAAAAGCAGCAGGGCTGCAAAATTTTTTGTTGGTTTACAGCCTCAAAAAGCTTTGTGGATTATATACCGAATTTAGCAAAGGTTCTATGAACTTTCAAGGGTTTCATTGTCAAGCGATTTGTAATTTACGAGGAAATAAAAATATGTATTTATAGGCTAGACCAGACTTTTCATGAATTGAAGCATACATTTTTTAGGAAATTTCTAATACAATAACTCTTCTTATCTAGTTGTTGACAATGCAAGTCGTGCCAAGAATATTCACCTCTTCAAGTATGGCATGCTAGAGAGAAATTTTCTTCGTGCATATGAGCATACATTTCTTTTCATATGATTTAATATTTTTTATTATCATTTTTTCTTTACTTTCATAGGAGAAATATTATATAAAATGGATAACACTATTTAATACAAAAATATGAGTTTTATTGAACTAGCGTGTCTTAAAGTCCTATTTCCTTATCAAACAAAAAAGTGAAATTCCCTAGCAAGATCATTAGCTACAACTATAGTGTTAAGCAAAAATTATTTATCGCTAATGGGTGTTTGATTCCACAATGAGAAACTCGGACTCTTTGCTTTATAACTTAAATTCAAGGCTGTGAGAATTCGTTAACAATGCATCTCACATGATCCTTAACGCAATCAGTTCCTAAATTCTTAATTACCAAAAAGAAAGTTATATACTTTTATTTGATTTTTAATTTGCATTTTCACCTTATTGTAATCATAATATTTTTGAGTGGTATCATCACCCTTCCCAATTTATTTTTATATAAATGAAGCATATATCAATATATATGTCACATAAGCAATTTGAGTTGCCTGTGTATTTCCCCTTTCCCTGCTCTTTATATGTGGTTGATGCGCGTCATCCTTTTCCCTACTATATCTTCGACAGAAAGAGAAAGCCTCTCCATTTTCAATCTTCCATTTTATTGTTTCCAAACACGTTCAAAATATTCTTGTACATGCATCCCCAACAGCCACATACATCAAACATTATTGCACCACCAAAGTAGGTGAGACTTATTACAAATTGCACGAAATGAACCATGCTATATATTTTTGCTCTTTATACTTTGTATTTGCTATACAGAAAAGTTTGTTAATCAATGGAGGGAGTTGCGGGTCATATATGCACTCTCTATAAAGTAGGTGACACTCATTACAAATTGCACGAAATGAACCATGCTATAAATTTTTGCTCATTTTACTTTTTATTTGCTATACAGAAAAGTTTGTTCATCAATGGAGGGAGTTGTGGGTCATATATGCACTTTCTATAATTAACATCACGTTAAGTTTTTGCTGAAGTGAATTCAAAAGTCGGTTTCACTTATATAAAGTATCACACTATTTATTGCTCAACTGGAGTGACTAGTAATTATTGTTACTTCTTACGCATAATATGACATTAATTCTTGCACATTACCCATGTGCTAGTGATGTGTTTAGAAGTTGAAATTGAAGAGATGGTGAACACTGTTTCAATGCCAAAGCAAGTTATTTAAGGCCATCTATCGACAGTTTCGAAACCAAAGTAGAGAGCTTCAAAGAAATTAAGTATGGCTTCTAAGCCTGGAATTCTCTCTGAATGGCCATGGACATCTCTTGGAAGCTTTAAGGTTCCCTAGCTCATAAACTTCATCTCCTTCTCTCTCTCGTCTACACACACATCTGTATCCTTTTGGTTTTTGTTTCATCTCCAGTATTTCCTTTATGTTACTAAAAAACGAAAAGTAAAAAGGGAGTTTCAATAGAGGTTGCTTATATGTCTGACATTCTTTAATACTTTTGCATGCAAACCTACTTTGTGAATCTTTTTGGGAAATGAAAGAAAATTCTTCTTTGTTAACTGACTTACTCTGTTTAGCTAATGATTAAGTAAGCTACAAGTTTTAAACCATCTTTTTCTTTTGTTTTTGTACTTTCCCTTTATTATCATTAATTATTCTTCTTGTTATTATTATTATTTGAATTCTTTATTATTGCTTTGGCTAACTAAATATCATGAATTTATATGGCAGTATTTGATACTGGCTCCTTGGGCCATTCACAGCACATACTCTTTCTTTGCACAAGATAAGAGTAAAAGGGACACAACTACCTTTCTCGTGATGCCATTTCTACTATGGAGGATGCTTCACAATCAAATATGGATCACTGTCTCTCGTTATCAAACTGCAAAAGGCATTTCTCGAATCGTTGACAAAGGCATTGAATTTGATCAAGTTGACAGAGAAAGAAACTGGTTAGTTTACGCAACTTTTACACTATACCAGTCAAATTTAAAATCTCTAAGGTTGTCTTTGGTGAGTATGCCATCATTTTCCGATAGACACTCACATTGCCATTATTATTTGAATGTAAAAAATGCTGGAAGGTTGTTAGATTTAAAATTTTCTACAATCCTATATGGGGTATTTGTTTTACGACAAATGGTTTTTATAAAAAAAAAAAAATTATGATTTCTGATGTTTGGAGGAGAAAATGGTTTTGCAAAATGATTATTTTCCTTACTAAGATTGGTGCAGAAAATAATTTCCTCTGAAAACAGTTCCTTGTGTTTGATGCAATAGCTAATAGAGAAAAAAAAAAAAAAGATTTTCTAATTAATGATAGTAGCCCTTTCAATAAAAAATTGATTCCCACTTTATGAAGGGAAATTCATTTTCCGAAAGAAGTCTCCTTGTCCTTATTTAGAAATCATGTTCACATAAAAATATTTTATAAGTAAATTTTCCTATAAACTCATTTTCTATTAAGCGACAATCTTTTACTAAAAACATTTTCCCATCAAAACATATGGACACAGAGAGCTGGTTTAGCTGGTAAAGATCAAAACACTTTATTTATAAGGCCTAAGTTCGAATTTCATAGCTAACAATCCCCCTTGGTAAGTAATTTATAAGTACTGTTGCAAATCTTCATTGAAGCCTATGGCAACTTGGAATTAATGAGATAGTCTCCCCTAACTCTAAACTTTAATATACCAAAACAAAAATGAACCCTTATTATTCCATATTTATCAAATTAAGAATATGAAATTTATCCCATAGTTACACATTACAAATTTAGTTTCTTTTTTTTTTTTTTTTTTNTTTTTTTTTTTTTTTTTATCTATTGGAGGCTATACAATAGGGGATAGCGTATCCCCTCTCATAATCTCACCTCACATGGTCTTAATGGGATTTGCACATAAGACTTTCATAATGGAATGCCTAGTGCTCAACCATTAAGCTGTTACTTTTGGGACTACTGCTTCAATTTCTAATCAAATATCTAATAGTATTTTTGTTCTGCTACATGCTCAACAATATGGAAATTACATATTACTCTTGGCACACTGAATAGCATTAAAGCTTTAGACATTCCAAACCAATATATCTTCAAAGATTAAAAATATCACAACAGCTAGTAATATTTCAACTCCAACTAATTATTTAAGCCTCTTAATTAGCTTATATACATTCTTCTAATTCTAAACATATATACAGGGATGATCAAATATTGCTGAATGGAATATTGTACTACCTAGTGATTTATAGTTTTCCTAGGGCATCACAGCTTCCATGGTGGAATTCAGATGGTATAGTTATGGCAATACTACTTCACGCCGGTCCAGTCGAGTTCCTTTACTACTGGCTCCACAGAGCACTGCACCACCATTACCTCTACTCTCGTTACCATTCACACCATCATTCCTCCATTGTCACAGAGCCTATAACCTGTGAGTTCCATTGTTGCTTTTGCCATAATAATCGCTTTTGTTGGTGTTGGTTGAATGTTGTTTAATATAAAGCAACAATTGTTTGGTTATCGTGAATGCATGCTGTCATCAGATATAAACTTTCTTCTCAGGAGAAGCATACCACATGAAAAGAAAAAGTATAGCAAAGCTTGCCAGTTTTTTTTTCTTCTTTTTTTGGGTTCTTTTCTGTTTGGAAACACTCTAGGATTGGGTTTCTTCGAATTGCTTGATAACTGAAAACAAGATCAAAGAAGAAAAGGGAGTTGCTCTTCTATGATCCACCTTAAAACTCTTATTTTGGACAGTAGTAACCCTGCTTTTTTGTTCATTACAAGGCTCTCATAAATCAGAATGTCCTAGTATGATATAAGTCGAAATAATTAAACACTAGCTAAAATTCATAAACCTGAGCTATCTAGAAAAGTATCATACAGTGTAAACATTTTCTTGTAGTTTTTTTTTTTCTTGGAGCCTGATTTATGTCACTTTTGCTAGTGTCAATCTGTTTTGCCTCACACTTCTCACTCTAATTCATGAGATCTTTCCAATTAGCTCAAAAATAGGAGTTACTTCGGTTAAGAAGAGGACCTTTCAAAACACCTTTCAGAACGGTGATAGAGCTGTGCCACTTTTGAGGGGTAACTTAGCAATTCTCAAAAGAAACTAAGCCTCTATTGAAATTCAAAATACTTTTTTTACATAGGTTTGTGGCTATTTATTGCTAAAACCACATCCTATTAAGTGCACAAAAATTATATTCACAAAGTTGTCCTTTAATTAATGACTATTTCATTTATTACTTCTTAATTGATATTAATTAGATAATTAATTAATTGTCTTGATTTGTTTCTCTATGTCCAAACCATTTTATTTTTTTTGTTTCTTAAAATTATTTTCGAAACGATTCATTCAAATAAATTCTTTTGTGTTTTCTTTTTTTAAAACAATATTGAGACGTTTGAAGGAAAATTACATGTCAAGCTATTCTACACAAGATTAATCCAGAATATTGGGAAGTCAAATTGATGAGAAAAAAAAAAAGAGGAAAATTTTCTTAATTAACATAAGAGATAATTTTAATCACAATCAATAGGTATAAGAAAAGATTATGCATGATAATTATACCACTATTGATTACACCTAAATGTTGGCTTATTAGGTGAGGGGTAGTTGTGTTTATACAATAATTTTTCTATATAAAAACTGTGACATTAGTTATAGAGTCTGTGAAAATAGCATTTCCTTTTTATATATTGCAAAGAAAGGCATTATTGTCCTTGTATATTTTTTTAACTCTTATATTTTCTTCGTTTCAGCTGTCATCCATCCATTTGCTGAACATATAGCTTATTTTTTGCTGTTCGCAATACCATTGTTAACAATAGTGTTCACAAGAACAGCATCTATGGCTGCTATTTTTGGTTATATCACTTACATTGACTTCATGAATAACATGGGTCACTGCAATTTCGAGCTCATTCCAATGTGGCTGTTTGACATTCTTCCTCCTCTCAAGTATATCATGTACACTCCATCGTAAGTATAAACAAAATATTGCTTATAGATAGTAGTAATTATGACTTTAGACGCTAAGCGTTGTGCATTAATGGATTAGCTTCTCCTGAGAATTGACCATGAGCAAAATTGATGGGCAAAATTATGACTTTATGTTTAAACTGAAAAGTTGTACTTCTGATATATAATTAACTACCATTACTTAGTTTCTAATTTTATTATTGTCATTATTGTTACTAATATCTGACAAAAAAAATGTCCACTGATTAAAGGTTTTTTTTTTTTTGTTCATAGGTTTCATTCTTTGCACCATACACAGTTTAGAACAAACTACTCCCTATTTATGCCATTCTATGATCACGTATATGGCACCATGGATAAATCTTGTGATCAATTGCATCAGTCTACACTCAAAAGAGAAGAGGATTCCCCAGATGTTGTGCATTTAACACATTTGACTACACTTCAGTCCATATATCATCTTCGGCTCGGATTTGCTTCCTTGGCCTCTAAACCTCAATGTTCTGAATGGTACCTGTGGTTAATGTGGCCTTTCACACTTTGGTCCATGATGCTCACTTGGGTCTATGGTCACACATTCATAGTGGAGAGCAACCGTTTCAAAAAACTTGGGCTACAAACTTGGATGGTACCCAAGTACAACACACAAGTGAGCACCTTAAATTAATTCTAACTTGGTTTGGTTTATTAAAACCTATTTCAATTAAGGTGCTTGTTATCCTAGCCCCACTAAAAATGGGTTCTATAACTAACCCTACTCCTAGTGAGGGGTTGTCATTGGGAAGATGTCAAAAAAACTGGGTGATTCAGTTTGAATCAAATACTTAAACTGTTAATAAATTTAAATTTAATAGGGTCAAATTTACCTCTAGTTTTAAGTCAACTATTTTTTAAGTATTTTTCCTTCATTTATTCATTTTACTAGAGGCTACTGTTTTGACACACAATATGACTAGATTTTTTTATGTCGTCGTAATTGTATAAAAATCATGGGTTAGTTTCAAACCATACTCTCCAATGAAAGTGGGGCATAGCAGTGCCCCTCACATTTGGTGGGATGTAAGCCACCACCTTGAATTAATGATATCTACTTGAATACTCCCTCATCCAAGTATTTGAGGTAAATTTTCTTTCACTACAATAATACTTTCGTCTTTTAAGTTTAGTGTTATACATAACATGCTTTATTTCTTTCTTGATTCATTACTTCTTGTATAGTACTTGATGGAATGGCAAAAGGAGCCTATCAATAGGGTGATTGAGGAAGCAATATTGGATGCTGAGAGAAAAGGAACAAAAGTGCTGAGCCTAGGACTCTTGAATCAAGGGGAAGAGCTTAACACATATGGAGAGCTATATGTTAAAAGGAACCCAAAGCTAAAAGTTAAGGTTGTTGATGGTAGCTCCCTTGCTGCTGCTATTGTTATTAACAGCATTCCTAAAGGGACTACTCAAGTATTATTTAGGGGCAAACTCAACAAATTTGCTTATGCCATTGCCTTTACTCTGTGCCAGAAGGGTATTCTGGTAAGTTAATACATCCCTTTTATTATTCAATATGAATATTAGTTATATGAAGTTTATACATCCATTCCAAAGTAGCTGGTTGCTATGCCTATGAATTTTCCACTGAAAGTGAAAAATAATGAAGGAGACTCATGTCTAAGTTTGCAACATTTCTTATTTTTAACATGGCTAGCATTGTTTCAGGTGGCCACAATGCATGAGGATGAGTACGTGAAGCTCAAAAAATCATTTAACAACATGTTTGAAAGTAAATTGATCATTTCAAGAAGTTATTCTCAAACGGTAAAACAACTAAATACTCCTTGTTTGTGCTTTGAATTTCCACCGCAAGAAACTACTAGATAGAATAAACTGTAAACTCCATATGAACACTAGGTTCTACTTTCCGCCTACTAATCAGTGCATCTCACCTTGCCTCCCCCACCTCGAATATATTCACATGTGAGTACTGTGCGTGTGAATTTTAAGTAATATGGAATATAAAAGTCTTATATTTAATAGAAAAAGAAGATATTTAACATATAGTACTTGGACTGAATATGACTCATAAGCTTTTAGATTAAATTGATGTTTCGCTTAGTATATTATGCTATATATATTTTCCTATTACTCGCATCCCTTTGCGAACTTGCTCCCTTTCAGCCCCCTCGTACTTTAGCATCCTTCCTTAACTACACCCTCATACACCTCAAAAGCTGCAAAATGTATCTTACTTTCAAATGCATATTCATTGTGTTAAACAATAAGGAAAAATATTTGATTTTCTTTTATGGACAGACATGGTTGGTGGGAGATGGATTGACTGAAGACGAACAGCTCAAAGCACCTAAAGGGACATCATTTATTCCATATACTCAATTCCCACCAAAGAAATATCGCGAGGATTGCACCTACCATTATACACCAGCAATGCTAACGCCCATGTCCTTTGAGAATTTGCATTCTTGCGAGGTTTGTGTAATTGTTTCTCTTTATTGGTTTCTCAAGTTTTCTAGGGTAATTTATATCTCTAATGATATAAAGAAGAGCGAGCTCATTTGTTTGTTTCTAATGATAAAATTCTAAACTTGTGCAGAATTGGTTGCCAAGAAGGGTAATGAGTGCATGGCGCATAGCTGGGATAGTGCATGCTTTAGAAGGATGGAATGAACATGAGTGTGGCTACACGATGCTTAACATGGATAAAGTTTGGCAAGCAACTCTTCTGCATGGGTTTCAGCCAATCAGTGAACCAACTCAGTGAAACCACAATCAATTTCTATAAGCACGATCAGTAATTAATATTCAGTCAGGAAACTCATGACAAAGACAGTTTCTAAAGGGCATAACGAATCTTGGATATTCTATGAACCATTTAATGTGTCATATGTCATTTGTCAGGAGTTAGAATAAGAAAATTAGATACTCATGAGGGTACCAAATGGATGTTAAATATTCATATGTTGTATCTTAACATCTTTATAAAATAATACTTCATTTCATGTATGTTCAAATTATCAGATATTTTTAGTGCAATTTCATGATTAAAAGCATGTAGCATTCCCATGGGCCTCTCTAATGATATTTAGGGTTCAAAAATTTTCTTTTTTTCGTAATCCAAGACCTGGCCTAATACTAATTTTTGGATGGAGTCAGACTTATTAAATTTGAGATGTGTCATCCTTACTTTAGGGGTTCCATTGTGAAAGCACACAACTATAATTTTGTGTAAATGAACATTTTAATAATCTCTCATTTTGCTAATAAAAGACTTCAACCAGAAGACTCTTTTATTGTAAAGAAAGCCTTATGGTTACTTGGTCTACAGGTCAGTTGGCAAAAAAATTAGAACTCCTATAATATTAAGTTTTTAGAAAGAGTTTCAACTCTCTGAGTAGGTCATGTGTTCTAAGAGACATATGTTTATGAAATTAAATTGTCTTTGTAGTTATTGAATCTTGAAAGCAGCCTTTGTTTATTTTGTATATAAACCCTATCCTATATATGTAATGTTCCATAAACCAAAAGCAAGAGAGAGTACTAGTTAGAAGTTTAAGAAGAGAACAAGTGGTTTAGATGTGTAACATTCTGATTGAATTGCTTTGGTTCATAGCAAGACTTGGGCACTCCGCCCTCAATTCGCACCCATTTATTGATCTTGTGATTGAAGGTGTTGATGAGGTTGATCCTGATTCGTAGTTGTTGGAAGGGTAAGGTGGGTACTTTTGAGGGAGAAAACAGCTTTGTTAATGTGTTGTCTATGTTGCGGAGTTGAGGATTTTTGCGGAAAAGAAAGACTATTAAGATATGGCTAGTGCTTTTTTTTTTTTTTTTTTCNNNGTTTTTTTTTTTTTTTTTTTCCTTACCTAGGAGCACAATGCGATGAAAAATGAGAAGAAAAGTAGATGACATAAATAAAACTCTGGCATCAAACATTCTAGTTGCTGTAACTAGAGGAGATGTGATGTAGTGCAGAAGGAATGAGAATTTATAGTACAAAAGAAGCATCCAAAGTTGACTAGAAAAGTCAACAATGTCTATTTTTGACAAAAGACCTCATTTTTTTCATATGGAAACGGCCTTTTAAGCAAAACGCAGCATTCACATCGAGCGTCGCTTGATTTTAGCCAAATTTCACATTTTAGGGGTCAAAACGACATTTTTATTATTTTAGGGCTATTTTCGTAATTTTAATTAAGTTTAGACCTTTTTTATAATTTTGCTATTTCATTCTAGAGTTTCTCTTTTTTTATAAGTGTTTGTAATATTTTTTCAGAGACATATTTGAATTGAATAACAGTTTTAAGAGTTTCCTCAATTTCCATCAAGGTGTCATCAGTGGTTGAGCTAGTATAAATTATTTCGGGTGGCTAAAATATAATTACTAAAGTTATGTATGAAATATGAAATATCATGTGCGTAAATAATTTACAAAACATCATTTTTTTTTGTCAATTAACCCAAATAGGCACTCAACTCTATATTCCCTAACATCATGTGCGTAAATAATTTATAAAACATCATTTTTTTTTTTTTTTTTNTTTTTTTTGTGTCAATTAACCCAAATAGGCACTCAACTCTCCTATTTAGTGTCCAGTCAATCATAAAAACTCTACTTATTTCCTCGTGCAGTGCAATCACTTCGTTTACTATCTCGTACAATGTAAGTGATCACTACTTAAAATTCAATTAAAGGAGAAGCTAAAAGATGTTACTTGTTCCTTAATTAATTATTCTCTTATAAATCCTTTCTAGCTAGTATCAATTCTCCACTTTTTCTCTATATAAATTCTTCCCAGAAACAATTCTACAAGAGTTCATTGCAAAAAAAATAAAAAATAAAAAACTACAAAGACAAGAAAAAACAAAAAAAAAATAAGGAAATTATTAAGTGTGATTTAGTAGGAATTGGATAGTTTGCACTGGTAAAGGGAGGTTTGAACCCTTCTTGCAATCATTTATACTTTCGAGAATTCTATGATATTATATTTGTATATCATACTACACTGATACAGCAAGTATACATAATTTTTATATTTATTTGATATAAAATTAATTTATTTTATTTTCTTAAAGAAAGTAAATTTGTATACGTATCATTTATACATTGACTATTTTTATATAGTATGATATAAAAAAAATATGTAAGAAACATCCTATACTTTATATGGCTTTTTAAAATAAAGACTAAAATAAACTTTCAAGTTTTTGAAGTTTACACGATTTTTTATTGGCATCCTTATACCTTCAATTGCTTCAATTGAACCTTTAAAGAATTTAATTTTTCAATTGGGTTTAAAATTTAACGAACCTGTTAACCCAGTAACCAAAAATGATGATGTGCATGAGTTTATATATTATTTTATATATTAATATGATGTAGAAACTTAACTGTTAATACATATAGAAAAATGCTAACATGGCATAACATTAAGGATGCAAATGAAAATACGTGTAAACTTTAAGGACCTAAAATATATTTTAGCTTAAAATAAAATATCCTTATACATTATCTATATTATATATTAAAGCATAAATGTGGTTGAATAAAATATTTTTATTAATTACGACAAAATTAAAAAATTATTTTTTTGGAATAAATACAAAATTATGTTTTCTTCTTGAAACAAAATCGAGAAGTTGTTTGTTGCAATCATTGTTTTTTTTTTTTCATCCCTAAATCATCACTCTCTTAATTTGGACCTATTTCTATTCTTTAATTTTTTTGGTTCTTTTACAAAAATATATTAATTTTATGGATCATTCATATTTAATTTTTATAACTAAATTAATTAAAGTTAAATTTACTTACAAAATTAATTTTTTTAAACAGGCTTTTTGACACAAATATTACATTGTGTAAAAGTATTTACCAAAATATTACAAGTTTCAAACTATTTACACAAATATTACACTTTTTAAAAATTCAAAAATTAAAAAAAAAATATTTTCGAACACGTGGGACCCACCGGACACGCTGTTGGCCTCACGGCGTGGGCCAATAAGCCAAAATTCGTCCATTGTTTCCTTATATACTCAGTTTTCTTCTCAACACGCCAACACTCAATTTTTTCCACTGACTGCCCACAACCCTGGAACAATGGACGAATTTTGGCCTATTAGGACACGCCATAGGCCTCACGTTGTGTCCACGTGGGACACGCCGTGAGGCCCACGACGTGTCTAGTGGGTCCCATGTGTCTGAAATTTTTTTTTAATTTTTAAATTTTTAAAAAGTGTAATATTTGTGTAAATAGTTTGAAAGTTGTAATATTTAAGAAAATACTTTTGTAAAATGTAATATTTGTGTCAAAAGCCTTTTTAAACATGCGAGGGATGAAAAGAGAGAGAGAGAGAGAGAGAGAGAGAGAGGGAGAGAGAGAGGGGGGAGGGGTAGATGGTAGCGTTTTCGAAGAACTTCCCAATTCTAGCAGCACCCTACCTTTGCTGCTCTGCCATTCTTCTAAGCATCTCAAGTTTCTCATCAAAAACCGCTCAATTTTGAACTAGATTCAGCACTGGTTTATGGTCTATATTAAAAAGGGTTCAAGCCAAGGTATTTTTTCTTTCTCTCTACAGATACTAATCCGTAGTAAAATCTATGCTTCGATTGGGTTTGACATGAATTTTTGGAGAGATGCTTGGACTGGTATAGGGGTTACATGCTCTTCTGTTTTGGTAGCTGTCTTAGTTCTGTTGACTGCACATCTTAGCTATTATTTGGAGGAAATTTACTGCATAAATAAATGGGGTTTTGAGGCTAAGTGTGCTCTGCATTTGGAATAATTGTGGGTTTGATGTGATAATCTGCCCAGGAATGTTTCGTTTTGAACTGTTTTAGAAATCTTTTTCCCACACGTTTTTGCATCAATTTCCTGCATCTGTTTGTGGGTTTTGGTCGCTGTATGAGCAGAATTTAGTTGGGGAGTTGTGATTAATTTGGGAATTCTTGTTGCCCTTATGCTTGAGGGTCTTTTTTTTTTCCCAAGATTTGTTTTTTTTCCCTTAATTCAGATACTGGTAGGATTTTAGTTTATTGTTCATATGTTTCTTGACTAAAGCATAGCTCATTTTGTTGCCCTTATGCTTGAGGGTCTTTTTTTTAATTTTTTTCCCAAGATTTTTTTTTTTCCCTTAATTCAGATTCTGGTAGGTTTTTAGTTTATTGTTCATATGTTTCTTGACTAAAGCATAGCTCATTATTTGTAAATTATAAATGTGGGTGGCCTTGCTTCTAATTGATATTTGATTATGTTTTAGTTTCTTTCCCTTTTCAATTTCTAGCCGTTTCGCTTTTCCCCTTGCTTCTTTCTTCCTCTCTGATTGATTCATTTGACTAGTGGCTATGGGGTGTGATGTTGCAATTTCGTGTCAGTTATGAATAGTTGAGTACCTTCCATTCCCCAAGTGTATCTGGAGATGCCTACTCTGTAATTGGGGAAAAACGAAGGGGAAAAAATGTACTAGGTACATATTTTATGCAATTAAGGGTGCTTGGCACATAGCAGATGTAGATAGGGGACAATGTTTTGCATTTCCATGCTTTATAGTTAACTGTTTAGGCATTTGCATAAGTGGTTCTTTACATGGTACGAAATCCTGGCGGACAATGTAGCTAAAACTCAGTACTTGTAAGTGTTCACCTTTCAAGTCTAATGGGCATTTGCGTGAGAAGGTGTAGAGATATAAAATCCCCTTTTGAGTCTTTGTTTAACACCTTAAGCTTTTAGATTAAGTGGTTCTTTGTGAGTTTTGCAACAGTGATGGTGGAAGAAAGTCAATGATCTGGAGTCAATTTGCTGTTTTACCATGAATATAGAAAGAGTGGGATCAGATATATTGAGGCCTGCTAGTGCTGTAAAGATATTTTCCTCCTTTGGTATCAAAATGAATACATGAACTATTTCTCTTCATGTTATAATGGAAATTTATACTGTTTGTATGCTATGTGCTCCTTTTTCTTCTTTTATGATTTCTTTTCCTTTTCTCTTTTCTCCAAATGTAAACCTGGATCATCCAAAAGATTTAGTTTCTTACTTAACTTTAATTTTCTCTCTGATTTTTTTCATTGATTGAAATTCATCTTTATATGCTTCATTGAATTTTTGAATTACTTGTCACTTAGTTTTTCTTCCTATGCAGATATGATTGAATTAACTAAGCCTTTAAAATATCAATCCATAGTTCTTTTTAATTTTTTTTTTTTTTTGTATTTTCTGTTTTTCCAATAGAAAAACGGTATATGTTTTAAATCTTCATCATATGAGCATATAGAATCAATAGAAAGATATTGTAAAGGCCAAAAATTGAACAAAAACAACAATGATTGAGTGTATTATGTAATTATAAGCTATTTTGTGATATAAAATAAGAATTTTAAATATGCAATTCTGAATTTGTAACATTGAGAAAGTGAGCAAGCCTTGGAACATTGTATGACTATGTTTCTTGTATTCTCTTCCTTCAATGCTGTTCATTCTTGTGTGATAAATATGACTATTGCTCAATGTTCAAAACCCACTGGATTTGTCTAAATAAGGATGAAGATGCTGATTCTTATATTTTCTTGTTTAGGTATTCTGACAAAAAAAGGTCTTATCTATCAGATAATTTCTATTTTATTAATGGAGATAGATCTTGAGGTGCCTTCATGTGAGCAGGAGAAGTTAGACATTGGATCTAATAGAAATGATGTTGCCAATACCACATGTGATATGCATGCTGAGGAGCAAAATATTAGTTCTCCTACAATGACTGAACATGGTAAGGAAGTTTTAAATGAAAATGTTTTCAGTTGCCAGGATCAGGTTGATTTGAACACTACTCGGTTGGATACTATTGATCAAAATTCCTTTAAAGAGCCTCAAAATGGCTTGGAATTTGAATCAAAGGAGGCTGCATATTCTTTCTACAGAGAATATGCTCGCTTGGTGGGATTTGGTATCACAATCAAAGCTAGTCGGCGCTCAAAAAAATCTGGTAAATTTATTGATATTAAAATTGCTTGTTCGAGATTTGGAAGCAAGCGTGAGTCTGGTACAACTGTTAATCCACGACCATGTATAAAGACGGGCTGTAAAGCTGGTATGCATATGAAAAAGACGGCAGATGAAAAATGGATCATATATAGTTTTACAAGGGAGCATAATCATGAGATCTGTCCAGATGATTTTTTCAGGGGACGGAGCAAGCAACCTAGTAATGTAGCTTATCAGAAGAAGGGTATGCAATTGGCTCTAGATGAGGGAGATGTTAAAGTGTTGGCTGAATACTTTATGTCTATGCAGGATGAGAATCCCAACTTCTTCTATGCAATTGACCTGGACCATGATAGACGTTTGAGAAGTGTGCTTTGGGTTGATTCAAAGGGTAGACTTGATTATAGAAGCTTCCATGATGTTGTTTTTATTGACACTTTTTACATGAAAAACAAATATAAAATTCCTTTTATACCTATTGTGGGAGTCAATCATCACTTCCAATATATTTTGCTGGGTTGCGCACTGATTGGGGAGGAGACTGTTTCTGCTTTTAAATGGTTAATGCAGATGTGGCTTAAAGCAGTGGCTGGCCTAGCTCCAAAGGTGATTATCACTGACCAAGAAAATTTCTTGAAAGAAGCTGTTCTAGAAGTGTTTCCAGATACACATCACTGTTTCAGTATGTGGCATATTTTAAGAAAATTTCATGAAAATTTGGGTCATATCACTAGTCAAAATAACAATTTTATGGAGAAATTCAACAAATGCATTTATAATTCCTGGTTGGATGAGCAATTTGAAAAGCGATGGTGGAAATTGATCAATAGGTTTGAACTAAAGGACAATGAATGGGTCCAATCATTGTATGAAGATCGTAAGAAGTGGGTCCCCACTTACATGTACAATGTGTTTTTGGGTGGAATGTCAACGACTGTCAGATCTGAAAGTATAATCTCATACTTTGACAAGTATGTTCATATGGAATCTACATTAAAGGAATTAATCGAACAGTATGAAGTGTTCTCTACAGACAGGTTGGACATGGAAGCCAAGGCAGACTTTGAAACACAGAAAAAGCAACCTACATTGAGATCTTTATCACCTTTTGAGAAGCAGGTTGCAACAGTGTACACTGATGCCATATTTAGAAAATTTCAATCTGAAATATTGGGGGTAGTTTCTTGTCATCTCCAGAAGGAAAGAGAGGACAGAGCAAATGTAATCTTTCAAGTTGATGATTTTGAAGAACGGAAAAAGTTTATGGTGACCTGGAATGAAGCAGAATTGAATGTCTGTTGTTCATGTCATTCATTTGAATACAACGGTTTTCTTTGTAGACATGCAATACTTGTCATTCAGATGTCTGGTATAACCAACATTCCATCCCATTATATCTTGAAACGATGGACAAAAGATGCAAAGGCAAATCAATTGGCCGGTGACAGAATGCAAAGGCTTACTAACAGATTGCAACGTTTCAATGATCTGTGTAGACGGGCTGTTAAATTTAGTGAAATTGGGTCTTTGTCTCAAGATACTTACCACATTGCTTTTCAGGCATTGGAGGAAGTTTATAAACACTGTGTGAAAGCGAATAATTCTGTTAGAAGCACATCAGAGCCTAACACATCAGCTCGCAATGCTTTTATTGATGTTGAAGAGGAGAACTGTGGAAACAATAAGACAAAAACAACCAAGAAAAAAAAGTCACATAATAAAAGGGTTAGTTGCTAGAACTTACTTTGACTTATAACAAGTGATTAGGGATTCTTAAAAAGGATTTTGTATGTTACAGGGACGATCTGAACCAGAAAGTATCAATATGAGGGTACTGGACAGCTTCGAAAAGAGGGTTTGCTACATGTTGCTTGTTCTGAATTTGTTCCTTGTCTTTCTAGAATTTGTTGACATGTATGTTGTTTGTATCATAGATGACGTGCAATGGTTTTATATATGCAGGAACAAATGAATTCAAGAACACACAACTTTGAAAATTGCTACGTTCCTCAACAGGACACGCAAACTGTGGTATGAGATATCATTTCTGATCTCAAGATTGTCACTTAAAATTGTTTAGTTATAGAACTATTATAGGTACGATGTTTCCTAAATGAATGTTACTTTAATTTGTGTTATTTGGTTACAAAAGATTGTTTTTCCTTTGTTTTTTTAGGACTTGGATTCTAGAGCTCCAACTCTTGAGAGCTATTGTGTGGCGCAACAAAATATGCCTAGAGATGTATCCACTAATCCCGTCTGTACTTTTTCATTTGGGGAATGGTGAAAATATTAATTAATTGTTGCTTACACTTTTCAAAGGGACAGCTGAATCCAGTTTCTCCTGTGCATGATGGGTATTATAGCAATCAACAATCCATGCAGGGGCTGGTAGGGCATATGTACTCTTCCTGATATCAATGGTTATGCTCAACGATTTGGCAGATGTTAATGGATCTCATTTTTTATCCTAATCTTCAGGGACAATTGCATTCGGTACCCACCCATGTTCCTCAACATGGGTTGCATCAAAGCATGCAAGGACTGGTAATGCTTTAATGGTCTGTGTTTGTTAGAGTAATATGGTTTGATATTTTTTATCAGCAATGAATCTGCTTGTGTTGAATTTGTTTTTACAGCTGCAAGGACAACTCAGTTTTAGAACAACAATGCAGGGGTGTTTTGACCTTCAACAAGAATGTCTGGATGATATGGTATTCACATAAATGACTCACTTGTGCTTTGTACTGTGCACTACAAACTAAATTTATGGGCATATGATTTTGCTTCAGGGACAACCTGATGGGGCCTCAAAGTTTCAGAGTATTTCATCAAAGCAACTACGTGATTAGTGTCTCTGCATATAGCTGGAGGGGTACCATTTCTTCTCATGTTAGAATGTGTATATAGCTGTTTTATAGTAACTAGTTGGAACCCGCATCCGTAACTCTTGGATCTGTTAAGAATTTTTTGATTGGAGTAACAATTCAATTAAAACTTGCTGCAAGAAATGGAACAGCTAACACATATACATGAGTTTGCTGTTTCAGACCCAGGATAAATAAGTGTATTTTTTTCTTTCTTTTACTTGTTTCAGATAACACACATATTTTTCTTGGTACTTCTCATCAAAATTCAGAAAATAGAAATAAAAGGGTCACCCACAAGCACACATAAAATTCCCATCTCATAAGAGCTGGTATCCTTGAAGACCAATTCAAATTCCTCTGTAATCTTCACAAACTCATCCCTTTTCATGTAAAGCATAAACAGTTTACCGGCTTTCCATTTCCCAAACCTGCCATTATTGGAAATATATCGCACCAATTATACATGAAATAGAACAGAGGGGAAGAAATATAACAAGTAAAGAAAAGGAACAAAGTGATAATAGTGGATGACACTCCAATTTGCAGTAAAGTCACACACCATTGCCCAACATGTTTGCACAATATATAATACCTACTTACCTAGTATGAGAGGTTGACAAGAACCGAAGGATTTATTTTGGAAAATATAATGCAGATTAGAACTGAGAACCTTTACATTATACATCTTTATCATTGTGATCTAATCTGTTGCAAGAAAACAAATATTTGTATTTCACATTCTGTGTACCAGGGAGTTATCCAAGGGATCCTCATCGCTAATTGAAAGAACAAGGAACAGAAGAGAAATAGAAGAAAAGCCCAATGATCTAGAGTAGACTATAATTGCCGTATTTCTCTACTGCAAACTTATGCAGAATGGGAAGTAATGGGGAACTATCATTTCTACAAAGAATTAAGTTGACTAGTCTTAACATGACCTGAAATTAGAAAGTCTTCTATCAGATAAGTATGATCTCACTCCAATCATAGCCGGTTCTTTTGCTGTTAATACCGTGTCTAACAAGGCTCCTTTCGTTATTAACATACTCTATAACAAGGGCCTCTCTTCATGTGTAATATACTAGGACACAACAATGTGAATAGATGTCATCTATCATCAATGTGATCATCTTCTTTGCTCTTAATAGTGTGCAAAGAGGCTCCATCTTTAGGTATATATAGTTCTCAATAAAGCACCCTTCTTTCTATTCTTGATGTTGTGTAATATTGAGCCTCTTTTTTAGTATTTGATTGACTTTATCATATATGGCTGCAAATGTGTTATGATTACACTTGAAAGCTCAATGTAAGTTTTTATCAATTTCTTTTCTTTGACATTGTTCTTGCCAATCATGTAGAAGCTACGCACCTGCTAACCTAACTAGTAGTTCTTTTGTATCTCTGAATGCACTTGCTACCTAACTGGTAGTTCTTACATTGAAGTGCCAAGAAAATTATTCTTGGCTCATGAGAATTGAGAATCATAATTACATAAGAAAAGATATCATACATGAACATGATAAACTTGTCGGTACAAAGTATAAGAACGTTACATTCGTCTAAAACATTTTTGTATTCCTAACAACATATTTGAACATGATGAACCATCTGGTGCTCGTTCTGCTCTATCAATAGCAAGTGAACTACTGCTAGGATGACTGATTCTGAGGCACAGGGCTTGAACCATCTGCAGCTAATCGTTCTCGACCACTAGCATGAGATTAATCTGAGACCTTGGTAGTATGGTGTCATTTTGGGTTTCTTCATGGCGATTTCTGAAGACATTGCATGTCCAGATTAATGGTCTGTGTGGCCGAGTTTCTGTCTCTGACGACATATATTGAGGGGGATGATGAATATTTGAGGTGGGAAATACTTGGATGTTTCTATCAATGACGGCGATGAGATTGATGGAAGAACGCTTGTGCAGCACAAGTCAAGCTAGGCTCATAGTAGTAAGGTGGTTGTTAAGTTACTGCCCTTCAAATGGGGCTAGTGTTACATCATTCTCTCATTGAGAGAATTCTTGTGGGATCTATGTCCTTAAATTAGTATTATTGTAAATATCTCGAAAAAATGAGTCATTGTGTATGATTAGGAATAATTAGTTTTCACACAGAATAATAATTTTTTTGACATAATTAAATTTAAATTTTATCAATTATTTTAAAATTTTAGGATAAGAATTTTCTTATAACTCACTCAATGAGAGGATGTAGCACTACTTCCTAGGTATCTTAGTAGCTGCCAAAATGTAAGGTGACAACTGATATTTGAGATGGGAAATACTTGGATGTTTCTGACAAAGAAGGCGATGAGATGATGGAAGAGCACAAGAAGCTAAGCTAGGCTCATAGTAATTAACATAATTTTTAACTTTTGTAATATAGATGATCGTTACGGTAAAGATATAGTTACATGTTCGGGAGAAATGATTCTTGTATGCTCTTTTAATCACAGTTAGTTTGTAAAATTTGAGTTACTATGAAAACGAAAATTTTATAATACTATGTGTATATGTTATATTAACGTAATAAATATATATATTTTTTATATTTTAATAGATATAAAATTTATTTATCTTATTTTTTAAATAAATTTAAAAATAATTAATTTATACATATATAATTTATATATTAATTATTTTTATATAATATAAATATTAAAAATAACTAAAACCTTAATAAAACAAAACTCAGATAAAGTTGATTATTGTATTGTTCTCTTTACAGGCACACCTGTCTAATTGCCCGCGCCCACTTTCTCTCTTTCCCCTAACCTCTTTTCCTTTGCTCTGTTCACCACCCTCTGCAACCTCCCCTTGCTCCGTTCACCATCACTCTGCAACTACCCCTTGCTCCGTTCACCACACCGGTAAAGAACCAGCCAATTCTGGTCTTCCTCATGCCAGAACTAGTGCCTCCACCATCTGGGTTTGTCCGGTGGCGTCGAGTAAGAGCCAGGCTCTGATACCTGTCCCTTTCTTGCGAATCCCGCGGTCGCAGCCACCGATGGGGAGGTTGAGTCGGGAAGAGACGGTTCGGGTGGAATCTGGGTCATCGTCGTTGGACTTGGAGGGGTAGTGAAGATGAAGATGACCCCTCATGATCAGAGCAAGAGGGATACGGTTTCTCTTCTCACTTGCGTGCTATGCTTATGTCGTAATCTCAATATTAATTAATTTTTCTTTTACAGAAAATATCTAATCTAATTGATAGAAAGTGCAGTAATTGGAATTGCAATTGGTGTTCACTGCGTTCCCCTGATTAAAACAGAAGCATAGGCATTAAGCAGAAAAAGCAGGGCCATTACAGAGGTGATGAACAGAGCAAAGGAACGGAGGTTAAAGAGAGAAAGTGAGGGTGGACACTTAAACAATGAGGTGGCGCCTACATGTAAAAATAGTCTACATGTCATATTTTAATAAGAGAATAGTATAATAAATATCTAAGAAATTTTGCCTAAATTTTATAGTCTACAATGAGCTGTAGATCAGTTAATCATAAGTTCTTCTTGCAAGAAAAGTGTCTTATGTTTGAAGCCTCTTATTAATAAAATGAACGTCTCAAAGTGTTTCTTACACAAAATTACAGGAATGCATTGCCTCAAATTTAATAAGTTTAGTTTCATCCAAAAGTATGAGTATGTTCACGGTGTGAGTCGTGCGGAGTGTCTTCGAAATCGAAGGAACTCCAATTTCATTGTGCTATCATCTTGGCTTTCCAGGATGCAAATCGCCACCGACCTCGCTCATGGGCTTGATTACATCCACCATTTCTTGGGTCTGAACTCGAATTGCATCCACAACCATATCAAGAGCTCCAGTATCATTGTCGCGGAGGAGAATTTGAGTGCCAAAACCTGCCAGTTTGGGACCTTGGAATTGTGTGGTGAGGTGGTTGCAGAAACTTCATCTGGCTCCGATCCTGCGAAACTCAAGGAGTTGAAGAGGTCCGGTAGTCGAACCATGAAATTCGAAGGGACAAGAGGGTATATGGCGCCAGAGTTTCAAATCACAGGGGTTGCGACGCAAAAGTCTGATGTGTATGCTTTTGGGGTCATCGTTTTGGAGCTTCTGAGCAGAGAAGAGGCCTTGAAATACAAATTTGACGACAACAATGGTGGTGGATACAGAAGGGTGAGTGTGGTGACGACGGTGAGACAGGCTCTGGAGGAAGACGGTGGTGTGAGGAAGTGGGTGGATAAGAGGCTGAAGGATTCGTTTCCGGTGGAGGTGGGCGAAATAAAGATACAAGTGTGAATATGGAGAAGGATGATGAGATGGTGCTCATGTGTAAAAAATAATACATATATAATATATTAATTAGGGACACAGTACCACCAGTACTTATGACACTTTATTTAAGTTTTGTCTAAAATATAATTACAACCATCTGAACCATTGATTTTTTTGTTAGATTCCTAACCATATATTTTATAGCATGAACCATCTCATGCTCTTTCTAGTCAATATGAGTGCATCAACTCTTGAAGGAAAAAAAAAAATAAAAATTGAGCCTTTTATCCATGCTATTTTGAGACTCGTCCATTTGACAGTTCTAAATTGACCCATTTTGGATTTTTATAGAGTCCAGGTTCATAGCTACATTGTGCATGGAAATTTTGACACAAATTTGGCTTTCCAATGTCTACAAATGCAGAAGCTTTAACACTAAGAATCAGCAAAACAAAGAGGGAAATGGAGTCAGCCTGGGAATTGGGATACAGATCAGGGGATTTGCTCTTGCCACAGTTATTGCAGAAACCTCTTCCATATCAACCCTGCCATTCCCTCCATCTCCCAATTTCCATTCAAAGCACTCTCTCCTAGGTATGCACACATTTTACACACCCTTATTTATTAGACTTCACCAACTTGGCACAACTACTAATTTGGTATGCACACATTTTACACACCCTTATTTATTAGACTTCACCAACTTGGCACAACTACTAATTTGGATATTAAAGTCCCGGTGTTGACACGCTCAGCTTAAGCTCACATGTGCTATTTGTGCAGATATTTACTGGGATATCCAATCTCAAACTCCACACGTGCGAACCTAGTCATCAACAATGAAGACTACAGTAAATATGACTTGAATAAGATTGCAGAAAACAGCCAAATCAGAAAAATCACTAAATAGTCTTAAATATTCTCCATGGTCTATAATTTTGGGTGCAGGATGTAGGCTTAAGAAGTATATTTATGGAGGCTACTAATGTTGTATGGTTCAAAGTGGGTAAAATTCTGTACCTGATTTGCTTAGTATTTTGGTGGCAATTATTTGAAGTAGTCTTCAAAGTTTTGGTTTCAGACAAGAAATATATTATTCACTTGTCTTTTCTGTTGTGCCTATATGCTTGATGCTACATTGTCTAGGCAAAAATTTATTTAGGAATTAAGAATCTTAAAGTTAATTCATGCATCACTATCTATCTGTTTCATTAGATTTTTTATATAATTCTTTCCTCTTCATGATTTAGATTTTAAAGTTCTTTATTTTCTCTTCATGATTTAGACTTTCTTCCCTTCCACTAATTTTCTATTTCTATAGAACAGGTTCTGCTAAGTTTCTTATTAAAATTTCTAGCATCACTAACCTCTAGTTTGATGGTGGTTGGGATAAACTGAGTTCAGTTTTGTTGTTGTCTTCAATACTACTGGTTCTGTTCCTGTTTGTGAATATATAGATTGCCACCAGTAAATTGTTTGTGATTAAATTTATTGTTAATACTAAATTATCTATCAATTTTGTATTTACTGGGAGATTAGCCAATAATTTTATATAATTCTCAGTATTCTAATTTTAGCTTATGTCAGTTAATTCACCTATCAATAAGTTGACTTCTTCCCAGTATCAAGTTAGCCCAATTTTTGTCTGAAACGCATATTACACTAACTTCAAGCTTCTAAAGTAATTTATCACTTTGTGCATTTTACAGGAGTAAGTGGATATTAAAGTTGCAGCAAGGCATGCACAACAAATATTGTAAACTTTCTTGAACTCAGAAGTAAAGTAGAAAATGGTTTTACATTTCACTGCATGGAGGCAAAAATGCAATTATTGAAGTTATATCAGCTGTAAAATGCTTAGTTTTAAGGTATATCAGATATTGAGGTAGAAAATATAGATTTTTATTTCTCTTACTTGGCTTTAGTATAAGTAGAGAGGAAGTAAAACATAAACCAGTAAAAATATTAGACTTGTGACATTTCATTTTTTTATCTCTTTTTTATTTTATTTTATTAATTTCTCCTTATTGTTTTGACAATCAAGTATACATAATTTTCATTTTTTATTTTTTTNGAAACGCATATTACACTAACTTCAAGCTTCTAAAGTAATTTATCACTTTGTGCATTTTACAGGAGTAAGTGGATATTAAAGTTGCAGCAAGGCATGCACAACAAATATTGTAAACTTTCTTGAACTCAGAAGTAAAGTAGAAAATGGTTTTACATTTCACTGCATGGAGGCAAAAATGCAATTATTGAAGTTATATCAGCTGTAAAATGCTTAGTTTTAAGGTATATCAGATATTGAGGTAGAAAATATAGATTTTTATTTCTCTTACTTGGCTTTAGTATAAGTAGAGAGGAAGTAAAACATAAACCAGTAAAAATATTAGACTTGTGACATTTAATTTTTTTTATCTCTTTTTTATTTTATTTTATTAATTTCTCCTTATTGTTTTGACAATTAAGTATACATAATTTTCACTTTTTATTTTCTTCTATTCTATTTTTAACTCCTATTTTCATTTCCACTTAACTAATCTTAGTATAATCAAACAGCTCGTAACCGAGTAGTACTGAGGTTATCTTCAGAATTTTTGAATTTAGAGTTTTAGGCAAACTATCAAAAGAAAAAAAAAACGCTCCTCAATTTCACAAGGAGGGAAACGGGACTAACCTAGGTATAGGGTTACAAATCAGAGAATTAGGTCTTGCAATAGTCACTGCAGTTGTCTGTTGCACATTAACACTTCCATTTTCTCCATCTCCTACCTTCCATTCAAAGCACCGAATCATAGCAGCAAGGCTGATCTGAATAATATTTAGTGCCAGTGAAACTGCAGGACATCCTCTTCTTCCACTTCCAAATGGTAATAGTTGATAGTGTTGTCCCCTAATATCCAATTGGCTCATATTCCCACTCTCAACATTCCTCAGAAACCTTTCTGGGAAGAACTCAAGTGGATCATCCCAGTACTTTGAATCTCTGCTTAGGGTCCACACATTGATGAACAGCCAAGTGTTTGCTGGAATGTCATACCCAGCAACAGTGCAGTTTGCAGTTGACTTTCTCAGCATCAATGGGCCTGGAGGATGAAGCCTTAGTGCCTCTTTTACTACAGCTTGGAGGTAAGGAAGGTTAGGGATATCTGCTTCAGTTACTATTCTATCTTTCCCAATCACAGAATCAATCTCCTTTCTTGCTTTCTCCATAATATTTGGGTGGTTAATTAGTTCTTTCAGCGCCCATTCTATAGTCATGGCAGTTGTATCTGTGCCACCTTCAAATATATCCTATAAAATAAAAGGAAAATATGTGAAGTTATAATAAGAGTTAATCTTCTTTACATGCAAGCATGCTTGGCAAGTGGCAAATTTAACTATTGTGGTTTCAATTATCACATTCCCTGATTTCAAAGAGACCTTGATGAAATTTGGGGCAGCATATTATGTCAGGTAGGGATGATAAAATGCCCTTTTTTGTGGCTAGGGAGAGATTTCTTCCCGTTTGAGTTTTACAGATGGAGATGGAGATGAGGATTACAATCTCTGTCTCGTAGGGATTCCCGAAATGTTAAAATACAAATACCATTTTATGCCACTTATAGAGTATATTTAAGGGTAGGTTAATAATTTCATATATATAACTGATAAAAAATCAAAAATAAAAACCATATCCTAACTGTAATTTGAGAATCCACGAGGATCCCTGTTCCCCACCAGGGATCGGGGATGGGGACAGGATGAGAGAAAAGTTCCATGTCGGAGTTGGGGAGCAAAGGAGCAATCCCCGCACACACCCTGTCTGCCCGTTGCCACCCCTAATATCAGGCAAATTCTTATTAGTTGTGGTAGCGTTTGTGAAAAATTCATTACCTTTAGGAAGGCTTTTATATTTTTCCTGGTTATTTTGATCTCTGAGCTTGCATCTTCTGATATACTTAAAAAGACATCAAGTATATCCTTTGCTACATCCTTTCTTGTTTATTCCTTCCTGGCCTCTTCATGCTCCTGTATTACCTTTTCAATCATTGCATCAAAACCATCAAGAACCTCCTTTAGTCTCTTCCGAAATCCTTGGAGATCTAATTTCTTACAGAACCAAAAATAATCTGACAAGTTAAACTTTCGACTCAGCTTGGCTGACTCTTTCACCCGCTTCCTCATCTCATGAGCATCTTCATCTCCGTTAAAACAGCTTTTGCTTATTGCCATTCTCATTATTATGCTATTTACAAGCCTTAAAAGCTCACCACCAACTTCAACTGCTTCACCCACTTGAGCTTTTCGATGAATCATCTGCAGAAACTGGTTTATCTCCTCTTGCCGGATTGGAAGGAATTGATTCAGCATCCGACCATTCAGAAGTTCTGACATACAAAGCTTCTTCATGAACTTCCAATAGGTTCCATAAGGAGCAAATGCAAAATCAGCTTCATTATAAGTGAGATAACTAATAGCAGTGTTGAGGGTCTGTTAGAGAAAAGAACATCATGGTTTCTAAAGATTTCTCTAGCTATTTCTGCGGAGGAAACAACAACACAAGGAATGGAGCCAAGATAGATGTGAATCAAGGGTCCATAATGGTTTGAGAGCTTCTGAAGAGCTTCATATGGAGTTGGTCGAAATAGGTGTAGGCGGCCAATGATTGGTAAGGCCAATGGACTTGGTGGAAGGCGAAACTTTCTCGGAGTTTTAAGGAATATGGCTCGAAACAATGCTGCAGAATCTAAGCATATCAGGAAGATTAATATGTAGCTTTGAATATCGTCCATTGCTAATTTGTTGAAGGATATAGGTTTCATATAGGTCTATTTATAAAGAGTAATATGTTTTAGACTAGTAACAACGAGGCTAGTTCAACTAGTAAAGATCAAAGCATTTTGTTTGCAAGGCTTAAATTTTTTTGCTAATGCCTATGACATGCCCTCACCTCAAAATAAGGTAGCCTCCCTTACCCTAAATTTTTGTCAAGGGACTTAAACAAGAAAGTACAATGTAGATAACTTACAGGAAGAGAAGGAAAATTGTCCTGTAAGGTTTCACTGACGACAAAGACATAAAATTTTGATATTTTGCCCTTGATTTGTGATTGATTTAGATTGTTGCGTATCAAAGAATTATTCAGTTTTGTAAGTTCTTCTATGTAATGATTGTATGACTGAGTCATAGACTATAACAACTTGCTTTAGTAGTTTATGTATAGCTTTCTGTCTCATTTGAAATCTAGTTTTCTGTTTGTCTTCTCTTCATTGACATCATTGTGTTTTTTTTATTGTCTCTGTTGTTTTCTTTTTCTTTTGTTTATATCAGTGTTGTGTTGTGATTCATCAAAACGATAACTTTACAAACTTATAGATTGTCGCCAATTTATAGTTTTAGATTTGGCTCATTTTTATATTCCAATTATATCTCAGCTTCAATTAGTTAACTCTCTATGCTGATGCATTCATTAGCTACTAGCTGGTATTAGGTTAGCTCAATTACCAGTTATGCATTTCTTTTTAGGGCACCAAGGGGGAAATTGTGACAAAAATTTGTTCATAGTATTCCTATCTCATGGTGGACATTACCAATTTACCACTTCATTTAAGGCATGTTCGAACATGCACTAAAGTTACAAAGCTAAAGCTCACAAGAAGAAACTCCACATCTAAAAGAAGAAAAAAACAAACAAAATCACCTTCTCTAGGCATTATTATTACTGTTACAAAAAGAACGCTACAAAATTTTCAAACTACAACGCTAAGCAGGAGTTCATATATAGATACAGAATAGGGAATGTGGCTTAAGTATCCTTCATTTTCCTTGCTTTAAAATAACTCTGGAGGTCTGTCCAAGTTGATAGTACTAAAGAATAGAAATATGTGGCCTCAAGAATTGACCATGAATTTCTTACAGCCCAAGTTTTGAAAGGAGCTGACGCCATCTCGGAGTCTCCTCATCAAAGATATAGGTTAAGGGTGATATCAAAACTCCACTGCCTCCGATCTGCATTAGAACTCGGACAAGGTCAATCCAAAACCGAGTATAAGAACCGTAAGACATACAGAAGCTGCAAGTGTAATCACTGAATTTGGACATGCAGCTTTATCACATCTACATCTACATTAGATATTATTAGACATTTATCTAGGTGTATCTTGTGTTGGCTTTAGCATTGTCAATTTTCAGTCTGACTCATTTAAATCGAGTGAGGACTTCAATTTTGAAGCCCATTTAAAAGTTGGGCTTGTCCAACCCGGCACAATTATGACCCAGTTAATTTGAGCTGGCCCATTGAGTAATCGGGCCAGCCTTCGGCCTCAAAAATTAGGCCCAATTAAAGTTCGGGTTATTGGCCCAGTGACAATGCTAGTTGACCCCTCCCACCTTCCCATAAAAACAGAACACACACACACACAAGAAAAAATTCGCAGTAGCTTCCTCAAAATGAAAAATAACTCAGTATCATCACTAACTTGGTAGGAAATCAACAAAACAACTGCCACACACAAGGTTAAAGACTCACCGCCCTCAATTGTTGTATGGACTTGTATAGTGCTTTCTTGGGGACGCATATGACTATGGCATAGTAGTCTGCTGTTACTTTCCCATCACGTTTGCAGAAAACCGGACTTACAGTGGGACCCTGTAGATAATCAATCAAGTACACATCTTAAATGCTGGAAGAGGGAGTTTATATTTCCCCCAGTGTATCAGAGGGCAGAGACAATGATTTTATTCCTTATCACACCTGCAACCCAGATAATGACGGCTGACTAAGTATTCTCTCAGCCACTTCCTCTGCACTACTTCCCCTCATGTTTGCTACTACCTGCATTAGAAAATGAAATAGAAGAGGAAGACACATTGGGATTGGGGAGTTATAAAATCTAGCATTTGGACTCGGCCTATTTAAAATTAGGCCATGGCCCGTGTAAAACTAGACTAGGGCTTCAATTTTGAAACCTGTTAAAAACCGGGCCTTTTTGGCCAAGCCCAATTTGGCTTAGCCCGTTTAGTAATCGGACCGGCCTGATTTTAATTGTCTTTGGTTTTTCATTTATTTTTTTTCTTTTTTATCCATTTTTCATTAATTTTTTCTATTTTAAAAATAGTATTTAATTCGAAAAATAGTAAAATAATACTGATCGGGCCAGCCCATTTATATATAGGGCCAGGCTTGGGCCTAAAAAATTTGGTCTTATTAAATTTGGGCTTTTCTGGCCCATCTCAACTAACAATGCTAATAAAATCTCTATATGTACCGTGAATTGCCCAGTTGCCCTCAGATGTGCTTCCAATCTTTCAAGCATCTCATGTGTTGTCTCCAATACTCCTTTCCGTTGAATCAACGATTTCCTGCTTGCAACAAAAACAGCCTGAAGAACATACCGAGTGAGACAATCTGATATAGGCATAACAGAAAAGCAGTTGCATGGCGCCTAGATCTTACAAGCTACAAAGAACTGTAAAACCAACAAATCATGCTTGTCAAGGTGAGAGAAGTCAACTGCTAACCTGGCTTTCCAAGACAGTTCCACCTTCAATTTCCTTTAAGTTGTTTTCTCTCAGTGTAGTCCCACTACTCACAAGGTCCAAGATAGCATCAGCTATCCCCATCTAAGTTAAAAAGACAAGCAACTTATCTAGATCAATACCATGTGCAGCATATGACAGGATGATTATGCATTATAGAGGCAGCAGCAATTAGTTACATCATTTCTCAGGTGGAAAGACCAGAAAATAGTCAGCATAAGAATAAACTGAAACATTTATATATGGAAAGAGGATAAAATTTTGCAATACCAATTGACAGAAACCACACTTTTGATTCTGTCACAGACAAAAAGTTCTCTTTCTAAGTTTGTTTTCTCATTTCACTAAAAGCACAACAAAAGTACAAAACAATTCTACAAATGCAAAATCGATTTGTAATTCCATCAGACTTCTTAATTAAAAAAGGTGAGCTAATGGGCCAATAAAATTTAGTCCAAATGAAATGACTAAGATTCTGTCCAGAATTAGTTCAAGCATAATACAAGAGAAGGAAATTACAAAAAAAATTCTTCTATAGTAGACCATTGAGAAAAACAATATGCTGCGAAACACTAACAGACATGCCACCCATGCCTATCTTATAATGCTTTTGTTATGTTATCATTAAGCTGGCAAGCTCAAAATAAATGCTGGTCACTGTTGCAGGTGTAACTCGCCAATGAAAAAGTATAGATGGTAAACAACATAGCATATAGGTGTAATAATCTACTTGAAATATTCTATTTTAGAAACTTGTAATTCTTCAGACCATAGTTGCGATCATTCAATGGAGAGTATTGACTGCTCCTTGTATATCTAGTGAGACATTTCTCGCATAAGTAGGATGCATCTGCAGTTTGATAGTCTTTTATCCCATACATGAAATCTGCAGATCATCTGTTTCAGAACCCAGACATTCACAGCGTTTCATTTGATAAAAAAGGATTCTTTATTTATATTGTTTGATCGAGATAGTATACAATGACAACCAGTCTATTAAGCTATAGAAAGATCAAAAGCTATCTCTCACTCACCGCAGGAGCTGCCTCCAGTGCTCCATCAGCAGTGGAAAATGTCACGTGCTTAAGTCCATTATCTTTCATAAATTTAGGACCCAGCTGAATAGACAAGACCAAAATTCATATCAAAATTTAACCAAATTTTCTTTCAAAGCTCAAGGAAGAAAATCTACCTGAATGAAAAAGATTAGCAACACAAATTGAAACACATACATGGGTGAAACCAGTAGCAACTCGTAAAGGCTTTTCTTCGGTCCATTGAGGCATTTGTGCTAACTCCTTCAGTGAATTTACATTCTTGAATATTCCATATTGGGGAATCTAAAAGAACAGATGGTACACTAGAAAATTAATATACATACTAATAACAGAAGCAGCAAGTGGAACTCAATGTAATTTCAACTCACAGCAAGGGATAAATGGCAATCCCCATACTCGAGAGCCTCATGAACAAGGACAAGATCTTCATTCCCCTGAGACACAAGTTAAGAGATGAAAATTCGATGAACATGCATTTCTTCATTGTTACATTCTTGATAACAAAAATAACATGTATATCTCTCCTACAATGAGTCAAAAACAATAAAGCTTGATGTTAATTTCAAATGTTTACTATGAAGATTTTGATGTCGCAGATAGTGGAAACCAAGCTAGAAAGTGCAACATCACAAGTGGAGCTCGCAACCGAATCTAGCATTCTATTAATTAAATTATGATACTTGTGTTAACTTGGAGCATTAGCCTACAATTACAGTTATTGGGAGAAAAAGGATTTTCAAGCTGGAAAACTATTATATAAAGAAGTCAGGTCATATATAACCATGAGGGATGAATTGAATATCTAAAATAGCCACTATGGATACTGAAAAATGTAGAATGGGGAAGTAGTTAAGTTTTTTAAATCAGGACAGAGAGAAAGAAAACTTATAGCTTATTAAGAAGATGACTTTAGCTTTTGTTGGACAACCAAAAGAAATTTTATTAGATGGAAATTTTCAATGCAAAATCAGGAATCCTCATTCAAATTGGCCAAATAATGTTTTGTGTATTAATTGTTACCTGGCCATATTCACTGACTGTGTCAAGACCAACAATACCAAGGTCAAGATCTCCAGATAACAGTTTTCTTACAATATCTTTTGGCCTTTGAAACCAAACTTCCAAGTTCGCAAGCTGCAGCACCAGAAAATTTATTCAAGTTATCAAACTACACTAGGGCAAATAAACTACTAAACATATGTTAAACACTGGTAAGGGACACAGGTGAAGATGTAATTTGAAAGGTCAGGCTCAGAAAAGTATGCAAAGAATAAGGGACACGGGTGAAGATGTGAGCATAATGATATATACCCTTTCATGCTATATTATCCATGCAGACAATGTTGGAAGTTACACATTCTTTTCTTATCATGAAGTTCTGAAGGTCAAATTTACGAAATACTCCAAAGTAAGGAGCAAAAGACGCACCTGGGGAATTTCAGCTACATATTGTCTGGGATTGACCTGTTTCACTGACAATTGACAATCCTTCACAGAAAACATCATCAAAAAAGTAGGTCAGAATTTCTCATAGTAGAAGATTGAGAGTATCAGTATGAAAATTGAAATTATACTTTTATCTATTTTTCTCTTTCGTCTTTCTCTGATAATTGAAGTAGTGTCATTTTCAAGAAAGCTAAAGAATTGAGAAATAAACATACAACACAAATCAAATAATAGCACAGACCCCAAGCCAAGGCTTCAACCGAGCATCCAGTAAAAATCAATTTGTCACTTTCTTCACTCCTGTAAGTTAACTAACTGATCCCAGTTCCCATTTTACCTTCATCCTTCATAGCAATCAAGCATGGCATTAGGGGAAATTCAAGAGGGGAGACTAGCATTGCTTAATTGGGAATTCAGTGAAAACAAAAGGAAAACAACCCTAAATTATCTTCTCAATTGCAATACAAGAAGAATCTAATACTACCCCACCAAAAGCAAAAGCCTTCAACACACTTTTTTCCATAATTTTCTCAGCACCCAATCAGTCCCAGAATGAAATTCATAAAGCAATAGCAGAAAAATCCAACCTTTAGAAGTTCAAGTACAGCAACCAAGCATGGCATTAGGGGAAATTCAAGAGGGAGATTATCATTGTTTAACTAGGAATTCAGTAAAAAAACAAAAGCAAAACAACCCAATTTCAACCAATTGCAACACTAGAATATTCTGACACTACCCCACCAAACAAAAAGACTTTGGTAGAAAAGAAAAAAAATTAAAATTTTCCATCATTTTCTCAGCTACCAATCAGACCCATAATTAAATTCCGAAGCAGCAACAGATAAAAACCTACCTTTAGAAGTTCAAGGACAGAAGCCAAGCATGGCATTAGGGGAAATTCAAGAGGCAAATTATTATTGCTTAATTGGGAATTCAGTAAAAAATATCAAAAACAAAACAACCCAATTTTATCTTCCAATTGCAACACTAGAAGATTCTGACACTGTCCCCACAATAACAAAAAGACTGTGATTAAAAAAAAATTCCATCATTTTCTCAGCACCCAATCAGATCCAGAATGACATTCCAAAGCAGCAACAGAAGAAAAACCTACCTTTAGAAGTTCAAGGACAGCAACCAAGCACGGCATTAGGGGAAATTTAAGAGGCAGATTATCATTGCTTAATTGGGAATTCAGTTTAAAAACAAAAGCAAAACAACCAAATTTTATCTTCCAATCAATTGCAACACAAGAAGATTCTGACACTACCCTACCAAAACAAAAACACTTTGATAAAAAAAAAAAAAAAATTAAAACTTTCCAAAATTTTCTCAGCAACCAATCAGACCCAGAATGAAATTCCAAAGCCGCAACAGAAAAAAGCCTACCTTTAGAAGTTCAAGGGTGTCGGTAGACATGCGACCTTTACTGGGCAAGCCGAGACGGATCTCTTCCCTCTCAGATACTGGGCTGCCATTAAGAACAGCAATCTGAGACTGGGACTGTGAAGCGTAGCAGCACCAAACGGGAGATTTGACAGAAATAGGCAAAGGCACAGTGGGTAACCGAGGCTGCGTTATCATCCACATTGTGACGGCCATTGCTGAAGCAGCTCCTGGATGGAGGTGAACAGAGTGAAATGTGAGAAGTCAGAAACGGCGACGCAGACACGGATAAACGAAATTGGATGATACTTGTATGACGCGAGTTCTATCATATCACTCGCATAAGAATAAAACCACAGGAGTAAAGAGAAAAGGGTACTATTTGAATTTAATTAGATTTAATTAAATGAGAGCACAATTAGATTGAGAAATTTTTTTAAAAGGAGCATTTCATCCAAAAAATAAAATAAAAATATATTCTTTTATATTTAGATTAATTTTTATAAATATTTTTTTTTTATATACCTAAGATAGTTGGCCAAATGGCTAAAATTATCATTTTGCAGTTAAGAAGGTTTGAACTTGCCATTTAACTAGATTTTATGTTGCGTTCCATGTTTTATTTGTTTTTTTGGGTTAAAATTGGAATTTCATAAAATAGAATCTCCAAGTAGAAAATAAATTAAATTAGAATCATCCAACAGAAGAATTTTCCCTAAAGTCTGAGTTAATAAATCTAGGTACCATTCCATCTCTACTGTCCAAAAATAGAGAGGGTTTAACAAAAGGTGGGGATGTTCAAAAGTTTCAAAAGGGGATGAAAGTCCATGTGCTGTCTTGGTCATTGCATCCGCATATCCATTTGCTTCTCTAAAGACATGTGGATATCAAAATGGGACATGTGGATATCAAAATGGGGTATCACTTATAGTAATCCTACAATATTCAGCCAGTGAATAGAAATGGTGGTTAGTATCACCCTCTTTCCCTAGCACATTCACAACAAAAGTGAAATCAACTTCTAAAATCAGTTTAGAAACACCCAGTTGGGTGACTAGTTTAGGCCTTTCTACTACTGCCCATAGTTCAGCCAGGTTCGGTTGAAAAGCCAGTAACCCAACGTCTTTCATGGTCTCTGAGCACCCTCCTGCACCCAAGAAACCAGGGTTGGACATGACAAACTGTTGGTATTTTATAAAATGTAATAGTAGTTGTGTTTGTGTGTGAAAAAGATAAAAAAAAAAAAAAATGTTGGTNAAAAAAAAAAAAAAAAAAAAAAATGTTGGTGATTAGTGGACAAAGTGAAGGAATGTAGGAAGAGATGTGAGAAAGAAAGTTTAAAATAGTTGAGTAGTTAGAATAGTATTTGAAGAGAGTATTACAAGGCTAGTGATGGTAGTAGTTGAAAACTTGAAGTTAATGATTGAAGGAAGAGGTACAAAGCTGATGGCTTTATTTCTTCTTTGCTGATGACTTTGTTTGTCATCAGAATGACTTTAGTTACTGGGTATTAGCTAGCCTATGCTAGCTTACATTTTAACATACAAACATGCCTTTTTACATGCCTATCCATCAATCAACTACACCAATCCAACAAGATGACAATAAAGCTACTCCAGCTACTTCAGAGACAACTCTCATACAAGAATTATCATTTCCGGAATCTCTTTCAAAAAAAGTAAGGTCACTAAGAAGCATATTTGAAAGATCCAACTAATGATGGAGCCCAAAAACTTGAAGTGGCTGCAAAGCAAGATGAATGGATAAAAGCTATGGAGGAAGAAATCAAGATGATCGAGAAAAATGAGACATGGGAGCTAATTGAAAAGCCAAAAGATAAAGAAATTATTAGCCTACAAGACAAAACTCAATTCGAATGGCTCCATACAAAAACATAAGGCAAGACTAGTTGCCAAAGGTTACTCACAAGTACCTGGCATCAACTCTAATGAGACATTTGCTCCAGTTGCATGGCTCGACACTATAAGAGCTTTGATAGCTCTAGCAACTCAAAAGAGATGGAAGATTTATCAACTAGACGTAAAATCAGCATTCTTGAATGGAGTTCTCGAAGAAGAGATCTATGTAGGGCAACCACTAGGGTTCGTGGTAGAAGGTAAAGAAGACAAAGTGCTGTGATTGAAGAAAGCTCTTTACGGATTAAAGCAAGCACCATGAGGCTAGTATAGCCAAATTGACAAATACTTCATGGGTCGAGAATTCAGGAGGAGCAAAAGTGAGCCAACTCTCTACATCAAGACCCAAGGTAATTCCAATACTCTCATAGTTTCTCTGTACGTAAATGATCTCATTTGCACAGGAAACAATGAGAAGATGATGGAAGAATTCAAAGACAACATGATGAAAATGTTCGAGATGATCGACTTGGGTCTGATGCACTACTTCCTTGGCATTGAGATTGCACAAGAAGAACAGGGGATATTCATCTCACATAAGAAGTATACAGAGAATCTTTTGAAGAAGTTTAAAATGCTTAATTGCAAGGCAGTTGCTACTTCGCTGGTGAATAATGAGAAACTATAGAAAGAAGATGGATTTGAGAAAGTTGACGTTTCATGATACAAAAGTCTTATCAGAAGCCTCCTGTATCTAACAGCTACAAGACTAGACATCATGTATGCAACCAGTCTACTGTCAATATTCATGCAAAGTCCAAATGAGAAGCACTACGGAGCTGCAAAGAGAATTCTAAGTTACCTGTGAGGTACGAAAAATGGCATACAATACAAGCCCGTTGATGATGCAAGACTACTTCTTGGATATATAGACAGTGATTGGGGTGGCTCAGTTGATGACATGAAGAGCACCTCATGATATGCATTCTCACTCGGAATATGAATATTCTCTTGGACATCCAAAAAGCAAGAGATAGTAACTCAATCATCTTCCGAAGCTGAGTATATTGCAGCAATAAGCACTACTAGTCAAGCTATTTGACTTGGAAAAAATTTCGAAGACATAGGAGAACTGCAAGAAGATGCAACTAAATTTTTTTGAAATAGTAAGACTGCTATTGCAATAGCCAAAAATCCAGTCTATCATAGCAGAATGAAACATATCGCAATCAAATATCACTTCATAAGAGAAACAATATTAGAGAAGAAAATAAAACTTGAATACTGCAGCACAGAGGAGCAACTAGTTGACATATTCACTAAAGCTCTACCAAGGTCAAAATTCGAGATGCTATGCAGTTTGATCAGAGTATCTGGAAAGTGTGCTAAGGAGGAGTGTTAAACAATAGCATACTTCTTTGGAGAAATCTAGAATAAATAAGAAATATCTAACAAATATAAATAAAACTAACTAGAGTACTAGCCGACTAAACAAAAGGAGTCTAGAAATAACATCAAGCTGCTAGAGTCTTCCTTTAATCAACTTCATCACCCACATGTAAAAACTAAAGAAAACTAGAAGCTACTAATCGACTATGCTTAGATAAAATTAAAGAAAAGTCTAGATGCAAAACCCACCTGTACATAGTCGGTTTAGACAAGCCTATAAATAGGCATTAGTAGCTAATGTAATAAGTACAAGAAACAAGTATCCATTCTTGTACTCCTTCCATCAATTACTAAATCTCTTCTTTTAACTACTACCAACTATCAACAACCACCTTTTCACGTCACTATTATTTCAAAACTAACCCACTCATCTACCAATCACATACATACAATTACATCATTATTAATATCCTTCCCATAAACTAACACAAACCGATCAGTATTCAACTTAAGCCAGCTCAAAGGTGGTGGCATCCACCTGATGTGGATCTCATATCGATGTGTTTCTGGTGTGTGGTTGGTGCTCAAATAATATAGGATTCAGCCGCCCTTCCTAGGGCAAAAGCTAGAGTATTTGCAATTGAGAAATTGAGAAATTCTGGTGTTCAAACACCCATTTATTCCTGCTGATCCATATGCACCAGCAGATGTAAGCGAATGCAGTCCATGTTCTATTTTTTTATGTATATGATGCTTAAATCTATTATTTAATTTTTGTGTGTCACATGAATATAGTCAAAATTAGTTATATAAATAAAATAATCATATAACACTAAAAAGATATTTTAATAATTTCTCATGATATAACAGACACCATTTACTTTAGTACTATTAAATTTTTTATGCGATATTCTAGGCAGCTCCATACAATAATAAACTTGAAACTTTTTAAAATGTACAAAAACTTTTATATTTACTTAAAATATATCTTTTAATCAAATACATCTTTATCCAAAATCCCAAACACATTAGATAGACTCATTCAATTCTTTTTATGGCGTACATGCTATACACTTCTCACATAATGATTTGTGAGAATGAGTTTTTAGCCACATTCCCATGATATATCCATAAGGTGCACGTGGGAATCTTGAATCAAAGTAATACCATTTTTCTAAAAATATTCCAATATGGAATATCCTCGAAAATGTAGGAATATTCCAAAAGAAAAGGTGATGTCGGGAATAAAAATTGACATCCCATAGCAACCAATGTGTGTTGTTTTGAGTTGTTTTGCTAGACTAGATTTTGAGTGGTTTTGCTAGACTAGATTTTGTTTAAACCTCAGATGCTTCCTTTATAATATGAGTTTCTGGGGCGAGCTTTACCCTCAGGGCAGGATTTGCTTCACATCGTTTGCCCAGAACTTCTGTTCCAAATTTAAGGCGAAGCCTCTCCTTTTCCTATTAGCACCAACCCCACAAGTAATTAGGTACTTCATCCTTCATACACCAATCAAATGAATCATATTGTACCTCTTGGAATTTTCCTCTTTGAAGCCAATTTCCATGATGCTTTTTTTTCTGTGGGAATTGGATATGAGGGAATGTCCAATTTCAACGGCACTTTCTTTCACGACACCAATTTTGTGAGAATTTGGAATTCCCATTAAATTTTGGAGTTTTTCCATGAAAAAAATTTGTTGAAAAATTGTTTTTTTCTTATAACTAATGTAACTTTCTATCCATGTTTTTTTTTTCTTTGAAATGGCTAGAGAATAACTCTAAATTATTCTTTGAAGCACAAGGATTAAACTAAAAGTGATTAGTAATCAATTATTCTCATGATCAAAATGTTTTGAGCTTCTGACATATAATGAATGTGAGATAAATTTTAGGATATGTGATGTTGCCCGAGTAAAACTCTACCCTTAGCTACAGTAAAAGAACAATAATGTCTTTGTTTTTAAAGGGATTAGTTTTTTTTTTTAATAATACTTTTAACTATAACTCTAAGTTAGAACATTGCAAATTCTAAAAATGACCTNATCAATTATTCTCATGATCAAAATGTTTTGAGCTTCTGACATATAATGAATGTGAGATAAATTTTAGGATATGTGATGTTGCCCGAGTAAAACTCTACCCTTAGCTACAGTAAAAGAACAATAATGTCTTTGTTTTTAAAGGGATTAGTTTTTTTTTTCTTTAATAATACTTTTAACTATAACTCTAAGTTAGAACATTGCAAATTCCAAAAATGACCTCATTAATGTCACTCGAACACAAACTGTTTGGTAAAAATGATTTGTTTATCTCACTGATAGTATTGATCAGTGTAGAACAAGCTATAATTTAATCAGAAACTTGGCATTGGTGGCAATCTGTATGTTTGTAAATTGGATCTCTTACATTTGCATCCGAACTTGTTGTACGTGACTTTATATTTTCTATAATGAAGTCCAGCTTACGTATGCACATACGCACGGGAAAAAAAATAAATTTGAGAGAGAACAATAGCTTAAATACAAAAAGATACAAATCATCTAGAAGCAAGAAGATTAGAAAATGCTAAATGAAAGAGATAGATAGCGATGCACAAACAAAATTGGGGAGTCAGTCCCACAAGCAGAAACAACAATTCTTTGATGTGCAGTTGTAAAAGTATTCTCATTCACCTCTCATGTCATGTCAGCTTAAAAACCATAACGCCTCTTCTAAAAGCTCTTAGAAAATAGTTACATTAGAGGGATTATTCTCTGTCTCCACTCTTTCTCTCTAATATGGAGACTGATGGCATCGATGAGAGTTCTATAGCAAGTAAAATTATGCTGATTCAATTTAAGAAGAAGGTGAGCAATGGTAGAGGATACCAAAGTAGAGGAAGGATAGGTCACAAAAGGTGTGACTATAACAGGAGTAGAGGAGATGGAGTCATAATTGTTTGAATTCATGATGGAAAAAAAAAATGCTGTCTAGCCAACAACTCTAATACCATGTACAGAAAATAAGAATGCAGGATAATTTTCGGAAAATAATTTCTGTATTGTATTGTTTAGTATATATAAAGATTTATAACATCACTAGTTACATGTATGCTCTATAACAACTTTACAAAATTATTCAAACTATATAGATATGCCTACACTAGTTGAGAGGTTGTTGAGTGTTTGAATTAGAATCTGTTTTGAAAACCAAATCAGATTCGTTATCACCTTGATTGATGGAGAGGGGTCCCTGAGCCCCAGCTCTGCCCACCACTCACGGTGGTTTTCTCTTCTTATTGTAGGTCTTAGAAGAACAGGTCCACAACAGAAGCTTTGCCTGTTTTCCTTGTAAATCTTCTAAGATCCGGCTGATGTATGGATTTTTGACCTAATGATTCTTAAAATTGGATAATGACATTAAAATACATCAAAACCAAAACTAGACCATAAAATCAAGAGTAAAACCCTTTTTTAGTCCCTAAAAAATGCATTCATTGACAAAGTCGTCCTTCAAAAATTTTCGATAATAAATTGGTTCTTGAATTATTATTTTTGCTGACAAATTAGTCTTCCGTTAGGGTTTGTTAGTTAGATTTAATGGACTTTGCCATGTGGCACATGGTCTATCTACCATGTTAGCATGCCCCTTCAGCAACTAACGGCCACGTGGCAAAGTTCGTTAACAAACCCTAACGGAGGACTAATTTGTTAGCGAAAATAATAATTCAAGGACCAATTTGTCATCGAAATTTTTTGGAGAATGAATTTGTTAGTAAATACATTTTTCAGGGACTAAAAAAGGGTTTTACTTTAAAATCAAACATGATATGTCCTGAGTATCCTAAGCTAATGAAACCTCCATGGCAAAAGTAGACGGCTAATGGCCCCAAAACCTCAACGGCAACGGGATTCTTAGCTTGGATAAAACTTCCAACAACGAAAACCAGTCTCTAAGATTGTTCCTACCTTCAAATTTACCGAAACAATGTGACATCATAAGAATCTATATTGAATTTATACATAACAAGAAATATAAGTAGTATGTATTTGTCTGAAGCAAGAACTTGCATGACATAATGTCTTCTCTATTTAACTAATGTGCAAAACAAAATAAAATAAAATAAAATAAAAAAGGACAAAGGGTCCCCACACATGATCTAACAACCTTTTATAAATAGACCTCTCTCAAGCCTAAATCCTGCAGTGAAATTATAGACAATAGACGATATTCAAGGCTACATATTAATCTTCTTGATTCCATTAGCTTCTGCAATTTTTTTTCGAGCCATATTTTCAAGAAGAAAGACAAAGTTTCACCTTCCACCAAGTCCATTTGCCTTACCAATTATTGGACACTTCCACCTCTTTCAACGACCTCTACATAGAGCTTTGGAGAAGCTCTCAAACCGCTATGGACCTTTGATTCACCTCTATCTTGGCTCCATTCCTTGTGTTATTGTTTCCTCTGCAGAAATAGCAAAGGAAATCTTAAAAGTCCATGAAGTTTCCATCTCAAACAGGCCACCAAACGCTGCAATCAGTTATATTACTTATGACGCAGCTGATTTTGCTTTTGCTCCTTATGGAACATACTGGAAGTTCATGAAGAAGCTCTGTATGTCAGAACTTCTGAATGGTCGCATGCTGGATCAACTCCTTCCAATCAGGCTAGAGGAGACAAACCATTTTCTGCAGATGATTCTTCAAAAAGCTCAAGCGGGTGAGGCTGTTGATGTTGGTAGTGAGCTTTTAAGGCTCACATATAGCATCATAATGAGAATGGCGATAGGAAAAAGTTGTTTTAAGAGTGAAGATGAAGCTAATGAGGTGATAAAGAGAGTGAAAGAGTCAGGAAAGCTGTGTGGAGAATTTAATCTGTCAGATTATTTTTGGTTTTGCAAGAATTTTGATCTCCATGGAATTGGGAAGAGACTGAAAGACGTTCGTCATAGGTGGGACACTATGATTGAAAGTATCATGCAGGAGCATGGAGAGGCAAGAAAGAAATCAACCAAGAAAGATGCAGCAAAGGATATACTCGATGTTTTGCTAAGTATATTAGAAGATGAAAGCTCAGAGGTCAAGATCAGCAGAGAAAACCTTAAAGCTTTTTTGATGGTAAAGTGCCTTTCACAAACACAATATTAATATTTGCTGCTTTCCGATTTAAATTTTATTACCTTCTATTGAAATATTAGCTAATACGATATTATAGATTTAACCAGTGTTCTGAAAATAGGACTGGTCATTCAACTAGTGAAGGGAGTGCTTTATGGTTCATGGTTGAACCAGAATTTTACATTTATATATTTTTATATGAATATGAATGATAAAAATATTATATTTAATAGTTAATTGAGTAGTTAAATTGTTAAAACATGATTAATTTTTTAAATTGTCAGTTAGCTATTAAATATAATAAATAGTATGCAGCTTCTAAGACAAATGCACTTGGTACCCTAACAATAAATAGTGTGTTGTCTTTCGAAGGGATACAAGTCTCAATGCACCATTCATATTATTTTTTAAAAGTGATGACATGTCTAAACCGGTTGGACCACAAAATTACACCGATTTGAGTGGTTCTTGACCAGTTTATAGTTTCAGTACCGGTTTTTTCTCACTACGATTTCAAGGGCTGAACCAATTCCACCTGGGTTCCAATTCATGGTTGAACCAATTCAACTGGTGGGTCCAGTCTGGTTCTCAGTCATAAATGCATGCAAGAAGATTCAGTCTAATATAGGCTAATTTAAGTCTTGTAACTTAACATCTATAACATTTAAAGACAGTACTAAGGTTATATTTTTATTAAAAGCAAAACAATAACAATTTTTTTTTCTCTTGCAATTTCACAGGATATACTTTCAGGTGGAACAGATACTACGGCTGTTACTATAGAATGGTCACTGGCTGAATTAATTAACCATCCAACTGCTATGGAAAAAGCAAGGAAGGAGATTGATTCTGTGATTGGGAAGGATAGAATAGTAGTAGAAACAGATATAGCTAAGCTTCCTTACATCCAAGCTGTGGTGAAGGAGACACTAAGGCTTCACCCTCCAGGTCCATTGATCATTAGAGAGTCAATTGAAAACTGCGCCATTGCTGGTTATGACATTCCATCAAACACCAGGGTGTTCATTAATGTTTGGGCGATTGGAAGGGATCCAAAGTACTGGGATAACCCAAATGAGTTCCAACCAGAAAGGTTTCTGATAAAAGATGACAGTGGGATAAAGAGCAAATTTGATGTCAGGGGACAGCACTATCAATTTTTGCCATTTGGAAGTGGCAGAAGAGGATGTCCTGGAGTTTCACTAGCATTTAATGTTGCTCAGACTAGTCTTGCTGCTATGGTTCAGTGCTTCGAATGGGAGGCAGGAGATTGTGGGAATGGCAGTGTTGACATGCAAGAGGGAGCTTCAATAACCCTTTCAAGAGCTCAACCTCTCATTTGTATCCCAAAACCCAGACTCAATCCATTTCCCTTCTTATCATGCTGATTCTTGTTGTCAGCTACAGACAATAAACAAAGGAGAAAACAATCTGAAAAAAACTAGAAATACTGGATTTTCAGTTATCATACAGTCAATAAAAGCTGTTACTGTGGTTTCTTTGTTTCTGCTGCTTTGGTTTAAATTATAAGTGCTATAACTAGAGTCTGAGTTCCTTATTGCATGCTCACAAGTCAGAATCATTGTTTAGACAGCATCCTTTTGTTCACAACATAAGGAGGTCTTCTATTCTAGTTTAGTAGACTTGGCTTGGTATCAACTTAACCCAATACCTTAGGATTATAAAAACAAAAGCCTTAAGTTCATGAGTCAATATTTAAGGCCCATGAAAGTCTATCTGTTACACTTTCTTTATTTTTATTCTGATGTGATTCTGTATCAGATTCTTAATAAAGAAAATACCAAATATAGAAAAAAAACCACAGATTTGATTGGCTCATTGTAAATTATTTACTTGGTTATTTTTCTTGATCAGTGCATGTAAGCATGGATCTAGATCCTCTAAAGTGAGGAGTGTACTTTAGAGAGCAAAATTCACTTTAGATAACCACTAATGAGAAAATCAAGAAACTGGACTTCTAAAAATCTATAAATCATCATCTTGAAGCTTGTCTCTATCAAAATCTAAACTTCTGATTTCTTTCATTAACAGTTATTCTCTTTAAAGTGCACCCTCTACTTCAAATGATATCAATTATATTTTTTTTTTGTTCCTTTTATAATGGAAACATTACTTGTGAAGTTGTGATTATTTCATACCAAAATAGTACTGGAGCATTATACATGACTCCAATGGTTACAAATACTTGACTTAATTATCTTAGGAGGTTACAGTAATCCATTGCATTTTTCACTCTGGCTGTAGAACCACTCAAAGAAAAAAAAAAATCTAAAACAGATCATCCATCACAGCAATGTAACTACTAATTAAGGTCAAATAGGGCACTTGGTAATGAAAGCTCACGTTTAGAATTTATCCAATCTCCAACATCAAACAAATGTTAAGACATATGCCTGGGAACTAAGTATGCAATACTGCTTGAGTATGAGTATCTTCCTGTATGTATACATTTTCTTTTGTCTTTAAAATATATTAAGTCCTATATATTAATATGTACAAAGTGCAAATTAAAAGTGCAGATAATATTTATACATACATGTGTTGCATGTGTTAGAGATAAAAACCATTATTGGGCATGGACTTAACAGCTTAAATTTGAGATAATTGATTCTTGACATGGTAGTAAAGCTTTCCTCCAATTAGTCAAGAATTCCATTCTTGGCCCCCACATTCTCATAACTAAATTAACTTTTAAGCACAAGAAATCATTAATGTGCGTTAGTTTGGAGGATTTTTAATGATAGATCTTGTATAAACAGACTAGGACTAGAATAAAACTGGGACATTACATGGATTGACAATAATTTCATGGGTTCCTTGAATCCCATCGACCACTGGTAATAATTGCATCTTGATTCACTTTTGCAAAAGTTATAAAATCAAGTTGAAAATTTATATTCAACCTCATGTACTTCTTATAATAAACATTAGTTTGTTGAATTTTTCTTTTTGTTTTTCTGTATTAATGTCAAAATCACTAATGCCTGCAAGTAGCTGATGAATTCATCAGCAAAGAGAGTCAACTATTTATTGGCGGCAATCTGTAAGATTATGAAAGGGATTTCTGTTTGAAGATCTTTGTTTATTTCTCAAATGAATCCCAGCATTAATATAAACTCAAGCAAAAGAAAACAACAGAGACAATAAAAATACTAAAGAGAAGACAGACGGCTATGTATAAACTACTAAAGAACTTACAAATTATACAATCATATATAAAAGACAAATCTTTAAAATCTGGAATATTAATATCAAACTTTCCAGGTAAGATCAGCCATCAAATATTAATTTTAGTTAATTGAAAGTCCAATGCAGTTATAATCTGAATCATAAATATGATAGAAAACTCCAACCTGAATTTTTTTAAACAGATACTTTGAATTGGAAAATGACATTGGATTATATCAAAACCAAAACTAAACGAGAAAAGGAGCAGAGGACGGAAAAGGTATACAAGACGGCCAACGGCCAAATCTAGGCTACCTCTAAATCTAGGCCTAGAACATAGTATGTAAAGTTCATTTCTCTCAGAGGTGTAACTATGTCTTTACCTTAATGATATTTTCAACGTTAAAAAGTTAAAAATTATGTTAACTACGATGAACCTAGCTTGGCTTCTTCTGCTGCACGTGATCTCTTCCATCAATCTCATAGCCTTCTAAGAAACCTCCAACTATTTCCCATCTCGAATATCCATATATTTTCCCCCTGTTACTGTATATCTGGCATCAGAAACTGGAACTCAGCCACACGCCATCAATCTGGATATGCAATGTCTACCCCATCAATTCCCCACTCTGTTTCTGATTCTAATATCTGAAAAACTCAGTTTTCAGGTACCCCATAAGGCTCCGTTCCCTTCGAAAGCTTCGTCTTTGGAAAACTCTGTGGGAAAGCCCAGAATTGGGAGCAAAAATGACCTCTCCTTGGCATATAATAACATAGATAGTTATGATTCTGGGTATACTCCATACTATAGAAACCTCATATCTTATTCTCTCGCTATTTATGGAGAACGATTAGGACGAGATGGTCCAAGCCCTGTGCCTCACAGTCAGAGCCATCCTAGCAGAAACTTGCTTGTTAGTCCATATTACAAAGGTCTCACTGATTTGTCGCTTGCTATTTATAGACAACAACGAGCTTCGGATCGTTCATCCTCTTCAAATATGTTTTTGGGAATAAAAAACTGTTTCAGACGGCAGTAACTATATCTTTCCGTTGTTATTCTTTGTGAATCTTTCATCTATCCAATGATGACAAATGAATTGACAATTAAACGCACCAGGAACATATTTATTCAGTGAAGGTGATGTACTATGTCTATCAACTCTTTTAAGGTTCGTTCTCATGTATGAAACTTTTTCTTATGTAATATGATTCTCATTCTTAGGAAGAAAGAATCATTTTCTTGGCATTTAGACGAAAGAAATCTATCCTTCATCTTAATTACATTTTTTTTTTTTGGAGATACATAAGAACTTTAATTTTTTTTATATTAAATTCTTAGCAATGCTTGATTTATCTAAAATTTGACATGTATGATCAATACAAAAATATCTCATGATTCAACAATTGGAACCATAAAATTCATCTTCTATAAGAAGTTATTCTGTGTATAAGTATTCAAGTCTTACTATTTGGTGTTAGTGGACCTCCATTCAACGGTATATATGTGTCAAATAATCCCATGTATTACCAATTAACAATTAAATTATATGAGCATGATGTACATCATGAGAACTTTCAATCAAACAATTGGACTGAGATGAAATTCACTTTTTACAAAACTCTATACAATAGTATAACTGTGCGTAGTCTTATACTGCATGTAAGCGGATTTTCACTATATATATGTGTGTATGTATGTGTGATGTGGAGCTAGATATTCTCCAACTATCAATTCAAATTTGTTTTGCTACTAATCAAATAATAAGAATTAGAAATAATATCATATACTTTTATCAAATTTTTTTTGGTAAAGAAAAAAAGGGTAAACTGGAGTGGTTTTCCATAGAGCATTGAGCCCAATACCGAGAAGGGAATACTGGGCACCACTGGAGGAGCAAACTCTATGAGTCCGAACATTACCCAAGCGATGGTGCTTAGGTTTAGCACCACCAAGCGCCTTGGCAAGGATTCAAACTCAAGGTCTTCTAGTAAGGCAAACGATCTCTTACCATTTTGAGCTCAACACTTGGTGGTTCAAAATTGATGCGCACAAGATACAACTTCCAAAAAGTCACTTTGAAGATAAACAACTCCCAACCTGCTTTGAATCTGAAATTGGTTATAATTACTGTGAAAGATAATTAAGTTTAGTTTCCAAGGCCACCAACCATGCATGAATTGAAGTTTTCAAGAGAAAATTATGATCATGTCATTGAACACTACCCAGTACAATGATTCTTGATGAATCCAAATAATGCAAGGTCTCTTCTACTTCTTTGAAACATTTACTCCATTATTGCACTGCATCAATGACCTTCCCTTTTATTTTAAAAACTTACACGAACCTTCCCTTAACATTGAAAAAATGCTATTCGTGAAATCAACTGTTAAATCATCGTCAAAGGTGGCAAATGATATAAAATATCCATAATACCCTCGATTAACTATTAAATCCTGACAAATTATTGTAGTTAAATTTTGGCTACCTAGCATAGTGTAAATCAATGAATGTAAGTTGGAAACTCGTACAGATAGTATGAGTTTTAAGTATTTGATAATTCTGTAGTTCTGGTTCTTTATGATTGTAATCAGAAATTGAAGTTTTGGTTCAACTTAAGCAGAGTTTGAATCGCAGAGATCTAGTAGAAGATTATATTGTTGTTTTGGTTTTCTGTGCTTCAATTTGGATGCTTTTGCTTTGTGTTGAGCTACTGCGGAAGGAGAAGCAAAACAGAGAAGAATGGAAGAAAAGCTTTTCTCATTCAATCAATCGAATCAAGTTACTGTACAAGAGGAGCTAAAGCTATATATAGCTGCTCTGATATAACAGACTAAGTAAATTAGAAAAGTCAACAACTAACTAATTAGTCAAACTAACTAATTACAGCTAATATAATTATAATTAACTCTAATACTCCCCCTGAAGGTGGCTGGTAAAGATCTTTGACAGCCATCTTGGATAATAAAGGAAACAGTAAGGTTGAAGGGAGAGGCTTAGTAAACAGGTGTGCCAACTGGTGCTGGGATAGAATGGGCAGAAGCTTGATCAAACCAGAGAAGACCTTATCTCTAACAAAATGACAGTCAATTTCAATATGCTTAGTCCTTTCATGGAAAGTGGGGTTGGAGGCAATATGAATGGCAGCTTGATTGTCACAAAAGAGAAGAGCTGGAGTGGAAACAGGAATTTGAAAGTCCTTGAGAAGATGAGAAAGCAAAGTCAGTTCACTAGCAGTAGAAGACAATGCATGATACTCAGCTTCAGTAGAAGACTTAGACACTGTGACCCTGCTTCTTGGCTTTCCAGGAGACAAGTGAATCACCAATAAAGATACAAAAGCCAGTGACAGATCTTCTGGTATCCTTACAAGCACCCTAATCAACATCAGAAAAGGCCTTGAGCTGAACTCTAGCAGAAACATCTAAATAGGCTCTCAACTGAAGAGAGGAAGAAGAGGAAAAGAAAAGACCCTGGCCAGGTTTGCCTTTAAGGTAGCGAAGCAGATGATGAACAGCTTGAAGATGAGGCAAACGAGGTTGAGCAAGAAATGGAGTGAGTTTGAGAACAACAAAGGTGATGTTAGGCCTAGACTAAGTGAGGTAAAGGAGGCGTCTAGCAAGTCTTCTATATTGAGTGCCATCAGGGAGTATGTCTCTAGTAGAAGCGTTGAGCTCAAATTTAGGATCCATAGGCACTGAGGTAGGCTTACAAGCTAAATAGCCAGTGTCTTCAAGTAGATGTAAGGTGTAAAGTCTTTGAGAAAGCACAACACCTTGTTGAGACCGAGAGATTTCTAGACCAAGGAAGTACTTGAGACAGCCGAGGTCCTTAAGCTTGAACTGGGTATGCAGAAAAGCCTTTAAAGCATCAATAGATGAAAGATAAGGTCCAGCAATGATGATGTCGTCCACATAAACCAGAAGTGCCACAAAAGTAGAACCAGAACCTTTAGTAAACAGAGAGTAATCAAATTTGGATTAGACAAAACCAAATTGAAGCAAGGCAAGAGAGAACTTGGAGTACCACTGTCTAGAGGCCTATTTGAGTCCATAAATGGACTTGTGAAGTTTGCAAACTAGTTTCTCCCCCTAAATAGAGCACTGCTGCTTAGGAAGGTAACCAAGAGGGAGATCCATGTACACTTCTTCAAAGGGATCGCCATTGAGGAAGGCATTATTGACATCAAGTTGCGTCAAATGCCATTTCTGAGATGCAGCAAGAGCAAGGAGAACCTTGACAGTAACCAGTTTGGCAACGGGAGAAAAGGTTTTCACAAAGTCCACCCCTTCCTGTTGAGTGTAAACCTTGGCTACCAAACGGGCTTTATACCTATCTATAGAGCCATTTGCTTTGTGCTTGATTTTATAGATCCATTTGCAGCCAATGGTGTGTTTGCCTCGTGGCAAGGGAACCACAGACCAAGTCTGATTGGTCTCCATGGCCTAAAACTCATCGTGCATAGCTCTACGCCAATGAGGTTCCTTAACTGCTTCATGATAAAACTGAGGTTCAAGTTGAGTGGAAACTTGAAGAATGAATGATTTATATGTGGGAGACAAAGCATCATAGGAAAGGTAATTAGAAATGGGATAATGGGCAATGCAAGGAGGTAAGAGAGNGTTTGGCAATGGGAGAAAAGGTTTTCACAAAGTCCACCCCTTCCTGTTGAGTGTAAACCTTGGCTACCAAACGGGCTTTATACCTATCTATAGAGCCATTTGCTTTGTGCTTGATTTTATAGATCCATTTGCAGCCAATGGTGTGTTTGCCTCGTGGCAAGGGAACCATAGACCAAGTCTGATTGGTCTCCATGGCCTACAACTCATCGTGCATAGCTCTACACCAATGAGGTTCCTTAACTGCTTCATGATAAAACTGAGGTTCAAGTTGAGTGGAAACTTGAAGAATGCATGATTTATATGTGGGAGACAAAGCATCATAGGAAAGGTAATTAGAAATGGGATAATGGGCAATGCATGGAGGTAAGAGAGAACCATGTAACAGATTACAGTGAAACTCCTACCAGCCCCAAACCTTGGGAGACTTCATCTGCAATAAAGAGAAAGCACTTCAGCTGCAAGAAATGGTGAGATTCAAATCATTTTTATTCCCAATTGCACTTCTATTGCTTTCAATTTTCCCGTTGCTGTTTCTTTATAGTATTAATGCAGGACCCTTCACACTTACATAGTCAAACACTACCTGCTTAAGCATCATATGTTCTGTTATAAAAAATTACAAAAAAATAATTGGGTTTCATATTTAATTCATGGTCAGAAATTTTTACGGTAGAGCATAAAAATCATATCTAACGCTGAAAAACCAAAAACAATAAGTTTGATAACTTTTTTGGTATGTGATATATATGCTTCAAACCTTTTGTGGCCTCAATTAAATTCTAATGACAATATAAAACTTCATCAATTCAAGGCATGCGTTCTCTATTTGACAAAATTTTTAGTACTAAAAATATAACCAGGGATTGGATGGAAGGTAGTACCCCTATAGGCCTTTAGCACAGTCTAACCATTTCTTCAATCCTTCTTGTGTAATTCAATTGGTGCCCTCCACTTGATTATTTGCTTCAGGATGTTTGGCCAATGTGAAGCAAAGTTGCATCTATACGTTTGAGCAAACTGCTAAAACACCTTTTATATTGGCAATCTAGGTTTTTTTGTCTGTGGTGATAGGGTAGGACATTTTGAACTTAGCAACAATAAAATTTAAATAAAAATATATTTTTTTGTCCTTGAATTATTTCTCAAATGTTACTTTAGTTTTTAATTTATTTTTTATGTCATTTTAATTCTCGAATAACTACATTATCCATCAAATCAATCTTCCGTAACATAAAAAAATCACTTAAAAGATTAATTTGGTGAATAGAATAATTATTTAAGAATTAAAATGATCCAAAAAATAAATCAAAGAACTAAAGTGACATTTAAAAAATAATTCAAGAACGAAAAATATATTTAACTCATAAAATTTCTGGCAAACTTCTTAAACTTCTTTGTGTTGATTCAAGCTAAAGGCTAAGCTTCTATTCATTTAGTGAAACAATCAATAGAAACTATCAAGAACTTTAGAATTAGTGTTCTGCCATTTTAAATTTTAGGACTTGATTATATCTTTAACCTTAAAACCTAATTACATGTTCGATTGATTTATTACTCCTAGTCATTTATTTTATGATGATCTATATACTATATGGATTTAATTTTGATCCATTTATAGTGTAAAATACTCTTACACCGTCAGTGAATCACGTGCTGCCATGTTGTGGCACTTTTCTTGTTAAAGATAGTATATAAATTTCTAATTGTAGTAGTAATTCAAATTTAAAATCATCATATATTGCAAAAAGAAAAAGAGATTCATATAATATTGGATTTTTAAATCATGTAGGTGAGAGAGGGATGTGGTTGCAATCATTTTATATTTGAAGGACCACCAGGTGTAGGAAAGGTATCCATGATACGTCGTATGCTTCGAGAGGTTTTCGGCACGCTAAAGGTATATATTTAAATTATTTAAGCAAAATAAAGTTTGAGAAAATTTGATATCTTTTGGACCATACTAATTTATCCTTTTTTTTTAATTTTTTTTTTATGTTGATAGATGGAAGAGGAGACCAAATCATTCAAATTGAAGGTAATGAACACTTTCACGATAACTTACAATTTTTTGAGGTATCCCTATTATTTCCCTTCTTAAAAGATTGTTTTTTTATTTTTTTTTAAATCTATCTCTATCTATATGGTCTTCTACACTATTGTCAAAGAAACATCCTACTTATTGTCACAAATTCAAATTAATAAAAATTAAAATCAAAGAAATTGAAAAACTTGATAAATACCTCTATAATTATATAATCTGCTCAAATATATTTTACTTTCAAAGAAATAACATGAGAGTTGGAGAAAGGATACACTTAACTATAAAAATACTTCAAACACTATATGAGTTGTAGATTAGATGGTCACAAGCCTCACTCAATAAAGAGAGAGTATTGAGTTTGAGGCATTCCATTGATAAAAAGATAGATTCTCAAAACGTTTTTTTACACAAGATTATACTGTAGGTATTTCAACAACGAAACCCTTAAAGTAAAAATGATTGGTCTTAAATTTGGTAAGTCTAGCTCCACGGAAAGGCTAATATTAGGCCAAGGNAAAAAAAAAAAAAAAAAAAAAAAAAAACTTTTTAACTGCTGGCTCTCTTTAAATAATCTAATCACATAAAAAAGAAAGATCCCAATTTTTTATTTTTTTTGACGGAGATAGAAATGATCTTCATTGATGAAAGAACCAATACAAGAATGACTAGTATAGTGGTCCTGGTCACTGACGAAATGAAATAACAAGGGTAGCTAAAACAACTTAAACTAAGAATAAGAATTTGTTTGTTTATTTTCTCATAAACAAAACACACATGCCTTGGTCCTTAAATAGAGAACCTCAGCAACTAATATGATAAATAACCCTTCTGCAACCAATACTCATCCTGATATTTGTCTTGCCCACTTGATAACGGAAGATATTAGGTGGCTTTCTTCCATAAACTACCTCAAATGGGGTATTCTTTGTAGACTCATGGAANTTTTTTTTTAAATCTATCTCTATCTATATGGTCTTCTACACTATTGTCAAAGAAACATCCTACTTATTGTCAGAAATTCAAATTAATAAAAATTAAAATCAAAGAAATTGAAAAACTTGATAAATACCTCTATAATTATATAATCTGCTCAAATATTTTTTACTTTCAAAGAAATAACATGAGAGTTGGAGAAAGGATACACTTAACTATAAAAATACTTCAAACACTATATGAGTTGTAGATTAGATGGTCACAAGCCTCACTCAATAAAAAGAGAGTATTGAGTTTGAGGCATTCCATTGATAAAAAGATAGATTCTCAAAACGCTTTTTTACACAAGATTATACTGTGGGTATTTCAACAACGAAACTCTTAGAGTAAAAATGATTGGCCCTAAATTTGGTAAGTCTAGCTCTACGGAAAGGCTAATATTAGGCCAAGGATCTTGGATTACCAACAAAAAAAAAAAAACTTTTTAACTGCTGGCTCTCTTTAAATAATCTAATCACATAAAAAAGAAAGATCCCGATTTTTTATTTTTTTTGACGGAGATAGAAATGATCTTCATTGATGAAAGAACCAATACAAGAATGACTAGTATAGTGGTCCTGGTCACTGACGAAATGAAATAACAAGGGTAGCTAAAACAACTTAAACTAAGAATAAGAATTTGTTTGTTTATTTTCTCATAAACAAAACACACATGCCTTGGTCCTTAAATAGAGAACCTCAACAACTAATATGATAAATAACCCTTCTGCAACCAAATACTCATCCTGATATTTGTCTTGCCCACTTGATAACGGAAGATATTAGGTGGCTTTCTTCCATAAACTACTTCAAATGGGGTATTCTTTGTAGACTCATGGAAGTTGGTGTTACACAAACACTCAGCCCATGAAACGTGCTTGGACCATTGCTTAGGATTCTGGCTAGCAAAACATCTAAGATATTGTTCCAGGCATTTGTTGACTACTTCTGTTTACCCATTGGGTTTGGGATGATAGACAATGCTTATGCACAATTGTGTTCCTTTCAACTTGGAAAATTCATTCCATAAACTAGAGACGAAAATTGGATTTGTATTACTGAAATGGACTGTGCATGCCATGGAACTTGGCTACTCCATCACAAACAACTCAGATATACTGTTTGAGCTATAAGGGTGTGACATAGGCAAGCTAGGCTACTAGCATATTACATTCTTTCCAGCCCGAATTGGGCAACCTATCAATGAAATGAACGCTAATATAATCCCAAATGCATGCCAGAATGGGCAGCACCTGGAGAAGAGCTGCTGAACTATGAGCCTCAAAGTTGTTACCTTGACAAATATGACATCAAGCCACATGATGTCTCGGTGTTTTCCTCATGCCTTCCCAATAGAAGTCCCGGATGAGTTGTTTGTAAGTTTTGAAATTTATAAAAATTAAAAATTAGAATAAACTAAGAAAGTTGATAAATTGTGTATTGTAGAGAAATGAAAATTATTGAGACAATTATTCTCAAGTTCCAATACTTGAGAGAAAAGACTAAAATACCCTTGGTGCTATCTGTTTGTTCTATTTATATTTGAAATTATTGCCACATATTGAACAAATTAAACATATATTTTATACATGATAGCCACACATATGAATATAACTACATAGTGTCGAGGAGTATTTTGGTTTTTTCACACTGTTTGGTAGGCACTTCCTTGGAAAGCATTTACTTTTAGAACCTCTTATTCTTTTCTCTTAAGTATTGAAACTTGGGAATAATTGATCAAATAAAAAGTTTAGGGTAAGGGGAGGCTACTTCATTCTAAGACTAGGGCATATGCTACAAATCTCAACAAGACTTATAATGATCTTTACAGATTGCTTACTACCTACAAGAAAAATGCTATTTTTCAATGGAACAAAATACCATCAATTTTTTTGGAAAATTCCAATGGTAATTTCAACAGAAAAATTTTCGTTAAAATTTCAACGATAATGTAATTCCGTAGGAATTTTTCGACAGAATTACCGTTGGAATTGTCTAAAATTTTTTTCTTTTCTAAGAATTTCAATGGAATATTCCAAAAGAATATTTGTTGGAATTTATTTTCAATTTTTCTTTTAAATTTTTTGTTAGTTCTAACACGGTAATTTTGGGTTCAACCTAATCCTCTTTTTTCTGCTTCTGCTACTACTTCTAGTATTGCTGCTACCAGTTCCCCAAACCCTCCAATGTTTTTTGTTTTTGGTTTTGGTTATCACGGTTGTCGTCTCACCACTCAGTTCCTTCCTTCTTCATCCTTCGCAAATCTCCGTAATTATTTATTTTTCCTTTTCGCATTTTCATTGTTCGAAAGCGAAAGCTCTGAAGCTGTACGGACATGGACGAAGGAGCGCCGTCCAACCCTCGCACGGTGGGGGAGGTTTTTAGAGACTTCAAAGGCCGTAATGCCGGCATGATCAAGGCCCTCACTACTTGTCTCGCATTCACTCTTTATTTTTTTTTCTTCTTCGTTAAAATTCCAAAAATATTGAGAGAGAGAGTGTGTGTGTGTAAGAATGAGAGAGTGACACTTGTAGTTCAAATTCTGTGACTTCGAGTGTTAGGGTTTTTTTTTTTTTTTTTTTTTTTTTTTTTTTTTTTTTTTTTTTTTTTTTTTTTTTTTTTTTTTTTTTTTTTTTTTTTTTTTTTTTTTTTNCGCATTTTAATAGTTAATTATTTGTGGTTTATGCAGATGTTGAAGAATTCTACCAGCAGTGTGATCCTGGTTAGGGTTTATGACTTAAGATTCTCGCTTAGCCTTTTGCATTCATTTTCTTCTTTGTTTTTGCATGAATTGGGTTTGTAATTAACTAGTTAATAATCATTTGTCACGGTTAATGTCTGGCGTTTTGTGTTTATGAAAGTTTGTATTTGTTGCTTTATCTGTTTATTCTTTACGATAGCTCCGTCTCTTTTAAAAGAAATTAGAAGTTTCTTTTATTTTCGATATTTATATCTATGGGATAATTGAATTTTTTTAAAATATTTTAATGATAATGAAGTGTGTTCTACTATCTTTAGTTTGAACTCTTAAGCATGTGAGATGTTGGTATTTTATTAAAAATAAATATATTATATTATATGTTTGATGCCACAACGATTTTATATGTTACAACTTCTCTTCTCTCTATGTTTATTGTGTTTAAAGGCTTTTGTTATTAGCCTTAAAAGCCATTTGGTTATGATTCTGCAATTGCATTATAAAATTCTTTGAAGTGCTTTGATTGACTGAACGGTTTTGGCTTTTAATTGGTTGTTTTATTTGTGCTTTGATTCTTTGTTTTAAAAGCTTATAATATTTATTTAATTGTGGCCAACTGCTAAAAATTGGAAATGTGGTATATTACACTATATATATATGTGTATGTGCTTCTACAATTGGTATGATATATACATCCGCAAGTACAACCTAATTGTAGTGTGTGCATATTCTTTGCTTATATTGTGTGAGTAAACACTTGGGTAGAGAAGAGTGTTGGAGAAAGTCCTTTCCTCCTATTTGTGCAGAATATTGGAGGATAAACGGTGTGGCTACCGAACTGTTGTATCCTGGAGGCAACGCATCTAGAACTCGCTGCATCTAGTATATATACTAAAAATCACATGCGAGAGGCGTGAATTGTCTTAAAGAAAGCGAGATACCCGTGCCTCATCCTGGTGCCACATCTCTAATTTTCTCGAACCTATTGTTATTATTTGTATTTTATTTTCTATTTTGTAGGTTTGGGAACAACAATTTTAAGACAATTCAAGTCTAGACTTATTTCCCATGGATCCTACAATCAAAATGGAGGTGTTAGTGAGCTCAACAAGCCTTTGAAGTTCACAGGTGTTCACTTCAATCGATGGAAGGGAAAAGTTCTTTTCTACTTGAGCCTTTTGAAGGTGTCTTATGTTCTATTAGATTCAAATCCGAAAAAGACATCTATTGATGGGATGAGCAAAACAGAAAAAGAGCTACATGATGAAAAAATAGCAAAGTGGGAGAATGATGAATTCCATTGTCACTATAATTTACTCAATTGTTTATTTGATGAATTTTATTATTATTATGAAAGGACTTACTCCACTGCAAAGAAAATTTGGAATGCCTTGTAGAAAAAATTATGATAAAGAGGATGCTGGTGCAAAGAAGTATGTTGCAAGTCGTTTCTTACGTTATCAAATGACGGATAATCGTTCTGTTGTGGAGCAAACTCAATAGTTTCAAATGCTTGCACATGAAGTGAAATCAAAAGGCATAAAAATAGAAGATAATTTCCTTGTTATTGCCATCATTGACAAGCTACCTCAATCATGGAGGGAGTTTCAAAAAACACTTTGTCACAAGCAAAAGGAAACAAGCTTGGAGAGTTTGATCACTCGCATTAGAGTGGAGGAAGAAGCTAGAAGCCAAGACATGCTTATGACTCAAAACGGCAATGGTAGTTCCACAACTACCACCAAGGTACATGCTCTTGGAACTAGTGACTCTTTGCCTAAAGGTCAGAATCAAAATGTTGTTTTGAAGTCATATAAGAAGGGGATGGAAAAATCATACAAGAAAAACCCATATAATAATAAGGGCAACTTCACCCAAAAGAGAAATGAACCACCCTTTAGACCTTCTTCATGTTTTGTTTGTGGCAAGCATGGGCATTTTGCAAAAAAATTGTAGATACTGGAAATGTGGGCCTAATCCTCAAATCAACGTTACCGAAGAGCCACTTGTGGCTATGATTACTGAAGTTAACATGCTTGAAGGGTCTAAGGGTTGGTGGATTGATTCTGGTGCTATCAGGCACGTTTGTTTTGAAAAAGATTGGTTCAAGGTGTACAAACCTTATGAGAATCCCAAGGAAATAATGCTTGGTAATGCCCATACTACTAAAATTTTGGGTGAAGGTGATATGGAATTGAGCTTTACTTTTGGGCGTATTCTCACTCTCAAGAATGTGCTCTATACCCCCCAAATGAAGAAGAATCTTATGTCTTCATATCTCCTTAATAAGGTTGGCTTCAAACAAACTATTGAATCTGATCAATATGTACTTACTAAGAATTGAATGTTTGTGGGCAAAGGGTATGCTAGTGATGGTATGTTCAAATTGAATGTTGATATGAATAATATATCTTCAAGTTCTGTTTATATGCTTTCTTCTTTTAATTTTTGGCATAAGCGTTTATGTCATATAAATAGCAAGTATGTGCAAATGATGAGTAACTTAGGATTAATTCCTAAACTAAGCAAAGATTTTGAAAAATGTGATTTGTGTAGTATGTCAAAAATCACAAGAGGATCTCACAAGAGTGTTACAAGAGATTCTGAAATTTTGGATTTGATTCATACTGATATTTGTGAATTTGATAGTGTTTTGACTCGTGGAGGAAAAATGTATTTTATCACTTTTATAGAAGACTTTTCAAAATATACTTATGTATATTTGATGGCACATAAAAGTGAAGTTTTTGAGAAATTAAATTTTTTTCTAAATGAAGTTGAAAATCAATTTGGAAAGAAAATAAAGTGTTTTTTGAAGTGATAGAGGAAGAGAGTATGAATCAAATGAATTGAATAATTTTATTTAAAGTTTAGGAATTATTCATAAAGTTACTCCTCCTTATTCACCTGCCTCTAATGGAGTTGCTGAATGTAAAAATAAAACTCTTATTAATCTTATGAATTCTATGTTTTTACATTCAGGTGCTGCATATAGTTTTTGGGGTGAATCTATTTGACTTCCTGTTATGTTCTTAATCGTGTNAAAATAAAGTGTTTTTTGAAGTGATAGAGGAAGAGAGTATGAATCAAATGAATTGAATAATTTTATTTAAAGTTTAGGAATTATTCATAAAGTTACTCCTCCTTATTCACCTGCCTCTAATGGAGTTGCTGAATGTAAAAATAAAACTCTTATTAATCTTACGAATTCTATGTTTTTACATTCAGGTGCTCCATATAGTTTTTGGGGTGAATCTATTTGACTGCATGTTATGTTCTTAATCGTGTTCCTCACAAACAACTTTTTAAAACTCCTTTTGAGTTATGGAAAGGGCATAAGCCTAGTTTGAGTTATTTTAAAGTTTGAGGTTGTTTAGCCTATGTGAGGATTGTAGATCCGAAAAGATATAAATTGGGTGCTCAAGCTTCTACTTGTGTTTTTGTTGGTTATACTTTGAATAGTACAACATATAGATTTTTTGATCTTGAACACAATGTGATTATAGAATCAAGTGATACTATTTTTCATGAAAATAAATTTCCTTTTAATTTTAAAAATAGTGGTGGTATAGGATTTTTAAATGAAAACGAACCTCACTTTTCTACTCCTTCTACTTCTTTACAAGTTGAAAGAAATTTTGAAATAGAGCCTAGAAGGAGTAAAAGAGCTAGAGTGGAAAAATATTTTGGTCCTGATTATATAATTTATAATGTGGAGGATACTCCAAGTTCTTTGCAAGAAGCTTTAACATCACATGATTCTATTTTCTAGAAAGAAGCAATAAATGATGAAATAGAATTTCTTGTGTCTAATAGAACATGGAAATTAGTTGATTTGCCTCTTGGTTGTGAAGCTATTGGTTGTAAATGGGTTTTAAGAAAAAAGTTGAAACCTAATGGTACTATAGAAAAATACAAAGTTAGGTTGGTGGCTAAGAGTTTTACTCAAAAAGAAGATTTAGATTTCTTTAATATTTTTTCTCTTGTTGCTAGAATTACATCCATGATATTGTTGATTGCTATTGCTGCTATTCATAAAATGTATATTCATCAAATGGATGTAAAGATAGCTCTTTCGAATGGAGATTTAGATGAAGAGATATATATGCAACAACTTGAAAGTTTTGTTGTGGAAGGTCAGAGAATAAGGTATGCAGATTGGTTAAGTCTTTGTATGGACTTAAACAAGCTCCTAAGCAATGACATGAGAAATTTTATTTGTGTATGCTTGAAAATGGTTTTAAATCTAGTGAATGTGATAACTGTTTGTATTTTAAATATGTTGATAATTCTCATGTTATTATAAGCTTGTATGTGGATGATTTGTTAATTTTTGGTACAAGCTTATCTATTATAGAAGGTACTAAAAATTTGCTTCATAATAATTTTAGCATGAAAGATCTTGGTGAAGCAAATGTTATTCTTCCCATGAGAATCACTAGAATGCATGATGAAATTTTTCTTGATCAATCTCATCATGTAGAGAAAGTTTTGAACAAATTTGGTTATAATAATGCTTAGTGTGTCCTAACTCCTTCATCTCCTAATGTTAGTTTATATCCTACTTCGGAGGATAGATTTATTGTGAGACAATAGGAATATGCTAGCATTATTGGGAGTCTTCGTTATTTAACTGATTGTACAAGGCCTGATATTGCATTTGCAGTTGGACTACTTGGTAGATTTACTAGTAAATCAAGTATAGAACATTGGCATGAAGTTGACCATGCTATGAGATATTTGTGTGGTACTAAAAATTATGGTTTATTTTATAAAAGATATCCAATTGTGGTTGAAGCTTATGCTGATGCTGAATACAATACATCAAGTGACTCTCTTTGTACTTCTGGTTACATATTTACTTTGGGTAGTTGTGCAATTTGTTGGAAATCTAAGAAACAACAAATAATTGTAAACTTAACCATGGAAGTTGAGCTTATTGCTCTAGTAGTAGCTAGTGATGAGGCTAGCTAGTTGAGAGATTTATTATATGAAATTCTTGTTTGGGAAAAACCAATACCACCTATATTGATACATTGTGATAGTACTACTGCTATTGGTAGAGTACAAAATCGTTACTATAATGGTAAATGCAAACCTATAAGGAGGAAACATAATATTGTGAGATCTTACATAAATAATGGTACCATACATGTGAGTTATGTAAGATCAGAGAATAATCTTGCAGATCCGTTAACAAAATCTCTAAATAGAGAAAAGGTTTGGAATGCATCAAGAAGGATGGGGTTGAAGCCCAAAGAAAATCATACTACTTATGAGGATACCCTACCTAGTGATTAGAGATCCTAAGAACTAGGTTTAAAGGGAAAAACGAATCATAGAGTAAGTCATGAGTGTGGGATACACCATATATTTAAGAGAATATTTTTCTCATAAACCATCCCTAAGGTGTAGGTATATCTATCTTGCAAAATGATGGAGGATGAGTTTTCTAAAACTCTTAATGAATTTTATAGCTCTTAAGAGTAGGGTGTCACAAAATAGCAAAAGCACCCTTGACAGATTCACCTATATGAGTATTGTGAAGTGAGGCCGCTTCTATGAGAATAAGGACTTAATTCTCGAATAATACTCATGAAACCAGGATAACATACAAAGGCTGGTTTAATGTGAGAGCTTAGGGCTCTATATTGCACTTGGATTATTATTTGTAAGATATATATCTTGTCTCCCTTAAGCAGTCATAGTTCAAGGCAATAGACCATTATGGGCTCTAGAACAAGTATATATATTTTTAATAAGTAGAGGTTCAAGACAATGCTACCTCTATTATGGATAATAGTTTGTCTCTACCCAAGTGTCTACATGTTTGTGTTTATTTTTATAAAATAAGTGGGGGATTGTTGGCATTTTATTAAAAATAAATATATTATATTATATGTTTAATGCCCCAACGGTTATATATGTTACAAATTTTCTTCTCTCTATGTTTATTGTGTTTAAAGGCTTTTGTTATTAGCCTTAAAAGTCATTCGATTATGGTTCTGTAACTGCATTATAAAATGCTTTGATTGACTGAACGGTTTTGGCTTTTAATTGGCTGTTTTATTTGTGCTTTGATTATTTGTTTTAAAAGCTTATAATATTTATTTAATTGTGTCCAACAGCTAGAATTTAGAAAGGTGGTACAATACACTATATATATGTGTATGTGTTTCTACAATTGGTATGATATATACATCCGTAAGTGCAACCTAATTGTAGTGTGTGCATATTCTTTGCTCATATTGTGTGAGCAAACACTTGGATAGAGAAGAGTGTTGGAGAGNCTTAAGCAGTCATAGTTCAAGGCAATAGACCATTATGGGCTCTAGAACAAGTATATATATTTTTAATAAGTAGAGGTTCAAGACAATGCTACCTCTATTATGGATAATAGTCTGTCTCTACCCAAGTGTCTACGTGTTTGTGTTTATTTTTATAAAATAAGTGGGAGATTGTTGGCATTTTATTAAAAATAAATAAATTATATTATATGTTTAATGCCCCAACGGTTATATATGTTACAACTTTTCTTCTCTCTATGTTTATTGTGTTTAAAGACTTTTGTTATTAGCCTTAAAAGCCATTCGATTATGGTTCTATAACTGCATTATAAAATGCTTTGATTGACTGAACGGTTTTGACTTTTAATTGACTGTTTTATTTGTGCTTTGATTCTTTGTTTTAAAAGCTTATAATATTTATTTAATTGTGTCCAACAGCTAAAATTTAGAAAGGTGGTACACTACACTATATATATGTGTATGTGTTTCTACAATTGGTATGATATATACATCCGTAAGTGCAACCTAATTGTAGTGTGTGCATATTCTTTGCTTATATTGTGTGAGCAAACACTTGGATAGAGAAGAGTGTTGGAGAGAGTCCTTTCCTCTTATTTGTGCAGAATATTGGAGGATAAACGGTATGACTACCGAGCTGTTGTATCATGGAGGCAACGCGTCTAGAACTTGCTGAACCTGGTGAATATACTAAAAATCACTTGCGAGATGCGTGAATTGTCTTAAAGAAAGCGAGATACCTGTGCCTCATCTTGATGCCACATCTCTAATTTTCTCTAACCTATTGTTATTATTTGTATTTTATTTTCTATTTTGTAGGCTTGGAAACAACATGAGATAGCAGCTCAAATGTGCAGAAATGTCAATTTGAGTTGTTGAGAGGCCGAAAAGTCAAGGTGGCTCCTTTGAACTCTTTGGGAACTGGGAAGCAAAGTCTAGCCGCTGAAGGATTTTGGTGGCTTGCTGCTTGGCACGGTACACCGTTAGTTCAGAGGGGGCAGACTTTCTTTTTGCCCTATTTAATTTTTATGGATGGTGTTCTTACCAACCATAGCCTTCAACCAGATTGAAAGAAAATATTTTGCAGCATTTGAGCATCACTTCCAATCTTAGCTAGATTTTATACTCCGATTGTTTTTCTACTGTTTTAATGGCTACAACACTGTTTAATGAGTGATAACTGATAAGCATGGAAGAGAAAGGTCCACACTGTTTGTTGCATGTTTACCGGGCAATCCCTTATATTTAATTGATTAGTATTTAAGGTCATAATGTTATTATTTAATTGAAATTCTTTTCTAAGCTGTCACATCCATAATGCTTTTCATTGCGCCCATAGATTTCTTTAGAAGATCGCTGATTTAAGAATTTTTATGGGCTAGCTGCACTTGGATTTACTTTTTTGAGCTAGATATTTGATGGACTCTGCTTCAATTATATACTATTGGATTTGTTGCTCTCTTATGACTGTCTACCTTTGGGTTCAACCAAATCTTCTCTCTTCTTCACATGTTGGTGGATTCTTGAGTGGATAAAATATAGTTGAGAAATTAGTTTTATATTTATCATGTGGAAAAGGTGAGCTTCAATGTAGTTGTTATATAAAGAGAATTTTAGCATAGTGTGCCCTTGTGTAGTGTGCTCTAATGTTTGAAATCCTAGGATATGTGATGTTACCCGAGTAAAACACTACCCTTAGCTACAGTAATGGAATAACAAAGTCTTTTTCTTAAAGGGATTAGTTTTTTTTTATTATACTTTTAACTATAACTCTAGGTTGGAACATCGCAAATTCTAAAGATGACCTAATTAATACCACTAGAACACAAACTGTTTGGTAAAAATCATTAGTTTATCTCGTTGATAGTATCGATCGGTGTAGAACAAGCTATAATTTAATCAGAAACTTGGCATTAGTGGCAATCTGTATGTTTGTAAATTGGATCTGTCACATTTGCATCCCAACTTGTTGTAGGTGACTTTATATTTTCTATAATGAAGTCCAGCTTACCTGTGCACATACGCAGGGGAAACAAATAAATTTGAGAGAACAATAGCTTAAATACATAAAGATACAAATCATCTAGAGGCAAGAAGATTAGAAAATGCTAAATGAAAGAGATAGATAGCGATGCACAAACAAATTTGGGGAGTCAGTCCCACAAGCAGAAACAACAATTCTTTGATGTGCAGCTGTAAGAGTATTCTCATTCACCTCTTATGTCATGTCAGAGTAAAAACCATATCGCCTCTTCTAAAAGATCTTAGAAAATAGTTACATTAGAGGGATTATTTCTCTGTCTCCACTATTTCTCTCTAATATGGAGACTGATGGCATCGATGAGAGTTTTCTAGCAAGTATAATTATGCTGATTCAATTTAAGAAGAAGGTGAGCAATGGTAGAGGATACCAAAGTAGAGGAAGGATAGGTCACAAAAGGTGTGAATATAACAGGAGGAGAGGAGATGGAGTCATAATTGTTTGAATTCATGATGGAAAAAAAAATGCTGTCAAGCTAACAACTCTAATACCATGTACAGAACATAAGAATGCCGGATAATTTGCGGAAAATAATTTGTGTATTGTTTTGCTTAGTATATATAACGATATAATATCACTAGTTACATGTATGCTCTATAACAACTTTACAAAATTATTCAAACTATATAGATATGCCTACACTAGTTGAGAGGTTGTTGAGTGTTTGAATTTGAATCTGTTTTGAAAACCAATGAGATTCGTTATCACTTTGATTGTTGGAGCGGGGTCCCTGAGCCCCATCTCTGCCCACCACTCGCGGTGGTTTTCTCTTCTTATTGTAGGTCTTAGAAGAACAGGTCCACAACAAAAGCTTTGCCTGTTTTCCTTGTAAATCTTCTAAGATCCGGCTGATATATGGATTTTTGACCTAATGGTTCTTAAAATTGGATAACGACATTAAAATACATCAAAACCAAAACTAGACCATAAAAAAGAGGTGAAAAGAGTAGAAGTTGAAAGAAAAACAACCATGATATGTCCTCTGAGTATCCTAAGCTAATGAAACCTCCATGGCAAAAGAAGACGGCTAATGGCCCCAAAACCTCAACGGCAACCGGATTCATAGCTTGGATAAAACTGCCAACAACTAAAACCAGTCTCTAAGATTGTTGCCACCTTGAAATTTACAGAAACAATGTGACATCAAAAGAATCTATATTTAATTTATACATAACAAGAAATATATGTAGTATGTATTTGTCTGAAGCAAGAACTTGCATGACATAATGTCTTCTCTATTTAACTAATGTGCAAAACAAAACAAAATAGCATAAAATAAAATAAAAAAGGACAAATGGTCCCCACACATGATCTAACTACCTTTTATAAATAGACCTCTCCCAAGCCTAAATCCTGCAGTGAAATTATAGACAATGGACGATATTCAAGACTACATATTAATATTCTTGATTTCATTAGCTTCTGCAATTTTTTTTCGAGCCATATTTTCAAGAAGAAAAACAAAGTTTCACCTTCCACCAAGTCCATTTGCCTTACCAATTATTGGACACTTCCACCTCTTTCAACAACCTCCACATAGAGCTTTTCAGAAGCTCTCAAACCGCTATGGACCTTTGATTCACCTCTATCTTGGCTCCATTCCTTGTGTTATTGTTTCCTCTGCAGAAATAGCAAAGGAAATCTTAAAAGTCCATGAAGTTTCCTTCTTAAACAGGCCACCAAACGCTGCCATCAGTTATATTACTTATGACGCAGCTGATTTTGCTTTTGCTCCTTATGGAACATACTGGAAGTTCATGAAGAAGCTTTGTATGTCAGAACTTCTGAATGGTCGCATGCTGGATCAACTCCTTCCAATCAGGCTTGAGGAGATAAACCATTTTCTGCAGATGATTCATCAAAAAGCTCAAGCGGGTGAGGCTGTTGATGTTAGTGGTGAGCTTTTAAGGCTCACAAGTAGCATCATAATGAGAATGGCGATAGGAAAAAGTTGTTTTAAGAGTGAAGATGAAGCTAATGAGGTGATAAAGAGGGTGAAAGAGTCAGGAAAGCTGTGTGGAGAATTTAATCTGTCAGATTATTTTTGGTTTTGCAAGAATTTTGATCTCCATGGAATTGGGAAGAGACTGAAAGAGGTTCGTCATAGGTGGGACAATATGATTGAAGGTATCATACAGCAGCATGAAGAGGCAAGAAAGAAATCAACCAAGAAAGATGCAGCAAAGGATATACTCGATGCTTTGNATCAACTCCTTCCAATCAGGCTTGAGGAGATAAACCATTTTCTGCAGATGATTCATCAAAAAGCTCAAGCGGGTGAGGCTGTTGATGTTAGTGGTGAGCTTTTAAGGCTCACAAGTAGCATCATAATGAGAATGGCGATAGGCAAAAGTTGTTTTAAGAGTGAAGATGAAGCTAATGAGGTGATAAAGAGGGTGAAAGAGTCAGGAAAGCTGTGTGGAGAATTTAATCTGTCAGATTATTTTTGGTTTTGCAAGAATTTTGATCTCCATGGAATTGGGAAGAGACTGAAAGAGGTTCGTCATAGGTGGGACAATATGATTGAAGGTATCATACAGGAGCATGAAGAGGCAAGAAAGAAATCAACCAAGAAAGATGCAGCAAAGGATATACTCGATGCTTTGCTAAGTATATTAGAAGATAAAAGTTCAGAGGTCAAGATCAGCAGGGAAAACCTTAAAGCTTTTTTGATGGTAAAGTGTCTTTCCCAAACACAATATTAATATTTGCTGCTTTCCGATTTAAATTTTATTACCTTCTATTGAAATATTAGCTAATACGATATTATAGATTTAACTAGTGTTCTGAAAATAGGGCTGGTGATAGAACTAGTGAAGGGAGTGCTTTAGTGCTTTACGGTTCAGTGATTTAACTATGGTTGAACCAGAATTTTACATTTATATATTTTTATATGAATATGAATGATAAAGATATTATATTTAATAGTTAATTGGGTAATTCAATTGTTAAAACATGATTAATTTTTTTAAGTAGTCAATTAGCGATTAAATATAATAAATAGTATGCAGCTTCTAAGACAAATGCATTTGGTACCCTAACAATAAATAGTGTGTTGTCTTTTCAAGGGATACTAGTTTGATTCCCTCAATGCACCATTCATATTTTTTTTTAAAAGTGATGACATGTCTAAACTGGTTGGACCACAAAATTACACCGATTTGAGTGGTTCTTGACCAGTTTACAATTTTAGGACCGGTTTTTTCTCACTACGGTTGCAAGGGCTGGACCAACTCCACCTGGGTTCCAATTTATGGTTGAACCAGTTCAACTGGTGGGTCCAGTCTGGTTCTCAGAATTATGGTTTTAACTATATATTCCATCAAAAAAAAAAAAAGAACTCTATATATTAGGTAGATTTGGCCAAAAATGCATGCAAGAAGATTCAGTCTAATATAGGCTAACTCAAGTCTTGTAACTTAACATCCATAAAATTTATAGACAGTACTAAGTTTATATTTTTATTGAAAGCAAAACGATAACAATTTTTTTTTCTCTTGCAATTTCACAGGATATACTTTCAGGTGGAACAGATACTACTGCTGTTACTATAGAATGGTCTCTGGCTGAATTAATTAACCATCCAACTGCTATGGAAAAAGCAAGGAAGGAGATTGATTCNTAGGTAGATTTGGCCAAAAATGCATGCAAGAAGATTCAGTCTAATATAGGCTAACTCAAGTCTTGTAACTTAACATCCATAAAATTTATAGACAGTACTAAGTTTATATTTTTATTGAAAGCAAAACAATAACAATTTTTTTTTCTCTTGCAATTTCACAGGATATACTTTCAGGCGGAACAGATACTACTGCTGTTACTATAGAATGGTCTCTGGCTGAATTAATTAACCATCCAACTGCTATGGAAAAAGCAAGGAAGGAGATTGATTCTGTGATTGGGAAGGATAGAATAGTAGTAGAAACAGATATAGCTAAGCTTCCTTACATCCAAGCTGTGATGAAGGAGACACTAAGGCTTCACCCTCCAGGTCCATTGAACATGAGAGAGTCAATTGAAAACTGCACCATTGCTGGTTATGACATTCCATCAAACACCAGGGTGTTCATTAATGTTTGGGCGATTGGAAGGGATCCAAAGTACTGGGATAACCCAAATGAGTTCCAACCAGAAAGGTTTCTGATAAAAGATGACAGTGGGATAAAGAGCCAATTTGATGTCAGGGGACAGCACTATCAATTTTTGCCATTTGGAAGTGGAAGAAGAGGATGTCCTGCAGTTTCACTAGCATTTAATGTTGCTCAGACTAGTCTTGCTGCTATGGTTCAGTGCTTCGAATGGGAGGTAGGAGATTGTGGGAATGGCAGTGTTGACATGCAAGAGGGAGATTCAATAACCCTTTCAAGAGCTCAACCTCTCATTTGTATCCCAAAACCCAGACTCAATCCATTTCCCTTCTAATCATGCTGATTCTTGTTGTCAGCTACAGACAATAAACAAAGGGGAAAACAATCTGAAAAAAACTAGAAATAGTGGATTTTCAGTTACCATACAGTCAATAAAAGCTGTTACTGTGGTTTCTTTGTTTCTGCTGCTTTGGTTTAAATTATAAGTGCTATAACTAGAGTCTGAGTTCCTTATTGCATGCTCACAAGTCAGAATCATTGTTTAGACAGCATCCTTTTGTTCACAACATAAGTATTCTAGTTTAGTAGACTTGGCTTGGTATCAACTTAAGCCAATAACTTAGGATTAAAAAAATAAAATCCTTAAGTTCATGAGTCAATATTTAAGGCCCATGAAAGTCTATGTGTTACACTTTGGTATTTGATTCTTTGTTTTTATTCTGATTTGATTCTGTACGAGATTCTTAATAAAGAAAATACCAAATATAGAAAAAACCACAGATTTGTTTGGCTCATTGTAAATTATTTACTCGGTTATTTTTCTTTATCAGCGCATGTAAGCATAGATCTATATCCTCTAAAGTGAGGAGTGTATTTTAGAGAACAAAATTCATTTTGGATAACCACTAATGANCAATTGGAACCATAAAATTATATGTATAAGTATTCAAGTCTTACTATTTGGTGTTAGTGGACCTCCATTCATATGTATGTGTGTGTCAAATAATCCCATGTAGTACCAATTAACTCTTAAATTATATGAGCATGATGTACATCATGAGAACTTTCAATCAAACAATTGGACCAAGATGAAATTCACTTTTTACAAAAATTTATACAATAGTATAATTGTGCGTAAGTCTTATATCACGTGTAAGTGGATTTTCATTATATATGTGTGATGTAGAGCTAGATATTCTCGATCTATCAATTCAAATTTGTTTTGCTACTAATCAAATAATAAGAATTAGAAATAATATAATATACTTTTATCAATTTTTTTTTTTTTTGTTAAAAAAAAGGGTGAACTGGAATGGTTTTTGATAGCGCATTGAGCCCAATACCAACAAAGGAATACTGGGCATCACTGGAGGAGCAAACTCTATGAGTCCGAACATTACCCAAGTGGTGGTGCTTAGGTTTAGCACCACCAAGCGCTTTGGCAAGGATTCAAACTCAAGGTCTTCTAGTAAGGCAAACGATCTCTTACAATTTTGAGCTCAAGACTTGGTGGTTCAAAATTGATGCGCACAAGATACAACTTCCAAAAAGTCACTTTGAAGATAAACAACCCCCAAGCTGCTTGGAATCTGAAATTGGTTATAATTACTGTGAAAGATAATTGAGTTTAGTTTCCAAGGCCACCAACCATGCATGAATTGAAGTTTTCAAGAGAGAGTTATGATCATGTCATTGAACACTACCCAGTACAATAATTCTTGATGAATCCAAAAAATGAAAGGTCTCTTCTACTTCTTTGAAACATTTACTCCATTATTGCACTGCATCAGTGACCTTCCCTTTTATTTTAAAAACTTACACGAACCTTCCCTTAACATTGAAAAAATGCTATTCGTGAGGTCAACTGTTAAATCATCGTCAAAGGTGGCAAATGATATAAAATATCCATAATAACCTCGATTAACTATTAAATCCTGACAAATTATTGTAGTTAAATTTTGGCTACCTAGCATAGTGTAAATCAATGAATGTAAGTTGGAAATTCGTACAGATAGTATGAGTATTAAGTATTTGATAATTCTGTAGTTCTGGTTCTTTATGATTGTAATCAGAAATTGAAGTTTTGGTTCAACTTAAGCAGAGTTTGAATCACAGAGATCTAGTAGAAGATTATATTGTTGTTTCTTGCAAATTTTTGCGTGAGGAACTTGTTTTGGTTTTCTGTGCTTCAATTTGGATGTATTTGCTTTGCTTCCATTCTTCTGTTTGGTTGCTGAGAATTTTCTATCAAACAAAAGCAAACGTCAAACTCAAACGAGTTTTCACATTGAGAATGACATTCGAGCTTCTGCAGATAAGAATTGGAACTTTTAGTTTATTAGTGCGAAATTTTCTTGACTGAGATAACTTCAGATTTGTGCTTGATATGCAATTTTCCGTTTCCTCTGCTTCACCTGTAGCTAATATATATATATATTTTTTCATCATTTCCTTTGTTTTACGCAAGAGTACTAGTTTTACTGCAATTTCCAGTTTCAAATACTACAATCATCNTAAAAGACAAATCTTTAAAATCTTGAATATTAATATCAAACTTTCCAGTTAAGATCAGACATATAATATTAATTTTGGTTAATTGAAAGTCCAATACGGTTATAATCTGAATCATAAATATCATAGAAAACTCCAACCTGAATATTTTTAAACAGATACTTTGAATTGGAAAATGATATTGGATTATATCAAAACCAAAACTAAATGAGAAAAAGAGCAAGACGGCCAACGGCCAAATCTAGGCTACCTCTAAATCTAGGCCTAGAACAGAGTACGTAAAGTTCATTTTTCTCAGAGGTGTAACTACGTCTTTACCGTAATGATATTTTCAACGTTAAAAAGTTAACAATTATGTTAACTACGATGAACCTAGCTTGGCTTCTTCTGCTGCACGTGATCTCTTCCGTCAATCTCATCGCCTTCTAAGAAACCTCCAACTATTTCCCATCTCAAATATCCATATATTTTCCCCCTGTTACTGTATATCTGGCATCGGAAACTGGAACTCAGCCACACGCCATCAATCTGGGCATGCAATGTCTACCCCATCAATTCTCCACTCTGTTTCTGATTCGAATATCTAAAAAACGCAGTTTTCTTATGTAATATGATTCTCATTCTTATGAAGAAAGAATCATTTTGTCGGCATTTAGACGAAAGAAATCTATCCTTCATCTTAATTACATTTTTTTTTTGAGATACATAAGAACTCTAATTTTTTATATTAAATTCTTGGCAATGCTTGATTGATCTAAAATTTGACATGTATGATCAATACAAAAATATCTCATGATTCAACAATTGGAACCATAAAATTATATGTATAAGTATTCAAGTCTTACTATTTGGTGTTAGTGGACCTCCATTCATATGTATGTGTGTGTCAAATAATCCCATGTAGTACCAATTAACTCTTAAATTATATGAGCATGATGTACATCATGAGAACTTTCAATCAAACAATTGGACCAAGATGAAATTCACTTTTTACAAAAATTTATACAATAGTATAATTGTGCGTAAGTCTTATATCACGTGTAAGTGGATTTTCATTATATATGTGTGATGTAGAGCTAGATATTCTCGATCTATCAATTCAAATTTGTTTTGCTACTAATCAAATAATAAGAATTAGAAATAATATAATATACTTTTATCAATTTTTTTTTTTGTTAAAAAAAAGGGTAAATTGGAATGGTTTTTGATAGCGCATTGAGCCCAATACCGACAAGGGAATACTGGGCATCACTGGAGGAGCAAACTCTATGAGTCCGAACATTACCCAAGTGGTGGTGCTTAGGTTTAGCACCACCAAGCGCCTTGGCAAGGATTCAAACTCAAGGTCTTCTAGTAAGGCAAACAATCTCTTACAATTTTGAGCTCAACACTTGGTGGTTCAAAATTGATGCGCACAAGATACAACTTCCAAAAAGTCACTTTGAAGATAAACAACCCCAAGCTGCTTGGAATCTGAAGTTGGTTATAATTACTGTGAAAGATAATTGAGTTTAGTTTCCAAGGTCACCAACCATGCATGAATTGAAGTTTTCAAGAGAGAGTTATGATCATGTCATTGAACACTACCCAGTACAATGATTCTTGATGAATCCAAATAATGAAAGGTCTCTTCTACTTCTTTGAAACATTTACTCCATTATTGCACTGCATCAATGACCTTCCCTTTTATTTTAAAAACTTACACGAACCTTCCCTTAACATTGAAAAAATGCTATTCGTGAGGTCAACTGTTAAATCATCGTCAAAGGTGGCAAATGATATAAAATATCCATAATACCCTCGATTAACTATTAAATCCTGACAAATTATTGTAGTTAAATTTTGGCTACCTAGCATAGTGTAAATCAATGAATGTAAGTTGGAAATTCGTACAGATAGTATGAGTATTAAGTATTTGATAATTCTGTAGTTCTGGTTCTTTATGATTGTAATCAGAAATTGAAGTTTTGGTTCAACTTAAGCAGAGTTTGAATCACAGAGATCTAGTAGAAGATTATATTGTTGTTTCTTGCAAATTTTTGCGTGAGGAACTTGTTTTGGTTTTCTGTGCTTCAATTTGGATGTATTTGCTTTGCTTCCATTCTTCTGTTTGGTTGCTGAGAATTTTCTATCAAACAAAAGCAAACGTCAAACTCAAACGAGTTTTCACATTAAGAATGACATTCGAGCTTTTGCAGATAAGAATTGGAACTTTTAGTTTATTAGTGCGAAATTTTCTTGACTGACATAACTTCAGATTTGTGCTTGATATGCAATTTTCCGTTTCCTCTGCTTCACCTGTAGCTAATATATATATATATATATATATATTTTCATCATTTCCTTTGTTTTACGCAAGAGTACTAGTTTTACTGCAATTTCCAGTTTCAAATACTACAATCATCATTATCAACACAGGTTGTCTTAAATCTTCTATCTTGTTCATATTTATCTCTTTTTCCCTTGATATGTGAGTGTTATGTTTGTTGTTTATGAGTAGATGTGGAAGAGAAGACAGTACAATCTCACCTACTACTGATACTATAGCTTTGGATGTGAACCTATCATCAGAAACTTTCCTTGTTAGATAAATTGTGATGAGCTCTAATGATAGGTTATTGAAGTTCAGAAACAATGCAAAAACAATATAAATAAATGCATATGAAGCCAAACGTAGAACTAGTTTTGAACCCATAATTGCCATGTTTAGCAATTCTTAACCATTTTTCTCCTTCATTCAAGTGGGCTAAATCTCATTCAGCTAGAGAAATTCCTTCCATGACTCCTGCGATTCTCATATTTATGCTGCTAATTGCTATCACAAACATATTATAGGTCTCTCTGTCTATCTCTTTCTTAACAGTTGATTTGGGAAGAGGAAACACTTATGCTCTCTTTTCTTATGAGACGCAGAACTTAAGGCAATTAATTAGCAANTGTAAATCAATGAATGTAAGTTGGAAATTCGTACAGATAGTATGAGTTTTAAGTATTTGATAATTCTGTAGTTCTGGTTCTTTATGATTGTAATCAGAAATTGATGTTTTAGTTCTTTATGATTGTAATCAGATAGTAGGGAGTTATTTTTTTATTTTTTTTGATAAATGTGGACTTGTTTTAACATTTGGAAATATGTAATTCCTACTACCTACTACTTTGTTTTATTCAATAACCACATTTGAAGTTCGTCAAAATTCTGAGAAATTTTGTTTGACTAAATAGCCTCATTTCTAAATTTAATTCAACCTTAGATATTCAATAACAGCTTTTATGTTATAGAGTGGCAAAATGAAATATTTGAGTCAATCATAGAAAGAAACTAAACTATTAGATCTGGTTTAGTAGTAAAGAATTTCGGTCAATCATTTATAAAAGCTTTTGGTTCAAACCTATGTAATATCATATCAATCTACTGGGAAGAGCAGCTGAATTCGTCCATCTTAATTCCCTTCACGTTTCAGTTTCTCAATCTACTGAAATTCACATCAGATGGCATCCACCCCCCTTGAACTAGTTCAAACTAAATACGGATGGTTCAGCTTTAACAAATCCGGGTGCCATAGGTGCAGGTGGAGTAATAAGGGATCATGAAGAGAATTGGATTTCTGGTTTCTCAAAAAAAGTGGGATTTGTTTCACCAAACTTGGCTGAGCTTTGGGCAATTACAGAAGGAATTACTTTAGCTACTCAGTTGCATATATCAAATCTGATTATAGAAGTAGACTCAACTTGTATTGTTAGCATGCTAGGAGGAGAAAGTGTTCCTAATCACCATTATCACTCATTGATTGTTTGTTGTAGGGATCTACTTCAGAAAATACCCCATTCTAAGATCTACCATGTCTATAGGGAAGCAAATGGTTGTGCAGATACTTTGGCTAAAGCAACCCAACTCATGACTTCCAACTTTGAAATTTTTTATCACTCCCCTCCTTTTGTTCAACCTCTATTATTTTCGGATAAAATAGGAGTTTGTCTACCTAGGAATGTTAGTTATCCTATGAGGGGTGTTATCCCTATTTTGTGTCTGTAATTTTGGGATTTCTTGTTGTACTTTGCTCTTGGCTTTAATGAATTCCTTTCTTGAAAAAAAAAAAAAAAAGAATATTCATAGAAAAAAAAAAAAACTGAAATTTACTAGAAAATAGTGAAAGATTCCACAATATGATCGCACCCAATGGCATAGTTGCCCAAGGCTAATGTGTAATTGACTTAAAACCTAATTACATGATCGATTGATTTATTACTCCTAGTCATTTATTACATGATGATCGATATACTATATGGATTTAATTTTGATCCATTTATAGTGTAAAATATTTTTACACCGTCAGTGAATTACGTGCTGCCATGTTGTGGCACTTTTCTTGTTAAAGATAGTATATAAATTTCTAATTGTAGTAGTAAGTCAAATTTAAAATCATTATATATTGCAAAAAGAAAAAGAGATTCACATAATATTGGATTTTTAAATCATGTAGGTAAGAGAGGGATGTGGTTGCAAGCATTTTATATTTGAAGGACCACCAGGTGTAGGAAAGGTATCCATGATACTTTGTATGCTTCGAGAGGTTTTCAGCACGCTAAAGGTATATATTTAAATTATTTAAGCAAAATAAAGTTTGAGAAAATTTGATATCTTTTGGACCATACTAATTTATCTTTTTTTTTTTTTCTNTTTTTTTCTGATGTTTATAGATCGAAGAGGAGACCAAATCATTCAAATTGGAGGTAATGAATACGTTCACGATAACTTACAATTTTTTAAGGTATCCCTATTATTTCCCTTCTTAAAAGATTGGTTTTTTTTTTTTAATCTATCTCTATCTATATGGTCTTCTACACTATTGTCAAAGAAACATCCTACTTATTGTCACAAATTCAAATTAATAAAAATTAAAATCAAATAAATTGAAAAACTTGATAAATACCTCTATAATTAGATAATCTGCTCAAATATTTTTTACTTTCAAAGAAATAACATGAGAGTTGGAGAAATGATACACTTAACTATAAAAATACTTCAAATCCTATATGAGTTGTAGATTAGATGGTCACAAGTTTCACTCAATAAAGAGAGAGTATTGAGTTTGAGGCATTCCATCGATAAAAAGATAGATTTTCAAACTGCTTTCTTACACAAGATTATGTGGATGTTTCAATAACAAAACCCTTAGAGTAAAAATGATTGACCCTAGATTTGGTAAGTCTAACTCTACAGAAAGACTAAAGTTAGGCCAAGGATTTTGGATTACCAACAAAAAAAAAAAACTTTTTAACTGCTGGCTCTCTTTAAATAATCTAATCACATAAAAAAGAAAGATCCCAACTTTTTTTTTTTTTTTCTGACGGAGATAGAAATGATCTTCATTGATGAAAGAACCAATACAAGAATGACTAGTATAGTGGTCCTGGTCACTGACGAAATGAAATAACAAGGGTAGCTAAAACAACTTAAACTAAGAATAAGAATTTGTTTGTTTATTTTCTCATAAACAAAATAGATATGCCTTGGTCCTTAAATAGAGAACCTCAACAACTAATATGATAAATAATCCTTCTGCAACCAATACTCATCCTGATATTTGTCTTGCCCACTTGATAACGGAAGATATTAGGTGGCTTTCTTCCATAAACTATCTCAAATGGGGTATTCTTTGTAGACTCATGGAAGTTAGTGTCACAAACACTCAGCCCATGAAACGTGCTTGGACCATTGCTTAGGATTCTGGCTAGCAAAACATCTAAGATATTGTTCCAGGCATTTGTTGACTACTTCTGTTTGCCCATTGGGTTTGGGATGATAGACAATGCTTATGCACAATTGTGTTCCCTTCAACTTGAAAAATTCATTCCATAAACTAGAGACGAAAATTGGATTTGTATTACTGAAATGGACTGTGCATGCCATGGAGCTTGGCTACTCCATCACAAACAACTCAGATATACTGTTTGAGCTATAAGGGTGTGACATAGGCAAGTTAGGCTACTAGCATATTACATTCTTTCCAGCCCGAATTGGGCAACCTTTCAATGAAATGAACGCTAATATAATCCCAAATGCATGCCAGAATGGGCAGCACCTGGAGAAGAGCTGCTGAACTATGAGCCTCAAAGTTGTTACCTTGACAAACATGACATTAAGTCACATAAATCTCGGTGTTTTCCTCATGCCTTCCCAATAGAAGTCCGGGATTAGTTGTTTGTAAGTTTTGAAATTTATAAAAATTTAAAATTAGAATAAACTAAAAAGGTTGATAAAATATGTATTGTAGAGAANTCAATGAAATGAACGCTAATATAATCCCAAATGCATGCCAGAATGGGCAGCACCTGGAGAAGAGCTGCTGAATTATGAGCCTCAAAGTTGTTACCTTGACAAACATGACATTAAGCCACATAATGTCTCGGTGTTTTCCTCATGCCTTCCCAATAGAAGTCCGGGATTAGTTGTTTGTAAGTTTTGAAATTTATAAAAATTAAAAATTAGAATAAACTAAAAAAGTTGATAAAATATGTATTGTAGAGAAATGAAAATTATTGAGACAATTATTCTCAAGTTCCAATACTTGAGAGAAAAGACTAAAATACCCTCGGTGCTATGTGTTTGTTCTATTTATATTTGAAATGATTGCCACATATTGAACAAATTAAACATATATTTTATACATGATAGCTACACATATGAATATAACTACGTAGTGTCGAGGAGTATTTTGGTTATTTTACACTATTTGGTAGGCACTTCCTTTGAAAGCATTTGCTTTTAGAACCTCTTATTCTTTTCTCTTAAGTATTGGAACTTGGGAATAATTGATCAAATAAAAAGTTTAGGGTAAGAGAAGGCTACTTCATTCTAAGATTAGGGCATATGCTACAAATCTCAGCAAAGTTTATAATGATATTTACAAATTGCTTACTAACTACAAGAAAAAGGCTATTTTTCAATGGAACAAAATACCATCAAAATTTTTGGAAAATTCTAATAGTAATTCTAACAGAAAATTTTTTGTTGAAATTTCAATGATAATATAATTTCGTTGGAATTTTTTGTCAAAATTACCGTTGGAATTGTCTAAAAGTTNTTTATTTTTTTTTAAGAATTTCAATGGAATATTCCAACAGAATATTTTGTTGAAATTTGTTTTCAATTTTTGTTTTCAATTTTTTGTTAGTTCCAACACGGTAATTTTGGGTTCAACCTAATTTTCTTTTTTCTGCTTCTGCTACTACTTCTAGTACTGCTGCTACCAGTTCCCCAAACCCTCCAATGTTTTTTGTTTTTGGTTTTGGTTATCACGGTCGTCGTCTCACCACTCAGTCCCTTCCTTCTTCATCCTTTGCAAATCACCGTAATTATTTATTTTTCCTTTTCGCATTTTCATTGTTCGAAAGCGAAAGCTCTGAAGCTGTATGGACATGGAAGGAGGAGCACCGTACAACCCTCGCACGGTGGGGGAGGTTTTCAGAGACTTCAAAGGCCGTAGGGCCGGCATGATCAAGGCCCTCACTACTGGTCTCGCATTCACTATTTTTTTTTTCTTCTTCGTTAAAATTCCAAAAATACTGAGAGAGAGAGTGTGTGTGTGTGTGAGAATGAGAGGGTGACACTTGTAGTTCAAATTCTGTGACTTCGAGTGTTCGGGTTTTTTTTTTTTTTTTTTTNTTTTTTTTTTTTTTTTTCCAGAATTAGCTGCTTTGGCGCACTCTAATAGTTAATTATTTGTGGTTTATGCAGATGTTGAAGAATTCTACCAGCAGTGTGATCCTGGTTAGGGTTTATGACTAAAGATTCTCGCTTAGCCTTTTGCATTCATTTTCTTCTTTGTTTTTGCATGAATTGGGTTTGTAATAAACTAGTTAATAATCATTTGTCGCGGTTAATGTCTGGCGTTTTGTGTTTATGAAAGTTTGCATTTGTTGCTTTATCTGTTTATTCTTTACTATAGCCCCGTCTCTTTTAAAAGAAATTAGAAGTTTCTTTTGTTTTCGATATTTATATCTATGATATTACTCAAATGATAATTGACCTTTTTTAAAAATATTTTAATAATAATGAAACGTGTTCTACTATCTTTAGTTTGAACTCTTAAGCGTGTGAGATAGCAGCTCAAATGCGCAGAAATGTCAATTTGAGTTTTTGGAGAGGCCGAAAAGTCAAGGCATCTGCTCTGAACTCTTTGGGAACTGGGAAGCAAAGTCTAGCCGCTGAAGGATTTTGGTGGCCTGCTGCTTGGCGCGGTACACCATTAGTTCAGAGGGCGCAGAGTTTCTTTTTGCCCTCTTTAATTTTTATGGATGGTGTTCTTACCAACCATAGCCTTCAACCAGATTGAAAGAAAATATTGTGGAGCATCTGGGCATCACTTCCAATCTTAGCTAGATTTTATAATCCGATTGTTTTTCTACTGTTTTTTATGGCGACAACACTTTTTAATGAGTGATAAGCATGGAAGAGACAGGTCCACACTGTTTGTTGCATGTTTACCGGGCAATCCCATATGTTTAATTGATTAGTACTTAAGGTCATAATGTTATTACTTTATTGAAATTCTTTTCTAAGCTGTCACATCCATATTGCTTTTCATAGCGCCCATAGATTTCTTCAGAAGATTCCTGATTTAATATTTTCTATGGGCTAACTGCACTTTGATTTACTTTTTTGTGCTAGATATTTGATGGACTCTACTTCAATTATATACTATTGGATTTGTTGCTCTCTTATGACGGTCTATCTTTCGGTTCAACCTAATCTTCTCTCTTTTTCACATCTTGGTGTATTTTTGAGTGGGTAAAATATAGTTAAGAAATTAGTTTTATATTTATCATGTGAAAAATGTGAGCTTCAATGTCGTTGTTATATAAAGAGAATTTTAGTGTAGTGTGCCCTTGTGTAGTGTGCTTTAATGTTTGAAATCCTAGGATATGTGATGTCGCCCGAGTAAAACACTACCCTTAGCTACAGTATTGGAATAATAATGTCTTTTTTTTTTTTTTAAAGGGATTAGTTTTTTTTTTTTTTTAATTATTATACTTTTAACTATAACTCTAGATTAGAACATCACAAATTCTAAAGATGACCTCATTAATACCACTCGAACACAAATTGTTTAGTAAAAATAATTAGTTTATCTCGCTAATAGTATTGATCGGTGTATAACAAGCTATAATTTAATCAGAAACTTGGCATTGGTGGCAATCTGTATGTTTGTAAATTGGATCTGTCACATTTGCATACCAACTTGTTGTAGGTGACTTTATATTTTCTATAATGAAGTCCAGCTTACCTGTGCACATACGCAGGGGAAAAAAGTAAATTTGAGATAGAACAATAGCTTAAATACATAAAGATACAAATCATCTAGAGTCAAGAAGATTAGAAAATGTTAAATGAAAGAGATAGATAGCGATGCACAAACAAATTTGGGGAGTCAGTCCCACAAGCAGAAACAACAATTCTTTGATGTGCAGTATTGAGAGTATTCTCATTCACCTCTCATGTCATGTCAGAGTAAAAACCATATCGCCTCTTCTAAAAGATCTTAGAAAATAGTTACATTAGAGGGATTATTCTCTGTCTCCACTATTTCTCTCTAATATGTAGACTGATGGCATCGATGAGAGTTTTCTAGCAAGTATAATTATGCTGATTCAATTTAAGAAGGTGAGCAATGGTAGAGGATACCAAAGTAGAGGAAGGATAGGTCACAAAAGGTGTGAATATAACAGGAGGAGAGGAGATGGAGTCATAATTGTTTGAATTCATGATGGAAAAAAAAAATGCTGTCAAGCTAACAACTCTAATACCATGTACAGAAAATAAGAATGCAGGATAATTTGCGGAAATAATTTGTGTATTGTTTTGCTTAGTATATATAAAGATATAACATCACTAGTTACATGTATGCTCTATAACAACTTTACAAAATTATTCAAACTATATAGATATGCCTACACTAGTTGAGAGGTTGTTGAGTGTTTGAATTTGAATCTGTTTTGAAAACCAAATGAGATTCGTTATCACCTTGATTGTTGGAGCGGGGTCCCTGAGCCCCATCTCTGCCCACCACTCACGGTGGTTTTCTCTTCTTATTGTAGGTCTTAGAAGAACAGGTCCACAACAAAAGCTTTGCTTGTTTTCCTTGTAAATCTTCTAAGATCCGGCTGATATATGGATTTTTGGCCTAATGGTTCTTAAAATTGGATAATGACATTAAAATACATCAAAACCAAAACTAGACCATAAAAAAGAGGTGAAAAGAGTAAAAGTTGAAAGAAAAACAGCCATGATATGTCCTCTGAGTATCCTAAGCTANTAGAAGAACAGGTCCACAACAAAAGCTTTGCTTGTTTTCCTTGTAAATCTTCTAAGATCCGGCTGATATATGGATTTTTGGCCTAATGGTTCTTAAAATTGGATAATGACATTAAAATACATCAAAACTAAAACTAGACCATAAAAAAGAGGTGAAAAGAGTAAAAGTTGAAAGAAAAACAACCATGATATGTCCTCTGAGTATCCTAAGCTAATGAAACCTCCATGGCGAAAGAAGACGGCTAGTGGCCCCAAAACCTCAACGGCAACAGGATTCATAGCTTGGATAAAACTTCCAACAACTAAAACCAGTCTCTAAGATTGTTCCCACCTTGAAATTTACAGAAACAATGTGACATCATAAGAATCTATATTTAATTTATACATAACAAGAAATATAAGTAGTATGTATTGTCTGAAGCAAGAACTTGCATGACATAATGTCTTCTCTTTTTACCTAGTGTGCAAAACAAAACAAAATAACATAAAATAAAATAAAAAAGGACAAAGGGTCCCCACACATGATCTAACTACCTTTTATAAATAGACCTCTCCCAAGCCTAAATCCTGCAGTGAAATTATAGACAATGGACGATATTCAAGGCTACATATTAATCTTCTTGATTTCATTAGCTTCAGCAATTTCTTTTCGAGCCATATTTTCAAGAAGAAAAACAAAGTTTCACCTTCCACCAAGTCCATTTGCCTTACCAATTATTGGACACTTCCACCTCTTTCAACAACCTCCACATAGAGCTTTTCAGAAGCTCTCAAACCGCTATGGACCTTTGATTCACCTCTATCTTGGCTCCATTCCTTGTGTTATTGTTTCCTCTGCAGAAATAGCAAAGGAAATCTTAAAAGTCCATGAAGTTTCCTTCTCAAACAGGCCACCAAACGCTGCCATGAGTTATATTTCTTATGACTCAGCTGATTTTGTTTTTGCTCCTTATGGAACATTCTGGAAGTTCATGAAGAAGCTTTGTATGTCAGAACTTCTGAATGGTCGCATGCTGGATCAACTCCTTCCAATCAGGCTTGAGGAGATAAACCATTTTCTGCAGAGGATTCATCAAAAAGCTCAAGCGGGTGAGGCTGTTGATGTTAGCGGTGAGCTTTTAAGGGTCGTAAATAGTATCATAATGAGAATGGCTATCGGCAAAAGTTGTTTTAAGAGTGAAGATGAAGCTAATGAGGTGATAAAGAGAGTGAAAGAGACAGAAAAGCTGTGTGGAGAATTTAATCCGTCAGATTATTTTTGGTTTTGCAAGAATTTTGATCTCCGCGGAATTGGGAAGAGACTGAAAGAGGTTCGTCATAGGTGGGACACTATGATTGAAAGTATCATACAGGAGCATGAAGTGGCAAGAAAGAAATCAACCAAGAAAGATGCAGCAAAGGATATACTCGATGCTTTGCTAAGCATATTAGAAGACGAAAGCTCAGAGGTCAAGATCAGCAGAGAAAACCTTAAAGCTTTTTTGATGGTAAAGTGTCTTTCACAAACACAATATTAATATTTGCTGCTTTCCGATTTAAATTTTATTACCTTTTATTGAATTATTAGTCAATACGATATTATAGATTTAACCAGTGTTCTGAAAATAGGACTGGTGATTGAACTAGTGAAGGGAGTGTTTTACGGTTCAGTGATTTAACTATGGTTGAACCAGAATTTTACATTTATATATTTTTATATGAATATGAATAATAAAAATATTATATTTAACAGTTAATTGTGTAATTCAATTGTTAAAACAAGATTAATTTTTTTTAAATAGTCAATTAGCTATGAAATATAATAAATAGTATGCAGCTTCTAAGACAAATGCATTTGGTACCCTAACAAAAAATAGTGTGTTGTCTTTTGAAGGGATACTAGTTTTATTCCCTCAATGCACCATTCATATTATTTTTTAAAACTGAAGACATGTCTAAACCGGTTGGACAACAAAATTACACCGATTTGAGTGGTTCTTGACCAGTTTACAGTTTCAGTACAAGTTTTTTTCTCACTACGGTTTCAAGGGCTGGACCAANAGTTTACTGTTTCAGTACAAGTTTTTTTCTCACTACGTTTTCAAGGGCTGGACCAACTCCACCTGGGTTCCAATTCATGGTTGAACCAGTTCAACTGGTGGGTCCATTCTAGTTCTCAGAATTATGGTTTTAACTATATATTCCATAAAAAAAAAAAAAAAAAAAAACTATATATATTAGGTAGATTTGATAGCTATAAATGCATGCAAGAAGATTCAGTCTAATATAGGCTAACTTAAGTCTTGTAACTTAACATCCATAACATTTAAAGACAGTACTAAGGTTATATTTTTATTAAAAGCAAAACAATAACAATTTTTTTTTTTTTTCTCTTGCAATTTCACAGGATATACTTTCAGCTGGATCAGATACTACTGCTGTTACTATAGAATGGTCACTGGCTGAATTAATTAACCATCCAATTGCTATGGAAAAAGCAAGGAAGGAGATTGATTCTGTGATTGGGAAAGATAGAATAGTAGTAGAAACAGATATAGCTAAGCTTCCTTACATCCAAGCTGTGGTGAAGGAGACACTAAGGCTTCACCCACCAGGTCCATTGAACATGAGAGAGTCAATTGAAAACTGCACCATTGCTGGTTATGACATTCCATCAAATACCAGGGTGTTCATTAATATTTGGGCGATTGGAAGGGATCCAAAGTACTGGGATAACCCAAATGAGTTCCAACCAGAAAGGTTTCTGATAAAAGATGACAGTGGGATTAAGAGCCAATTTGATGTCAGGGGACAGCACTATCAATTTTTGCCATTTGGAAGTGGAAGAAGAGGATGTCCTGCAGTTTCACTAGCATTAAATGTTGCTCAGACTAGTCTTGCTGCTATGGTTCAGTGCTTCGAATGGGAGGTAGGAGATTGTGGGAATGGCAGTGTTGACATGCAAGAGGGAGCTTCAATAATCCTATCAAGAGCTCAACCTCTCATTTGTATCCCAAAACCCAGACTCAATCCATTTCCCTTCTTATCATGCTGATTCTTGTTGTCAGCTACAGACAATAAACAAAGGGGAAAACTAGAAAAAGTGGATTTTTAGTTACCATACAGTCAATAAAAGCTGTTACTGTGGTTTCTTTGTTTCTGCTGCTTTGATTTAAATTATGAGTGCTATAACTAGAGTCTGAGTTCCTTATTGCATTCTCACAAGTCAGAATCGTTGTTTAGACAGCATCCTTTTGTTCACAACAGAAGTATTCTAGTTTAGTAGACTTGGCTTTGTATCAACTTAACCCAATACCTGAGGATTAAAAAAACCAAAAACCTTAAGTTCATGAGTCAATATATAAGGCCCATGAAAGTCTATGTGTTACACTTTGGTATTTGATTCTTTATTTTTATTCTGATGTGATTCTGTATTAGATTCTTAATAAAGAAAATACCAAATATAGAAAAAAAACACAGATTTGTTTGGGTCATTGTAAATTATTTACTCGGTTATTTTTCTTGATCAGTGCATGTAAGCATGGATCTAGATCCTCTAAAGTGAGGAGTGTACTTTAGAGAGCAAAATTCACTTTGGATAACCACTAATGAGAAAATCAGGAAACTGGGCTTCTAAAAATCTATAAATCATCTTCTTGAAGCTTGTCTCTATCAAAATCTAAACTTTTGATTTCTTTCATTAACAGTTATTCTCTTTAAAGTGCATCCTTTACTTCAAATGATATCAATTATATTTTTTTTTCGTTCCATTTATAATGGAAACATCACTTGTGAAGTTGTGATTATTTCATACCAAAATAGTACTGGAGCATTATACATGACTTCAATGGTTACAAATACTTGACTTAATTATCTTAGGAGGTTAGAGTAATCCATTTCATTTTTCACTCTGGCTGTAGAACCTCTCAAAGAAAAAAAAAATCTAAAAAATATCATCCATCACAGCAATGTAACTACTAATTAAGGTCAAATAGGGCTCTTGGTAATGAAAGCTCACGTTTAGAATTTATCCAATCTCCAACATCAAACAAATGTTAAGACATATACCTGGGAACTAAGTATGCAGTGCTGCTTGAGTAGTCTCTTCCTGTATGTATACATTTTCTTTTGTCTGATATATGTACAAAGTGCGAATTAAAAGTGCAGATAATATTTATACATGCATGTGTTAGAGATAAAAACCATTATTGGACATGGACTTAACAGCTTAAATTTGAGATAATTGATTCTTGACATGGTAGTAAAGCTTTCCTCCAATTAGTCAAGAATTCCATTCTTGTCCCCCAATTATCATAACTAAATTAAATTTTAAGCACAGGAAATCATTAATATGCGTTAGTTTGGAGGATTTTTAATGATAGATCTTGTATAAACAGACTGGGACTAGAATAAAACTGGGACATTACATGGATTTATTGTGCTAAGATAAGACAATAATTTCTGGGTTCCTTGAGTCCAATCGACCACTGATAATAATTTCATCTTGATTCACTTTTGCAAAAGTTATAAAATCAAGTTAAAAATTTATATTCAACCTCATGTACATCTTATAATAAACATTAGTTTGTTGAATTTTTCTTTTTTCTTTTTTCTGTATTAATGTCAAAATCACTAATGCCTGCAAGTAGCTGATGAATTCATCAGCGAAGAGAGTAAACTATTTATTGGCGGCAATCTGTAAGATTATGAAAGGAAATGGAGCATTTCATACCTTTTTATTTTTGGGTCAGTCAACCATTCATAGCCACGAAACAAAAGAAAGGTCAAGCATTCATACTACTTTTACAAAAAGTTGAAAATTACCGTTTCTGATAACGCGTAATGTTTCAATACTTCTTTTTTGTTTTTTGTTTTTCTTGTATTTTAATTTTAAGTAAAGGCTAAGTTACTATCCCTTTTGGAGTGGTAGTGCTACACTCTTAAGTTGGGTGGGTTCAGATGAGATTTAAAGTGTGATTTTGATGTCACTGTAAAGATCTTACAAAAATAAATCACTCAGTATGTGCTAGAACGCACAGTCTCTTATAAAAAGTTAGAACGGCACGATATAAAAAAATGTACTAAAAAATAAACTTGAAAAAGTTATTTCTTGAGACATTTTCTTATATTATGTCATTACTATATTTTATATGAAATTGTATGTTCTAATACATACTGTGTGACTCAATTTTTTGAAATCTTTATAATGATACCAAAGTAACTGGATATATCACACCTGAACTCACCCAACCCAAGAGGTGCAGCGCTACCACCCCTCTTAACCTTCACCTTAATTTTATCTGAATGACAAAGCACATAAGCCAAGAGAATTTTATTACAATCATTGATGCTAATAAATGTTCAAGTGACCATTGGCTGATACTTTGATAATCAAAGCTCAATGCTTCTGATTTTTTGCAGGAAAACTGAAACAGCCAGTTTAATAGAGGGAATTTACATGTTGGATAAAAGTTTGTATCTGTATTAATGTTTATAAACTAATTCAATGTAGAAAAAGTTTTTTTTTTTTTCAGTGATCTTTTAAAGTAAAATAGAGTACGAGTTTATCTACTTTTAAAATAATTGACATGACTAAAATGATTATATATCAATCTAATAAAATTTTTATTTTATTTTGAAAATAAACTAAAACGAAAAATTACGAGTTCTATGTGCTAGATTGAAAAGGAAATTGAAAGAATGTATAATAACAACAATAATAACAATTAAAACTTTATATATAGAACATGGGAAGAGTGCAAATAAAATTTAAATCCTTATCGAAATGGAATTGACAGAAAACAATTTGGACCAAACCCAAGATTCCAATTCGAGGAAACTACCCCTTAATTACTAGGGCCCCTTGTACCCCGTACAACAAGAGTGAGTGAGGTCTTTTATTGGTTAACTTAGTCATTGATTGGGCTCGCTTTAATTCTTCTCTCACCAACTCTATGGATGTATTCACAATTTTCTTCCATGACAAATAAAGAAAGAGAAGGGAATAACGAAAAATGAGAGAAAGTGAGACCAAATTGAACGGAAAAAGAGCATTGGATACCTTTTTTTCTTTTTGGGTCAGTCAAGCATTCACACTCAAGAAAGACAAGAAAAATCAAGCATTCATACTACTTTTACAAACATCTTGGTGTATGGTAGAATTTTCCGTTTGTTTGTTTGAAACTTATGAAGAGATGCGTACAGATTGCTTATCACACACAAATAAACTAACTATATCAATAGATTTGGATCCAATCATGTCACTCGAGTCAAGTTGTTCAGATTTGAGCCGTACATTCTATTAAAATTCATCTCAACCATTAAATGTTAATATATTTTAATAGTTCAGATGAGTTTGAATGGAATGAATGATTTAAATTTAAGCAATATGACTCAAATGATATGACTGGATCTAAGTCGCTATATCAATTGCTTCAATTAGACCATAAATAATTTTAATTTTTCAATTGAATAATGGATTTTCTTAGGTGGTTGGGGTATATGCCATACATTAGTTTAAAAAACCAATAACCTATTAACAAGTGTAATAAACGTAACCAATAACCTATTAACAAGTGTAATAAACGTTAGTGTAGCCGGTTAAGAGGTGATGATTTTGGAAAATTAAGAATGACGGGTGGAAAGCATGTAATTTATATTTCGGCCCCATGAAATTATCTTTTTCCTGGCAGTCCTCATAAACTACCATCATTGGCATCTCCAAGAGGTCATGGCTGCCGCTGGTGCCAACACGAAAAATTTTAGGTTGGTCTAAAGTTAAGATGAGCTTAAAAATATAAATTTCTCTCTATTTTTTTTTAAAATTATAATATTTAAATAATTAAGTTAAAAAAATATAATAAATATATAATTTTATTAATTAAATATAATATTCAGATCAATGAAATCAGATCGAAGTATTTTAAACTTAAAAAACAGGATGAGAATTCAACGTTAAACTTGAACGGAGATGGAGCATTTCATACCTTTTTATTTTATGCACGAAACAAAAGAAAGGTCAAGCATTCATACTACTTTTACAAAAAGTTGAAGCAATAAAGTAAATTACTGTTTCTGATAACGTGTAATGCTTCAATACCTGATTTTTTTTTTTTGTCTTTAATTTTATCTGAATGACAAAGCACATAAGCCAAGAGAATTATATTACAATCATTGATGCTAATAAATGTTCAAGAGACCATTGGCTGATACTCACTTTGATAATCAAAGCTCAATGCCTCTGATTTTTGCAGGAAAACTGAAACAGCCAGTTTTATAGAGGGAATTCACATGTCAAATAAAAGGTTGTTTTTTCAGAGATCTTTTAAAGTAAAATAGAGTACTAGTCTATCTACTTTTAAAATAATTAAAAATGACTAAAATGATTATATATCAATCTAATAATTTTTTTTTTTTTGAAAATGAAACTAAAACGAAAAATTACAAGTTCTATGTGCTAGACTGAAAAAGGAAATTTTGTGAATGAATGGATGAAGGAATGTATAATAACAACAACAGTAATAATTCAAACTTTATATAGAGAACATGTGAAGAGTGCAAATGAAGTTTAGATCCATATCGAAATGGAATTGACAGAAAATAATTTGGACCAAACCCAAGATTCCAATTCGAGGAAACNAAAACGAAAAATTACAAGTTCTATGTGCTAGACTGAAAAAGGAAATTTTGTGAATGAATGGATGAAGGAATGTATAATAACAACAACAGTAATAATTCAAACTTTATATAGAGAACATGGGAAGAGTGCAAATGAAGTTTAGATCCATATCGAAATGGAATTGACAGAAAACAATTTGGACCAAATCCAAGATTCCAATTCGAGGAAACTACCCCTTAATTACTAGGGCCCCTTGTACCAAGTACAACAAAAGTCAGGTCTCTAATTCTTCTCTCACCAACTCTATGGATGTATTCACAATTTTCTTACATTAGGGTGTGTTCATATTTTCCTCCATGAGAAAGAAAGAAAGAGAGAGGAGGGAATAACAAAAAATGAGAGAAAGTGATTGGATACCTTTTTCTTTTTGGAAATCAGTTAAGCATTTACACTCAGGAAAGAAAAGAAAAATCAAGCATTCATACTACTTCTACAAACATTTTGGTGTATTGTAGAATCTTCCCGTTTGTTTGTAGTTGAAGTGTCTACATTTGACATTATTGTTAGGGTCACATGTTGCAAAATTAATCTAGTTAGTTTTTTTTTAAAAAAAAAAGAAAAAAATGTAATTGATATATGTTTTTCAAGTAAGAGATTATTTTAATTATGTAGATTGGCATTAACCGTTGTTAGAGTTTTTTATGTTGTATTTAGAAAGGTAAATTATTGTTTTAAGAACTGTGTGTGAATTGTCTGTGATAAGTAAGTTAACTCATATTATAAAATAATAAAAAAAAAATCCCTACAGATTTAATGTTATCAAGAAGGCAAGCTTTCATTTGCATCTAAGGCATGAGAGGAGTTTACTTTCCAGCTCATACATCCTATTTTATTATTATTGATGGTTTGTTAAGTTTTATAGAGGAGCCTCACTAAAATTCCTAGTTTCCTGACAATCAATGATCCACGTTCATATATGCTCAAGAACTAAGGTATGTGCAATCTAATTGTCTCATGATTCATGAATAGACTGTGACGATGCCTGATCTGAGTTGGTGATTTGGAGGTGAATAAAGCCAGGTTGGACATGTAATAACTGCACAACAATAGATGATCAAGAGTCGGGTGGAGGAATCCGAGCTCTGATGTTTAAGTTAACATGGTCCAAGCTAGAGAGTATATTAAATGCTGAAGGAGAAAAAAAGTCCGCATATCTGTTGTTGAGAGCTTTTTATAGATTAAGATTAAGTGATATGATGGGTATATACAAAGTTCTAATTATATGGGTCTTTGACTAAGTGGACCTGAGTGCAATGGGCCTAAGATAGAATATCTACAAACTGCAATGTATGGATAAACTACCACAAATTTATGAGAAAACGTATTATGTCATGTTTTAGCCATAAATTCGTAAACTCAAAATAGCAATCTAGACTGTTTTTGTCTCCTTGAGATAACTTTTCAATATGTAGTTCGAGTTTATACGGACAAGCATCATTGTTCTAGTTATAGACACATTGGAGATAGTTTCAAATATCAACAGAAATTCCGTACTTACGTAGATTCACACAATAGCAAACTTTCTAGAGAAAAGGCCAATGATAGAATTCCACGACAAATTATAGAGAGAGATGATATATAAGAATGGCCATGTACAGAGTTATACATCAGCTCTCCTTGTATTACTATAAGATACGTCAGTTCTTCCTTTAATATACTAAATACATTTTAGGAAACAGTTACAGAATAAATCCAATGATTCAACAATTACTATTTCAGCTTCTGACAGTTGACAAGTCCCACCTGCGCAGATGAATTTGTAACGTCTGAGTTCAACCAGACATGTTAACAGATAAGAAGAAAGCAATAATCTACACTGCATTTGTCCCATGCTTTTGATCTGTTTTATGGTAAAATATGGTGTTTTTGTTTTGAAAAGTGATCATTGAATCATGAATTGTGTTACTAATACGTATACGTACATCCTTTTTGAATCTTATTGAGTTTAATAAACTCATAATATTTAAAGAAAAATGAATAATGGATTTCGTTTTAATAATTTGAACAAGAAGGAGATTCCATACAAGGGTCAAAACCAAGTGAATAATAAAATTTATTGAAATTAAAAGAGAGAATACTTACAAGATCGAGATGTATAGTGTATAATTCTTCTTTTAATGTAGAATCCCGTTTAAACGGGCATTCCAATTTTATCTTAGAAAGGGGTTGCTTTTGAGACAGCATATTTAAATTTGGACGGTCAAAGATGAAGTGCAGGCCAAGATCCCTTTACATTCGCTATATAGTTATGGAAGTTCCTTCAATATCACTGACTTCAATTTTGGGAGAGTGATTATGGCAGCATCACTATGAACAATGTCGACCATAAGTTAGTGCACAAGCATTTCTGATTCCGTAAGTTATTCCACAATTGTTATATCAATTAATATTCCTAATAGAAAGGTGGGTACAATATGTCAAACTAGAAAAAGGGTATCTATAACAGATACACACATATAGGACCAGCATCATTGAATCTTTCTGAATTCCCATGTCTGCTTAAAGAAATGCTGAATTCAAAGGCACCAATAATGTGACTCAATTACTCTAGCTACACTAACAACTTTGGGCCAAAAACTAATAGTAATAGCTTAAACGAAAATGCTGCAACACACTAGACTTTAAGTACGTTATACAAATACGTTTCTGATGTCAAATAGCTAGCCAAGCTTATATATTTGTTCTGAACATATAATAGCACACACAATTGGAGTTCTTCTTGGGGGCAAAAGGAGGGCCATTTGGATTAGCTTCCTGAAAGATAAAATTTTCAACTTCTAGAAGAATCTGAAACAGTTTTCTGTTTTCTGAACTAAAGCAAAATCATCTAGCTTCTTCAAATTTTTTTAGCCAAAAAATGCTAATTCAAACGGCCATAAATTGCTGATGAGAAAAATAAACAAGATAAATCTCACTTGAAAGGGCATCTAAAACTGTCTTATGAGGTGTGCCCTTTAATTGCATCTGTCTCCGCACAGTGTCCAGAGGAGAGCATGTAAGTGTGGCAAGATATGCCGAAAGAACAGATGCTAGTAGAGATGTTTCAGTTCTCTTTCGATATTTCTCTGGCAAAAACTTCTTTAATCTATTATCCATAAAAGACAAGGATGTTTCAATTTCAATATCCAAGTGTGTTTCTTCAATTTACTAGAAAGATAAAATATTATCAATTAACATACAAGTCAAAAACTAAAAAGTTCACTGCAATGTAAGGAGCTATTCAAACAAGAAAAGGCCCAAGACCATAGTAGAAAGATGCAAATCCTTCCTCTCTCAGCATGCTGAAGGCTACCTGGAAAAGCCACAATATGATTCAAATACCAAACGATAATTTTGTTAAAATGCAAAAGCAGGTTATTCATATCCGAGACACGGTTCGGTAACCTGGTTCGTCTGCTAATCATAACCTCAGGACATCTAATGGATAAGTGATCTACATACATAAACAAAATTTAGATACATGCAAGGGCATTGATGATTAATAAAATTAAAATGAGCATGATATAAGATGTCAATATAGATAAAATATTCATTGGCAAGATAAAAAAACAATGATCATAAGTGGTATATAGAGTATAATCCAGTAAATTAAATGTCATAAAATAGTGACAGCGACATCAAACCATAAAAGCGAGGGCCTTCCAGGGAATTACTTACAAAGGTGGATGTCATTCCAGCAAAAGAACCAGCTGCAAGTCTTCCAATATTTTCTGTAAATCCAAAAATCAGACTTTAGATCTGAATATGTAAAATTTGGTATTAAAAGTTGTTCAAAGCTAGCCAGGGGATGACCTTATAAATTTTATAGGAAAAAAGCTGCACAGCACTATAAGGTATGATCCAGATCACCTGGAAAATCAAACAAGAAACACTAAACAAAAGGAATGACTAATCAATATGATTAGAAACAATTAATACTGAAATACCAATAATTCTTTTCCTAATTATATAGACCTGAGGGAGGTTCCCTTCCAGTACCCTTTGATGCCTTCTTTCTTCCCTATTACTGCTATGGCCTTTAATTCATGTCCAGGTAAGCTCCAACAAAGGTATAAACTAATGTTCCAATCAGAAGAGCCCAGTGCAACTAAGTAAGGGAAAGAAACATGGTAAGTGATAAGTAAAATTCAATTGAAAACTAAATACAAGGACCTATTTGGTGCCATAAATGAATCTTCTATTTAGTCAGTTGGCAATTTGTACCCAATTTTTTTCAGTTTACTTTTGACTATATGGCTACAATTATAAAGCTCCAACTCTGAGAAAATAGTCTTGTCAAATTCCACAAATTAACAATTACTAGCGCGCAAGAACCAAACAAATGTGTTGAGTATTTAGAAACAAAATTATCATGCAACCAACTTATTCCACCTTAACCAACAAGGAACTTTCAGCAGTCAATAGTACTAACGACTACATCATATTCAAAACTGCTGATTAATACACCAGCTAGCGGCAAAATACTTGCTCATTTGGACTTATCAAATCAACAGATTGAAAATAAATAAAAGCCCTTCACATCCCAATTCCCAAATGGATTTGAATAATCTTAAAAAGACTATAGGAATAGGTTGTCAGATTTCCAGGAGAAATTTCACCCCGCTGGCTGAACTAAAACCAGTGAAAATATAAACCAGTGAAAGTATATGAATCTGAGCGTGAAGACAGCTTCAGGACAAAAGAAGAGAGTAAGAAAGTAATGAAGCAGATTATTATCATATGGATTCATTAACAAGTTCACGATAAAAAAAACAGCATTCTTTGGACTACCCAGACTTTAATGCACAATAAATTACAAGAAACAAGTCAAACAGGGGAGATGGAATGATGAAATACCTCAATGGAACCGATTGCCTTCTTTCCACTTTCTGCCCAACTCACACTCCATGAATCTGCAAGCACATAAACTCAGAATGCATACATGATTCCAATATCTTCTGTCATAACCACACATTCATCGCAATACCATAATATAATAAGTTCCTTTTATGAGAAGAGATCCAGTCATGTTAACTTGAGTCATGTTGCTTAGATCTAAGCCGTCTATTCCATTTAAGGTCATTTCAACCATTAAAACACATTAATATTTAATGGTTGAAATGAGCTTTAATGGAATGGACGGCTCAGATCTGAGCAACATGACTCAAGTGACATGACTGGATCCAAATCCTCCTTTTATTGAGTATCATAAGTTCATAATTTCCCGGCTTGTAAGTAATTTAAATTCTCAAATCTAGAGGCTACCTCCAAATTTAGGCAGGGATGCACATACTGGGGTAATAATCGACTTGAGTTCCACCCAGAAAGGTTTCTGAGGAAAGATTAATGGGAATGTGAGCCAATTGGATGTCAGAAGACAACACTATCAACTTTTAATTATTTGGAAGTGGAAGAGGATGTACTGCAGTTTCACTGGCACTAAATATTGTTCAGATCAGGCTTGCTGCTGTGATTCAGTGCTTTGAACGAAAGGTAGGAGATGGAGAGAATGATAATGTTGATAATGTGCAAGAAACATCAGCAGTGACTATTGCAAGAGCAGATTCTTTGACTTGTATCTCCAAATACCTGGGCTAAACCCATTACCCTCCTTGTCCTACTGATATTTAGGCTTTGTTAAGTAGGGGTAAAAATGGCAGCTAGGAATAGAATGGATGAAGAAAAAAGTCTAGTGAAAATTATTTATACTTAATTGGCAAATGATAAGGAGAAATGAGAAAGAAAAAAAAAGAGAAGAAAATTGATATAAAAATTCATTTCAAGATTGTGGAAAAATTGAAATATCAGGAGGTCAAAATGATACTTAAGCCTGGTGTAATGCACAGAATGATAAAAGACTAGTGAGTAATAGTGACTTTCTGACAATAATTGGGCTAACCTGATGCTTAATGTATCAGGGCAGTAAGTCAACTTATTGGTAGGTGAATTAGCTGACATAATGTAAAATTAGAATGCTGAGAATTGATTAAAAATATTGACTTGTCTCTTAGTAATACAAAATTGATAAATAATGTAGTACCTGAAATATTCAATCATAAAAGGTCTACTTGTAGCAATCTATATGTTCTCAAATAGGATAAAAATCAGGAGTATTGAGAATGTAAGTCAAAGCAACCTACACGCAAAAGGGGTAAATTGGGTATTTCAAAACTTTCTGTAAAACAACTTCATTGTTTCCTACAAATCAAGATATTAAGGTAAAATGCTATCTAGAAATCAAGAGGAGCAATCCAAGCAAGTATTAACATAAAGTTCTTGTTAGTACCTATTGAGCATTACTGTAAGAGAATTCAGCCTACACAACCAATGAACACAGGAAACCAACAAACAATACAAGCAAGCAATAGCAATTCTAAACTAGAATACGAAAACATTAAAACAAAAATAAAGGAAGATGAACACCAGATGTACGTGGTTCAGCCAAGATGACTTATATCCATGGGAGAGAGAATTTCCATTATGATTAACAACAACAAGATCGAAACTTTCTTACAATAGAATCCTCCATTGACCTCTATTCTTGACCCTTGCTGCATATGCAAGTCAGAACCCCAAGTCTCACTCTATTCTTTCCTCTCAATCTCTTTGATTCTTCCCTTCTCAAATTTCTCTCTGGTTATTCTCTTCTGATCCAATGTATCTCTCAATGCCTATCTCACATGTTTATATAGGAACCAGTAATCAATTAGCTATTGGTTATGGCCATAACTGCCTAACTAATTTATGAGACACTCCTCTAACACGGCTATGTGTCTTGAAGGGCACGCCCATGTTAGCTAACCATTCTTTAATAACACGGCTGTGTGTCTTGAAAGACATGCCCGTGTTAGACAACCAGAGACCTCCCTCGTGCAACACGCCAGTGACCACACCCTGTGTTTGAATGTCTGAGGCAGTGTCTGAATGAACACATCTCATGTCTGAATGCACACATCCCATGTTTGAACTCCAGAGCCTCACTTCAAGTGACATGCCCAAACCTACAAGTGAACATGTCCCGTGTCTAAAGTCCGGAGACCAAGTTAAGTGACACGCTCTAATCCATAAGTGAACATGGCCGTGTCTTCAGCCCATGTTTGACTTATTCCAGAGCATATCATCACAATTACAAATAAAACCAATCAATCCTACTTATAAACAAGTATTTTATTATCACATTATCTTATATTGTGTACATTTTATGATATCTAAATTGGACTAAACTCACTTGAACTTTTCCTAGAGCCACTTAAACATTTTCCATAGTAACTTAAGTTTTACAAACTAACTCACATTAGCATAGTATGTAAAGTTCATTTCTCTCAGAGGTGTAACTATGTCTTTACCGTAATGATATTTTCAACGTTAAAAAGTTAACAATTATGTTAACTACGATGAAGCTAGCATGGCTTCTTCTGCTGCACGTGATCTCTTCTATCAATCTCATCGCCTTCTAAGAAACCTCCAACTATTTCCTATCTCAAATACCCATATATTTTCCCCCTGTTACTGTATATCTGGCATCAGAAACTGGAACTCAGCCACACGCCATCAATCTGTACATGCAATGTCTACCCCATCAATTCCCCACTCTGTTTCTGATTCTAATATCTCAAAAACTCAGTTTTCAGGTACCCATAAGGCTCCGCTCCCTTCGAAAGCTTCCTCTTTGGAAAACTCTGGGAAAACCCAGAATTGGGGGCAAAAATGACCTCTCCTTGGCATATAATAACATAGATAGTTATGATTCTGGGTATACTCCATACTATAGAAACCTCATATCTTATTCTCTCGCTATTTATGGAGAACGATTAGCACGAGATGGTCCAAGCCCTGTGCCTCACAGTCAGAGCCATCCTAACAGAAACTTACTTGCTTGTTTGTTCATATTACAAAGGTCTCACTGATTCGTCGCTTGCTATTTATAGACTACAACGAGCTTCGGTTCGTTCATCCTATTCAAATATGTTTTTGGGAATAAAAAACTGTTTCAGACGGCAGTAACTATATCTTTCCGTTGTTATACTTTGTGAATCTTTCATCTATCCAATGATGACAAATGAATTGACACTTAAACGCATGAGCCAGGAACATATTTCTTCAGTGAAGGTGATGTACTAAGTCTATCAACTCTTTTAAGCTTCGTTCTCATGTATGAAACCTTTTCTTATGTAATATGATTCTCATTCATATGAAGAAAGAATCATTTTCTTGGCATTTAGACATAAGAAATCTATCTTTCATCTTAATTACATTTTTTTTGAGATACATAAGAACTCTAATTTCTTATATTAAATTCTTAGCAATGTTTGATTTATCTAAAATTTGACATGTATGATCAATACAAAAATATCTCATGATTCAACAATTGGAACCATAAAATTCATCTTCTATAAGAAGATATTCTGTGTATAAGTATTCAAATCTTACTATTTGGTGTTAGTTGACCTCCATTCATATGTATGTATGTGTCAAATAATTCAATGTAGTACCAATTAACTCTTAAATTATATGAACATGATGTACATCATGAGAAATTTCAATTGAACAATTGGACCAAGATGAAAATCACTTTTACAAAAATTTATACAATAGTATAACTGTGCGTAAATTTTATACTGCGTGTAAGTGAATTTTTACTATATATATGTGTGTATGTATGTGTGATGTGAAGTTAGATATTCTCCAACTATCAATTCAAATTTGTTTTGCTACTAATCAAATAATAAGATTTAGAAATAATATAATATACTTTTATCAATTATTTTGGTAAAAAGAAAAGGGTAAACTGGAGTTGTTTTCGATAGAGCGTTGAGCCCAATACTGACAAGGGAATACTGGGCATCATTGGAGGAGCAAACTCTATGAGTCCGAACATTACCCAAGCAGTGGTGCTTAGGTTTAGCACCACCAAGTGCCTTAGCAAGGATTCAAACTCAAGGTCTTCTAGTAAGGCCAATGATCTCTTACCATTTTGAGCTCAACACTTGGTGGTTCAAAATTGATGCGCACAAGATACAACTTCCAGAAAGTCACTTTGAAGATAAACAACTCCTAACCTGCTTGGAATCTAAAATTGGTTATAGTTACTATGAAAGATAATTATGTTTAGTTTCCAAGGCCACCAACCATGCATGAATTGAAGTTTACAAGAGAAAGTTATGATCATGTCATTGAACACTACCCAGTACAATGATTCTTGATGAATCCAAATAATGCAAGGTCTCTTCTACTTCTTTGAAACATTTACTCGATTATTGCACTGCATCAATGACCTTCTCCTTTATTTTCAAAACTTACACGAACCTTCCCTTAACATTGAAAAAATGCTATTCGTGAAGTCAACTGTGAAATCGTTGTCAAAGGTGGCAAATGATATAACATACCCATAATACCCTCGATTAACTATTAAATCATGACAGAAATTATTGTAGTTAAATTTTGGCTACCTAGCATAGTGTAAATCAATGAATGTAAGTTGGAAATTCGTACAGATAGTATGAGTTTTAAGTATTTGATAATTCTGTAGTTCTGGTTCTTTATGATTGTAATCAGAAATTGATGTTTTAGTTCTTTATGATTGTAATCAGATAGTAGGGAGTTATTTTTTT
>QAOA01003314.1:42001-71868 GCA_003255065.1 Cercis canadensis | reverse complement strand
AAAAAAAAAAAAAAAAAAAACTGAAATTTACTAGAAAATAGTGAAAGATTCCACATAAGATCGTACCCAATGGTATAGTTGCCCAAGGCTAATGTATGATTGACTTTTTTTTTTTGTACATTACTCTTCTTCGTTTGTTTGATGATCAATGTCACTAATCAGTACACATCAAAATATGGACTTAAACATTTAATATTGCCTTTACCGTGAGGAGTTAAGTTACAAAAGTTAACAGTTAGCTATAATCTGTGAGGATAGACAAGATTGACCGAGATAACTTAGTTTATAACGATGCACAAGCTTTCTTCCATCAATTTCATCGCCTTCCTTGGAACCTTCTCCCATTGGTTTTCACCACAGCAATTTATTCCATTCTCTCTGTGCATACAGTCAACCCCAGAACCATATCTCTGGAAATTCAATGTCTAGCCCTTCAATCCAGCACTCAGTTTCCGATCCAACCCTAGTCAACTCTTACTTCCCAGTCAGTGGCAGTTACCATACTCCCTCCCCTAAGAGACCTTCATCTTCGAAAATCGCGGTGGTGAAGCCCAGAATTGGGAGAAAAAATGATGCATACAACAACATGGATGAAGATGCTGGGTGTAGTCCATACTACAAAGGTCTAACTGATCAATCTCTTGCTATTTGTAAAGCACCACAAGCACAACTAGCATCATCAGATTATCATCAGAGTCACCATCCCAGCAATATCCCTCTTTCTTCACCTGAGTGTAGTAGTCCATACTACAAAGGACTCATAGATTATACTCTTGCTATTTCTGCCAAGCAACTAGCTTCAGATGGCTCATGCCATGATCTTGATCACAGCCAACACAGTGGTGGTTCCCTCCCATGTGAGTGTAGTCCATACTACAAAGGTCTCACCGATTATACCCTTGCTCTTTATGAACAACAACTTGCATCACATGGTTCATCTGCATTCCCTGGATTTGATAGCAACCCTAATTTCATAAATATTCCTTCTTTGGAACCTTCTCCCATTGGTTTTCATCACAGCAATTTATTCCATTCTCTCTGTGTATACAGTCAACCCCAGAACCATATCTCTGGAAATTCAATGTCTAGCCCTTCAATCCAGCACTCAGTTTCCGATCCAACCCTAGTCAACTCTTCCTTCCCAGGCAGTGGCAGTTACCATACTCCCTCCCCTAAGAGACCTTCATCTTCGGAAATCGCGGTGATGAAGCCCAGAATTGGGAACAAAAATGATGCATACAACAACATGGATGAAGATGCTGGGTGTAGTCCATACTACAAAGGTCTAACTGATCAATCTCTTGCTATTTGTAAAGCACCACAAGCACAACTAGCATCATCAGATTATCATCAGAGTCACCATCCCAGCAATATCCCTCTTTCTTCACCTGAGTGTAGTAGTCCATACTACAAAGGACTCATAGATTATACTCTTGCTATTTCTGCCAAGCAACTAGCTTCAGATGGCTCATGCCATGATCTTGATCACAGCCAACACAGTGGTGGTTCCCTCCCATTTGAGTGTAGTCCATACTACAAAGGTCTCATCGATTATACCCTTGCTCTTTATGGACAACAACTTGCATCACATGGTTCATCTGCACCCCCTGGATTTGATAGCAACCCTAATTTCATAAATATTCCTTCTTTGAAACCTTCTCCCATTGGTTTTCATCACAGCAATTTATTCCATTCTCTCTGTGCATACAGTCAACCCCAGAACCATATCTCTGGAAATTCAATGTCTAGCCCTTCAATCCAGCACTCAGTTTCCGATCCAACCCTAGTCAACTCTTCCTTCCCAGGCAGTGGCAGTTACCATACTCCCTCCCCTAAGAGACCTTCATCTTCGGAAATCGCGGTGGTGAAGCCCAGAATTGGGAACAAAAATGATGCATACAACAACATGGATGAAAATGCTGGGTGTAGTCCATACTACAAAGGTCTAACTGATCAATCTCTTGCTATTTGTAAAGCACCACAAGCACAACTAGCATCATCAGATTATCATCAGAGTCACCATCCCGGCAATATCCCTCTTTCTTCACCTGAGTGTAGTAGTCCATACTACAAAGGACTCATAGATTATACTCTTGCAATTTCTGCCAAGCAACTAGCTTCAGATGGCTCATTCCATGATCTTGATCACAGCCAACACAGTGGTGGTTCCCTTCCATGTGAGTGTAGTCCATACTACAAAGGTCTCACCGATTATACCCTTGCTCTTTATGGACAACAACTTGCATCACATGGTTCATCTGCACCCCCTGGATTTGATAGCAACCTTAATTTCATAAACATTCCTTCAAATCTTTTGACCATGTGCTTTACCAGATTAAACCCGGGACCAGGATACAGTTCTTCATCATCGCCCGAGAGTAAGAATGATGTTTCGAATCAGATGGAGTTGGAGAGGAAGGAGGTCAATGGTGATCTTGGATTACTAATTGAAGAGAAGCCATTGAGGGAGAGAGTTTCAGAGCCAAGTATAATTGGGAAAGTGCAAGAAGAAACTGCAGAGATAATCACAACTTCGAAGGTCAGTAACTATGGTTTGGTAGGTGAGGAAGAGAAGCCCTTGAGAGAGAGTATATCTGTTTCTGAACAAAGAGTTGCATCAGAGTTAAGATTAAAAAATGGATATGAAAACCAGGAGAAGTACACATGGGCAAATAAGTACCAGCCCCAAAGCTTGGGAGACTTCATCTGCAATAAAGAGAAAGCACTTCAGCTGCAAGAAATGGTGAGATTCATATCATTTTTATTCCCACTTGCACTTCTATTGCTTTCAATTTTCCCATTGCTGTTTCTTTATAGTATTCATGCAGGAACCTTCACACTTACATAGTCAAACACTACCTGCTTAAGCATCATATGTTCTGTTACAAAAAATTACAAAAGAATAAATCGGTTTCATATTTAATTCATGGTCAGAAATTTTTAGGGTAGAGCATAAAAATCATATCTAATGCTGAAAAACTAAAAACAATATGTTTGATGACTTTTGTGGTATGTGATATATATGCTTCAAACTTTTTGTGGTCTGAATTAAATTCTAATGACAATAAAAAAAATTCGTCAATTCAAGGCATGCGTTCTCTATTTGACAAAATTTTTAGTATTAAAAATATAACCAGAGATAGGATGGAAGGTAGTACCCCTATAGGCCTTTAGCACAGTCTAACCATTTCTTCAATCCTTCTTGTGTAATTCAATTGGTGCCCTCCACTTGATAATTTGGTTCAGGATGTTTGGCCAATGTGAAGCAAAGTTGCATATATAGGTTTGAGCAAACTGCCAAAACACCTTTTATATTGGCAATCTAGGTTTTGTTGTCAGTGGTAATAGGGTAGGACATTTTGAACTTACTAACAATAAAATTTAAATAAAATATATTTTTCGTTTTTCAATTATTTCTCAAATGTCACTTTATAATTTATTTTTTATGTCACTTTAATCCTTAAATAACTACATTGCCCGCCAAATCAGTCTTCTGTAACACAAAAAAAATCACTGAAAAGATTGATTTGGTGGATAAAATAATTATTTAAGAACCAAAATGACACAAAAAATAAATCAAAAAATAAAGTGATATTTAAAAAATAATTTAAGAACGAAAAATGTATTTAACTCATAAAATTTCTAGCAAACTTCTTTGTGTTGATTCAAGCTAAAGGCTAAGCTTCTATTCATTTAGTATAACAATCACTAGAAACTATCAAGAACTTTAGAATTAGTGTGCTGCCATTTTAAATTTTAGGACTTAATTATATCATTAACCTTAAAACCTAATTACATGATCGATTGATTTATTACTCCTAGTCATTTATTACATGATGATCGATATACTATATGGATTTAATTTTGATCCATTTATAGTGTAAAATACTTTTACACCGTCAGTGAATCACGTGCTGCCATGTTGTGGCACTTTTCTTGTTAAAGATAGTATATAAATTTCTAATTGTAGTAGTAAGTCAAATTTAAAGTCAAAACATATGGCAAAAAGAAAAAGAGATTCATATAATATTGGGTTTTTAAATCATGTAGGTAAGAGAGGGATGTAGTTGCAAGCATTTTATATTTGAAGGACCACCAGGTGTAGGAAAGGTATCCATGATACGTTGTATGCTTCGAGAGGTTTTCGGCACGCTAGAGGTATATATTTAAATTATTTACGCAAAATAAAGATTGAGAAAATTTGATATCTTTTAGACAATACTGATTTATCTTCTGTTTTTTTTTTCTTATGTTGATAGATCAAAGAGGAGACCAAATCATTCAAATTGAAGGTAATGAACATTTTCACGATAACTTGCAATTTTTTTAGGTATCCCTATTATTTCCTTTCTTAAAATTTTGTTTTGTTTTGTTTTTGTTTTTGTTTTTTTTTTCTAATCTATCTCTACCTATATGGTCTTCTGCACTATTGTCAAAGAAACATCCTACTTATTGTCACAAATTCAAATTAATAAAAATTAAAATCAAATAAATTGAAAATCTTGATAAATACCTCTATAATTAGATAATCTGCTCAAATATTTTTTACTTTCAAAGAAATAACATGAGAGTTGGAGAAAGGATACACTTAACTACAAAAATACTTCTCATGCTATATGGGTTGTAGATCAGATGGTCACAAGCCTCACTCAATAAGGAGAGAGTATTGAGTTTGAGGCCTTCCATTGATAAAAAGATAGATTCTCAAAACGCTTTCTTACACAAGATTATAATTGTGGGTACTTCGACAACGAAACCTTTGGAGTAGAGATGATTGGCTCTAAATTTGATAAGTCTAGCTCCATGCAAAGGTTAATGTTAGGCTAAGGATCTTGGATTACCAAAAAAAAAAAANGAGAGTATTGAGTTTGAGGCCTTCCATTGATAAAAAGATAGATTCTCAAAACGCTTTCTTACACAAGATTATAATTGTGGGTACTTCGACAACGAAACCTTTGGAGTAGAAATGATTGGCTCTAAATTTGATAAGTCTAGCTCCATGCAAAGGTTAATGTTAGGCTAAGGATCTTGGATTACCAAAAAAAAAAAAAAATTAACTGCTGGCTCTCTTTAAATAATCTAATCACATAAAAAAGAAGATCCCCTTTTTTATTTTTTTGACGGAGATAGAAATGATCTTCATTGATGAAAGAACCAATACAAGAATGACTAGTATAGTGGTCCTGGTCACTGACGAAATGAAATAACAAGGGTAGCTAAAACAACTTAAACTAAGAATAAGAATTTGTTTGTTTATTTTCTCATAAACAAAACACATATTCCTTGGTCCTTAAATAGAGAACCTCAACAACTAATATGATAAATAACCCTTCTACTACCAAATACTCAGCCTGATATTTGTCTTGCCCACTTGATAACGGATGATATTAGGTGGCTTTCTTCCATAAACTACCTCAAATGGGGTCTTCTTTGTAGACTCATGGAAGTTGGTGTTACACAAACACTCAGCCCATGAAACGTGCTTGGACCATTGCTTAGGATGCTGGCTAGTAAAACATCTAAGATATTGTTCCAAGCATTTGTTGACTACTTCTGTTTGCCCATTGGGTTTGGGATGATAGACAATGCTTATTCACAATTGTGTTCCCTTCATCTTGAAAAATTCATTCCATAAACTAGAGACGAAAATTGGATTTGTATTACTGAAATGGACTGTGCATGCCATGGAGCTTGGCTGCTCCATCACAAAAAACTCAGATATACTGTTTGAGCTATAAGGGTGTGACATAGGCAAGCTTGGCTACTAGCATATTACATTCTTTCCAGCCCGACTTGGGCAACCTATCAATGAAATGAACGATAATATAATCCCAAATGCATGCCAGAATGGGCAGCACCTGGAGAAGAGCTGCTGAACTATGAGCCTCAAAGTTGTTACCTTGACAAACATGACATTAACCCACATGATGTCTCGGTGTTTTCCTCATGCCTTCCCAATAGAAGTCCCGGATGAGTTGTTTGTAAGTTTTGAAATTTATAAAAATTAAAAATTAGAATAAACTAAAAAAGTTGATAAATTGTGTATTGTAGAGAAATGAAAATTATTGAGACAATTATTCTCAAGTTCCAATACTTGAGAGAAAAGAGAAAAATACCCTCGGCTCTATGTGTTTGTTCTATTTATATTTGAAATGATTGCCACATATTGAACAAATTAAACATATATTTTATACATGATAACCACATATNTGAAATGATTGCCACATATTGAACAAATTAAACATATATTTTATACATGGTAACCACATATATAAATATAACTACATAGCGTCGATGAGTATTTTAGTTATTTCACATTGTTTGGTAGGCACTTGCTTGGAAAGCATTTGCTTTTAGAACCTCTTATTCTTTTCTCTGAAGTATTGGAACTTGGGAATAATTGATCAAATAAAATATTTAGGGTAAGGGGAGGCTACTTCATTCTAAGACTAGAGCATATACTACAAATCTCAGCAAGGCTTACAATGGTATTTACAGATTGCTTACTAAAATGGGACTGCTAATAGTGAGATTCAAAATTATTCCTTACAAACAAAATGTTTCAATCTTTACCATTTGAACCCACCCCGTTGGCATATTATCCTGTTTTAGCATCAAAATAACTTTATATAGATATTAATGTTTGAGTAAATTATACAGACTTGGCTTGAAGTTTGACGAAATTACACAAACCTCTTTTTGTAGGGAAATAAAACTACAACCTCTTAAACTTTGTTAAGAGAGAACTTGGTATATATCAGAATTGTCTCTAACATTCCTTGCAAAAACACAAACAACTCCTATTTGTATTGAACATATTAGACTACTGGAATAACTTTATTTATTTAACATTAACTTACTTCCTTTAAATAAGGACCACTAAATCAGATTTTCAGGAGTCTTAGGAAGAGGAATTATAATGACAATAACTTTGGATAATCACTTTGAATCTTCTCCCCATCGAAGTATCATGTCTACCATTTTTTCAGTAATCCAACCTGATAGCAATGACTGTAGGTTTGGAAAACAAACAAAAAATTAAAAAATAGAACACATGGAGAAACAAATATATCACTATGGATTTCATGTAAAATAAGATTAATTTTTCTGATCATTTTGATTCAAGTTTTTGATAGAAATGGAGATGAAAATGATTAACCGTACAACCAAACACATAGCTAAACCTAATTTTCAACCTGATTGTTTGATTGAAGAAAAGAAAAACTATCATCATTCAATGCTAATAAATTGTAAAGATGGTTTTCTGTTAATTTCATAATTTAGTATATTTTTGAAGAAAATTAATATTATTGCCCATGTAAATTTTTATTCTTTTGCCCTAACTTCTACAGGGAGAAATGGTTGATAGCATTGAAATGAACATAAAAAGGTCAACCCATCATGTGGAGGTCAATCTCTCAGACACAAAAGGATATGAGAAGCATGTCCTTGTTGATCTATTCAAAGAAACTTATGAGACATTTCTTAACCCCTCAGCACCTTGTAGCCCTGAAAACTCCCAAGGTAACCTCTAATTTTAGACTAAAGCATGCAACATATGTCTCTGTGTGTGTGTTCTATTTTTTACCCCCATCTTAAGGTTAATCCAGTTACTACTTACTAACCTGTTTCCATGTTTTCTTGAAGCAATCATTTTGTATGAGTCAGAAAAGCTATCAACAGAATCTTTATTGTACATTAAGTGGCTGCTAGAAAGGCATAAAGGGATAAGGTGTAATAAGGTCTTCTTTTGCTGCTCTGATGAATCTAAGCTTCAACCTGTAAAAGCACTTTGCACCACTGTCACGCTTGCACCTCCTAGATGCGAAGATGTGAGAATTCTTTGAATTGCTTTCCTCCTTTTAATGTGAAATTCTTTAGTTCAATTTTAGATGGTCGGGCACCAAATTCAAATGGCAAGTGCTTCAAAAATTTATTTTTCCTTTCTCTCCTTCCTATTAAACAGGTAGTTCAGGTTTTGGAGTTTATAGCGCAACAAGAAGGAATCGAATTACCCCACAACTTCGCTGTGAAGATAGTTGAGAAGTCGAAAAACAATCTTCGCCAAGCGATTCGTTCATTTGAAGCTACTTGCCAAAACAAGTAAGAATGAACTATCACTCACACTATTATTCATTATATTATTTGTTATAATCAGTTTAGAGAATTCATTAAACAATGCTTACCAGAACAAAGAATGCCAAACAAAACATTAAATAACGATTTGATCCGGGGAAAGAATTGAGTTGTAATTCCAAAGGATTAAGGTCAAAACTCAAAAGAAAGTTTAAACATTCAGTTTATATGATATACAATTCGAATATAATTCAATAATTTAAGAATTAAGTAAATCAGATATTATACGACAAGGAAAAAAATCCATAAAATTCTTTAGTGTCTACAAATTCACATGCTTTATTTAACAAGAAGAGATTATCAATCACACAATAATTCATTATGTTATTTCTTGTAATCAGTTTAGAGAATTCATAAAACAATTCTTAAAGAATGAAAAATGCAAAACAAGGCAGTAGATTACAATTTGATGTATTGAAAGGCCAAGTTAAGTGTATGAGAAAATCAACCTATGCAACCAAATGACAAACAACAAACTAGCAAATACCAGAAAAAAAAATGCAATACTAAAACAGAAAACTTGAAGCAGTAAATCAAAGTAAAAGAAACACAACACCAGAATTACGTGGTTCAGCCAATTTGACCTACATCCATGGGAGAGAACATTCCACTAGATTAATAACAACAGGATTGAGCCTTCTTTACAATAGAATCCTTCCTTGACCTTTGCTCTTGAATCTTGCAGCATATGCAAGTCAGAACCCTCTCAAGTCTCACTCTATTTATTTCCTCTCAATCCCTCTAATTCTTTCTTATCTGATTTCTCCTAAGTCTAGAAACTCTAATTGCACACTATTTCACCTTTTTCAACTCCTTCACACATCACACGTTTATATATACATCAGTCATAAGTCGGTCCTGGCTAGTAGCTAACTAATAACTGATTTCTGATGATCCATATCTTCACTTAATTGACACGTCGTATCACTAATTGTTATGCACATGTCTTGAGTGCGAACACACCTGTGTTAGTATGACACGCCCCGTGTCTGACCTTTAATGATTCACTCCAGTTGACATGCCTAAGCCTTTAAGTGACACGCCCCATGTCATGGCTCGTGTTTTACTTCCAGAGACTCACCTTAAGTGACATGACCAAACCTCCAGTGAACACGCCCCCTGTTCCTACCCATGTTGTCAGTCCAGAGACCAGTTCTTGGTGACAAAGCCTAACCCTTGTGAGAACACGGCCCATGTCCCTGCCCATGTTGACAGTCCAGAGACTGACTTAAGTGACACAGTCTGTTACATTAGTGAACACGACTGTGTCTCCAGCCCGTGTTAGGCTTACTCCAAGGGCTAAACTTCACATTTCTCCACCTTGTCTCTGAAATCAGAAAAGATCCATCTAGTGCTACTCTCCCTCTTCTTGGTCATCCTTCATAGAACCCCATTAAGTCCAAGCAATGCTTGAACTTTGCATGAGGCAATGATTTTGTGAAAACATTAGCTAGATTTTCTTCTGTTGCAATCTTCTCCACCAGAATCTCTTGATTGTCAACCATATCCTTTGTAAAATGAAGTCTCACATCAATGTGTTTTGACCTCTCATGATACATTTGGTGTTTTGAGAGATGAATTGCACTTTGACTGTCACAATGTACTGTGACACTTTCTTGCCTGACTCCTAACTCACTAATCATCCTTTTAAGCCACAGAACTTCCTTAACACCTTTTGCAAGGGCTATATACTCTGCTTGAGTTGTAGACAAAGCCACCACAGACTGAAGCATTGATTTCCAGCTGACTGCAGTACCAAACAAGGTGAATACATATCCAGACAAGGACTTCCTTGTATCAATGTTTCCTGCATAATCTGAATCCACATATCCCTTGATAGCTTCTTCAACTTGAGTCTCCCTCTTGAACTTCAAACCAGAACCCACTGAGCCATTCAAGTATCTCAGCACCCACTTCAAAGCTTCCCAATGTATTGATCCAGGATTTGCCATGAATCTACTCATAACACTCACAACATGAGCCAAATCTGGTCTGTTGCACACCATACCATACATGATGCTTCCAACTCCACTAGCATATGGAATTGCCACCATTCTGACCCTTTCTTCATCTGTGCTAGGTGCTTGTCGGACTGAAAGTTTGTAATGTTGCACCAAAGGAGTTGAGATAGGTTTAGACATGTGCATCTTAATCCTCTCAACTACTTTTTTCATGTACCTTGCTGAGATATGAATAATTCACCCTTTGATTTGTCCCTGATGATGTCCATTCCCAGAATCTTCTTAGCAGCCCCAAGCTCCTTCATCTCAAACTCATAATTCAACCTCAATTTTAGTTTATTAATCTCATCTTTACTTGCACTGGCTATTAGGATTTCATCTACATATAATAGCAAGTACAAGTGTGGTTTTTCATCCTGACTCAAGAAGTAAACGCAGCTGTCATAACTACTCCTCTGGAAATTAAGTTTCATCAAAAAATCATCAAACCTTTTGTACCACTATCTTGGACTTTGCTTCAAACCATATAGAGACTTCTTCAGCAAACAGACCTTTTTCTTATCTTCAATAAAACCCTCTGGCTGCTCCATGTATATGGTTTCCTCTAGATCACCATGAAGGAATGTTGTTTTGACATCTAGTTGCTCTAGTTCAAGGTTAAAATGATTCACTAGAGCCAACAGAATTATGATTTAGCAATGCTTAACCACAGGTGAATAAATTTCATTAAAATCAATTCTTTCAACCTATATAAACCCCTTAGCCATAAGTCTTGCTTTGAATCTAGCCTTCTTAACTCCTAGAATCCTTTCCTTTCTCTTGAAGATCCATTTCTAGCCCACTACCCTTTAATTCTTAGGTAGATCAACTAGAACCCAAGTCTTGTTCTTGTCCAACGACTTCATTTCCTCTTTCATTGCTGCCATCCAACTATGACTATCTTTCCCCTTGAGTGCCTCTTTGAAGTTTGAAAGTTCAGGGTCTTGAATTTCTTCAGCAACGTTTAGAGCATAGCAAATGAGATCAGTATAGCCAAATCTTTTAGGTGGTATGATTCTTCTCCTTGCTCTATCTTTGACCAAGCTATACTCATTATGAACTGGTTCAGATTGAGGTTCAGCAACCTCTTCTTCTTCAGTTTGAGTTGCTTCTTCAGTTGCATGGTGAGTTGGTAGCTCCACCTCAATTTGAGTACTCTCTTGCTCAAATTCCTTGCTACTGGTTTCTCCTTGGTCTTTCTCCAACATAGTCATCCTTGTCTCATCAAAGATCACATCCCTGCTCACTATGCACTTAGGCTCACCATGTTCCATCCTCCATAGCTTGTATCCCTTGACTCCAATAGGATATCCTATGAATGCACAGCTGATTGCTCTTGCTCCAAGCTTGTCTTCCTTGATATAAGCAAATGCCAAAGCTCCAAATATCCTAAGATGAGAGTAAGTACCAGGTCTCCCATTCCACAGCTCTATAAGTGTTTTGAAGCCTATAGCTGAAGATGGATATCTATTGATTAGGTGGACAACAATGGTAGCAGTTTCACCCTAAAAACTTTTGGGAAGTCCTGCACTCAGTAGGATGCATCTCACACGTTCAAGGATTGTTCTATTCATCCTCTCTGCTAAGCCATTCTGCTGAGGTGTTCTTGCTACTGTTTTGTGTCTTTGAATGCCTTTATCCCTGCAAAACTTATTAAACTACTCTGAAAGAAACTCCAGGTCATTGTCAGTCCTTAAGGTTTTTAGTTTGGTTCCCATTTGATTCTCTATTAGTGTGTGTCATTCCTTGAATTTTTCAAATGTGTCATTCTTATTTTTCAAAATATAAATTCACACTCTCCTAGAGTAATCATCAATGACAATGAGAAAATAAAATCCCCCTCCATGAGTCCTTTTTCTTGCTCGACCCCAGAGGTCTAAATGTGCATACTTAAATGGACCTTTCGTTTTGTGCATGCCATCCCCAAATTTAACCCTTTGAGTCTTTCCTAATATGCATTGATTACAAAAGTCTAGTTTATCTATTTTATCACCATTTAGCAGATTTTGTTTTGCTAATTCAACCAACCCTTTCTTACTAACATGTCCTAGCCTCATATGCCACAATTTAGTTTTATTAATGAGTGTTTGACTTGCAATATCAGCTTGTGCAATTATAGTAGAACCATCAAGAATATATAATCTATTCTTTTTAAATCCTTTAGCAATTATGAGTGCACCACTAGAAATCTTCATACTACCATGTTCAATTTTTGTTGAGTATCCTAAATTATCAAACATGCTTATAGATATGAGATTTCTTTTTAGTTCAGGTACATACCTCACTCCTTGCAACAAGATCTTTTGGCCATTGAACATCTTGAATTTGATTGAGCCCATGCCTAGCACCTTGCATGTTTTGTTGTTGCCTGGCAGCACCACTCCACCTTCTTTCTGGTCTAAGGTCTCGAAAATATCTTTCCTTGGGCACATGTGGTATGTGTTGAAATTAGTAAAGTAATTTTCTAGAATAAGTCTCTTCATTTTTGAAGAAGCTTATTTACTCAATAATTCTAGTTTAGTGTGGTTCATGTATAATGTCTCTTTGTTTCTCAAGAAGCTTATTCAATAATCCTAGTTTTTAGTGTGGTTCATGTATTAGGAATTAATTAGGGGGATGAACCTTTTCTCATTTGAGTCCTATAAATACCTATGTAATCTTTCACTTTTGTGTATCAGAAAAAATACAAGTCTTATTCTGTTATCCATCATTAGAGTTCTATTCTTTTCTTCGGCTTGTTTTTCTTCACCAAGGTTGTTGATCTTGGGCTAGTGTAACACTGTTGCACTACGGTTTCTCTTTATGGTATCAGAGCTTGAGAGATAGCTTTGTGTCAAGATCTCTTGTGAAGAAAATCAGCCGGTGTTCCAAATGGATTTGAGTGGTCGTGTTGTTGGATTTGGTATGGAGCTATTACACCAATCCAATTACAAAGTATGGAAGACTTGTATGGAGTCCTATCTCATTGGGGAAGACCTTTGGGAGGTTGTTGGTGGAGTTGACACTACTGCTCCAGCAAATGATGCCGAGACTTTCAAGCAATGGAGACAAAAAAATGCTAAGGCAGAATTTGCCTTGAAGAGGTCTATTTCCAATGGAATGTTTGAGCACATTATCCACTGCAAATCTGCCAATGAGATTTGGCAAACCCTTGATAGGCTATTCAACAAGAAAGATGTGGCTCGCTTGCAACTCTTCGAGAATCAACTTGCAAATGCTTCTCAAGGTGACCTTTCCATTGCTCAATTCTTCCTGAAAATTAAAAATCTATGTTCAGAAATTTCTGCTCTAGATCCAGCTGAGCCTATTTCTGAAGCTCGTATGAGGCGGCATATTGTTCGTGGATTGAAGTCGGAGTACATTCCTTATGTCACCTCAATTCAAGGGTGGGCTCAACAACCATCCTTGGAAGAATTTGAAAGCCTCTTATCTTCCCAAGAATCCTTGGCCATGCAAATGGCTAGATTATCTGTGACTAATCAAGGTGGAAGTATTGATAATAAAAATGTTCTTGTAGCTGAGAAGAAGAAGAATTTCAACCTAAAAGAAAAGAAATTTTATTCAGAATCCAACAACAATGTCTCCAATTTCTCTAAGAAAAAATTTAAGTGTTATCGGTGTGGTAAACTTGGACACGTGAAGAAAAATTGTCATGTCAAGTTGAAGCAAGGAAATTTGGTTGAAGCTGAAAAGGCAGATAGAGGAGATTCTTCTCGGAGCAATGAAGAAGACTGGGGCAAGTGTTTTATGGCAAGAGTTGCATCTAGTCCTGCTTCAATTGATCTTGAGAATGATTGGATCGTGGATTCTGGCTGTGGTCATCATGTGACTGGTGATGCTTCTAAATTCTCAAGTCTTCATCCTTATCGAGGGAAAGATGCTATTGTTACAGCAGACAACACAATTCACTCTGTGGAGAAGGAGGGGACAGTTGTTATTAATGGGAGCAAGGACAATTCTATTACACTCAACAATGTGTATCATGTCCCAGGTATGACAAAAAATCTCTTCTCAGTTACAAATGCTGTGGATTCTGGAAATTATGTCCTATTTGGCCCTCAAGATGTGAAATTTCTTCGAAATATTAAAGATTTAAAAGCTGATGTTGTTCATATCGGTAAAAGAGTTGATGATGTGTATTTTTTATCAACTTCAACTTCTTTTGTTGAAAAATTGAGTGACCATGATAATGCTTCTATATGGCATGCTCGACTAGGGCACCTTAACATGATTAAATTAAAAATTATGGTGCAAAAAGAACTAGTTAAGGGGCTGCCAAAAATAACCAAATTTACTGATGGTGAAAGTTGTGAAGGCTGTCAATATGGCAAGGCTCATAGACTTCCATTTGATAAGTCTCTTTCTAGGTGCAAAGCTCCATTGGATTGTATTCATAGTGATGTGTTTGGGCTAACTCCAATTGCTTCTTATTCTGGTTTCTGTTATATGCTGATATTTGTTGATGACTTTACAAGATTCACTTCGGTTTACTTTGTTAAGGCGAAATCAGAAGTTTTTCTCAAATTTAAAGAATTCAAGGAATTTGTTGAAAGATTCCTTGGAAGAAAAATCCAGCGGCTTCGAACTCAAAATGGAGGAGAATTTACTTGTAATGCCTTTAATTCCTTTTGTCACAAAGAAGGAATTAGAAGGGAACTCTCTTGTGCTCATACTCCACAACAGAATGGAGTGGCTGAGAGAAAAATTAGACACCTTATAGAGACTTGCAGAAGTTGGTGACATGCAAAGAATCTGCCAAAAGAACTATGGGCTAAATGTATGAAATGTGCTGCCTATGTGATTAATCGGGTACCGCTTAGTCCAATCAACTTGAAGTCTCCTTATGAGTTGATGTTCAATGAGAAGCCTAGTGTTAAGCACTTCAGAATTTTTGGCTCCATCTGTTATGTTCATGTGCCAGATGCTAAAAGGAACAAATTTGATGCCAAAGCTAGGAAGTGCATTTTTATTGGCTATGACAATCAAAAGAAGGGATGGAAATGCATGGATCCTCTCACTCACAAGTACATAGTGTCAAAGGACGTAGTTTTTGATGAAATTTCATCTTACTATGGTCCTAATCAGATTATGGAACCTGAGATTACAACTTTTCCTTTCAATACTCATTCCTCTATTTCACAGGAGAATCATAGTGAAAGGGGGAGCTCTAGTTCATGTGAAGAATGGCGAACAGAGGATGGTGCTGCTAATCAAAGACCAAAGAAAAATATTGTCAAGCCAGCTCGTTATCGAGATGAAAATTTCACAAGCACCTATTCTTGTTTCTTTGCAGGACAAAATGATGATGAAGCACCTTTATGTTTTGAAAATGCTAAAGGTGTGAAAGTATGGGAGGCTGCCATGGATGAAGAAATGAATGCATTGTTAAAAAATGAAACTTGGGATCTTGTTCCAAAACCTAAGGATGTGGAGTCTGTTTCTTGTAAATGGGTGTACAAAATAAAGCGCAAAGTTGATGGGAGCATAGACAGATATAAAGCGAGGCTGGTTGCTTGTTCTCAGAAATATGGAGAGGATTATGAAGAAACCTTCAGTCTTGTTGCAAAGATGACTTCTGTTCGGACTATGATAGCATTTGCAGCTTCTTTTGGTTGGAAATTATGGCAGCTTGATGTGAAAAATGCTTTCCTATATGGAGAGCTTGATAAAGACATCTACATGGAGCAACCACCAGGCTATGTTTCAGGATCTCATCCTGGTTTTGTTTGCAAACTCAAGAAAGCCCTTTATGGGCTAAAACAAGCACCAAGGGCGTGGTATGGAAAAATTGCTCAATACTTGCAATTTTGTGGTTATCTTGCTTCTGATTCTGATCATAGTTTGTTTGTGAAAAAGAAATCTGGTTTGCATGTCATAGTTCTTTTATATGTAGATGACATGATCATTACGGGCAATGATGAGGGAGAAATTGCAAAGCTTCAAAATGAACTCTCTATTCGCTTTGATATGAAAAATTTGGGAGAGTTGAATCATTTTCTTGGCTTAGAAGTTGAAAGGATGAAAGATAGAATTTTTTTAACTCAAAGAAGCTATGCTAAAAAATTAATTGCTAAGTTTGGCTTGAAGAATGGCAAAAAGCGTTGCACTCCAGTGGAAGTTAATATCAAGTTAAGGCGTGATGAAGGCTCTTTATTACTCAATCCTCAACCTTATCATGCTCATGTTGGAAGTTTGATTTATTTGACTATAACAAGGCCAGATATTGCCTTTTCTGTTGGTCTTGTTAGTAGGGTTATGCAAGAACCTCGAAAGCCACACCTTGAGGCAGCAAAGAAAATTTTGAAGTATGTCAACACTACCCTTGACATGGGATTGTTCTACAAGAAGAAAGCAGATTTTTCTGTACTGGGTTTCACAGATGCTGATTTTGCTGGAGATTTGGATGATCGAAAATCAACATCTGGTTACGCTTTCTTATGTGGTGGTATTGGAATTTCATGGTGTAGTAAAAAACAAGATTTAGTGTCTTTGTCAACTACAGAAGCAGAATACAAGGCTTCTGCACTTGCAACTCAAGAATGTGTTTGGCTTCGAAGACTAATTGAAGATCTCAATGTTCCTATTCGTGGTTCAACTAGTCTTTAGGAGATAATCAAAGTGCTATAAAACTTGCCACCAATCTAGTTTGTCATGCGAGGACAAAACACATTGAGGTGGAACATCATTTTATTAGAGAAAAAGTTTTGGATGGAACCATTAGTGCAATAGAGGTGAGAAGTCAAGACAACATTGCTGATATATTTACCAAGTCACTTTCCAAAAAATCTTTTGAGAAGCTTCGTTCTCAGCTTGGAATTATTTCCAGAAAATCACTTTAAGAGGGAGTGTTGAAATTAGTAAAGTAATTTTCTAGGATAAGTCTCTTCATTTCTCAAGAAGCTTATTTACTCAATAATTCTAGTTTAGTGTGGTTCATGTATAATGTCTCTTTGTTTCTCAAGAAGCTTATTCAATAATCCTAGTTTTTAGTGTGGTTCATGTATTAGGAATTAATTAGGGGGATGAACCTTTTCTCATTTGAGTCCTATAAATACCTATGTAATCTTTCACTTTTGTGTATCAGAAAAAATACAAGTCTTATTCTCTTATCCATCATTAGAGTTCTATTCTTTTCTTTGGCTTCTTTTTCTTCACCAAGGTTGTTGATCTTGGGCTAGTGTAACACTGTTGCACTACGGTTTCTCTTTAGTATGAACATCCAGAGTCAAGTACCCAATCCTTCTCAATCTCAGTATTTGAAACTACTAAGACCCTAGCAGTGTCATAGTTCTCTGTTACCATTTCTGCATCACCCAGCTCTTGAGGTTTCTCAAATTCCTTGCCCCTTCTTTCTGGACAATCCCTCTTGAAGTGACCTTTCTTATAGCAGTGAAAACACTTAAACATGGTTTGCTATTGGTTCTTTGATTTTGATCTGGTTTTCCCCTTCTTAAAGCTTCTCTTCTCAGGTCTGCCCCTTGACACGTTCAGCCCTTCTCCCTGGTTGTCTTTCTTCATGTCTTGCTTATTCTGAAGCTCCTTTGCTCGAATTGAGGACTGGACTTCATCAAGGGTTATTGTTTGCTCCCTTCCAAACAGCATAGCATCCTTGAAGTGCTCATATGCTTTTAGTAGAGCACTGAGCAGAATTAGAGCCTTGTCTTCATCCTCTAATTTGTCCTCTATGTTCTCCAAATCATCAAGACTCTTGTTGAAGTCTGCTATTTGCTCAATGAGCAATTTATCCTCAGTCATCTTGAAAGAATACAGTTGCTACTTCATGAACAATCTGTTGGCAAGGGATTTTGTCATATAGAGTGACTCTAGCTTGAGCCACATTGCAGTAGCAGATGATTTTCTAGCTACCTCCCTTAGTGCCTTGTCCCCAAGGCACAAGATTATTGCACTTTTGGCCTTTTCCAACATATCTTTCTTTTCTTTCTCAGACAAAGACTCATATAATGCAGATTCTCCCTTCAATGCCTCAGCCAATCCTTGTTGCACCAGAATTGCTTGCATCTTGATCCTCCATAATCCGAAATCATTAGAACCTGAGAATTTCTCAATGTCATACTTGGTTGTTCCCATGGATGTGCCTCTTCTCTTCAATTCTTCTTCCCATAGACAGGGCCAATTGTAAGAGAAAATCAACCTATGCAACCAAATGACAAACAACAAACTAGCAAATACCAGAAAAAAATGCAATACTAAACTAGAAAACTTAAAACAGTAAATCAAAGTAAAAGAAACACAAGACCATAATTACGTGGTTCAGCCAATTTGGCCTACATCCACGAAAGAGAGCATTCCACTAGATTAATAACAATAGGATCGAGCCTTCTTTACAATAGAATCCTTCATTGACCTTTGTTCTTGAATCTTGCAACATATGCAAGTCAGAACCCTCTCAAGCCTTACTTTATTTCTTTCCTCTCAATCCCTCTAATTCTTTCTTCTCTGATTTGTCCCAAGTCTGGAAACTCTAATTGCACATTATTTCACCTTCTTCAACTCCTTCACACATCACAAGTTTTTATATACATCAGTCATAAGTCGGTCCTGGCCAGTAACTAACTAATATATGATTTATGAGACAAACACACCCTCCACACGGCTGTGTCTTGAGCTGTGTCTAATGATCCATATCTTCACTTAAGTGACACGCCCCGTGTCATTAATTGTTTTATCCGTGTCTTGAGTACGAACACGCCCGTGTTACTATGACACACCCCGTGTCTGACCTCCAGTGATTCACTCCAGTTGACACACCCAAGCCTTTAAGTGACACGCCTTTGTCATGGCCTGTGTCTTACTTCCAGAGACTCACCTTAAGTGACACGGCCAAATCTCCAGTGAACAACCCTGTGTTCCTACTCGTGTTGTCAGTCCATAGATCAGTTCTTGGTGACATGGCCTAACCCTTGTGAGAACACGGCCCGTGTCCCTACCAGTGTTGACAGTTTAGAGACTGACTTAAGTGACACGATCAGTTACATTAGTGAACACGGCTGTGTCTCCAGCCTGTGTTAGGCTTACTCCAAGGGCTAAACTTCACATTAAGTTATACATCAAGAGAGCTAAGATCTGAAGAAAGTTTAAGCATTTAGATTATATGAAATATTTAATTCAATAATAATTCAAATATTTTGAAAAGTAAGAAAAAAGATATTATACGGAAAGATTAATTCATAAAATTCTAGATGAAGAAAGTTAGTGGATACAACATGCTTGATTTAAAATCATATGACATTACTTGTTTGGAATTGAGGAGTTGTTGACTATGGAATTCGGCTGGATCGTAGAAGATGCACCCATAGAATAGCAAGCTAGAACTTAAGCCTAGATTTTTAAACAACTTGGAAACAAATCCTATCATCTTCATAACCTTTTGATTTCAAAGAATCTTGGACTAGAACATCTTCAACTTAATAAGAAGATTCTTAAAACAGTATATTGGTGACTATTTTTGTTTGGATACACATTGGAATACAAAGATAAATTTTAACTTTGTTTTGTCTCGTCATCCTTGACTCACTTGTGCTTGCATAATTATTTTTGCAATTGAAAACTTTTGACTTCTCATAGCTTGATCTTTATGGGCTGCGTCTATTGCATCAAATTCAGGAGTAGTTGGAAACTTATCTTTAAAAATGCTTCAACTATATATCTCCTTTTATGTGATAGAACCTAGGAAAAAATATTTCATGAAGCTTTAATATAGGAAAATACGTTTTTTCTTTTGTGAATTTTAATTGTTCAAGCTTACTTCTTGCCCTTTCTTATATGACCTGGTTAGCATTATATAGTTTTCTATTTTAAAAAAATTCAAATGAATGTTAATGTTTTGCAGGCTTCCCCTCGAAGAAGATCAATTGACTTTAACAGGTTGGGAAGAAGAAATTTCAAATATTGCCAAGAATACAATTGAAGAGCAAAGTCCAAAACAGTAAGTAAATTTTCTATATATATATATATATATATATATAACATTTATGATACAAGGCTATTAATAAGAAAGAAGTTCAAAATTTAACTAAACAATTCAAGGCAATTTTTATATCTAATAGCCCTGAAATTTTCATTTCTTATGAATACTTCTTAATTAAATAGTGTAGAAAATCATTACAACTAAACAGTAATTTTTTAGAATTCAATTTTCCCGTACGTGTATAATTGTAAGATCTGAGTTGTGTTAAAGTGTTTCTATTTTTTTACAAACTTGCTTAATAATTCATTGTTTATCTATAATAGGCTGTACAATATTCGTAGAAAGCTTCAAAATCTGATGATTCATAATGTATCCCCAGGTTTTATTTTTATGGTAAGAATTTCATTGTTTATATTTATATATCTATGGATAATCTTTTGTTTTAGGATATAGTTCCATTGATTAAGAGAATTATCCATTTATACAGTGTCTTGAAGCAGAGTTGAAATCTCTAGTGGATGAACCTCTAAGGCCAGGGGTTGCCAAACTCTGTAAGGAATACAATGTACAAACTCAAACTTAGCTCTTTGTTGTCGTTGTTATTGTTATTTTTGTATTTTCAGTTCATGTTTAATTGTGGAACATGGTTTCATAGGCTGTTTACTCAATTTAATTTTGATGAAGTTAATTAGAACATTAAACAAGAAAAATATATCCCTCTCTTTATTCTATTTCAGGGAGAACCAGAGGAAAGCAACAGCAAACAAACAAAAAAGAATGCTCTAAGTTTTTTAAAAGTTGAAGGTACAATAGTTTCTTTTCCTTTTTGACTCTTTTATTATGTATCAACTTGGGAGATGAATAAATGTTTCTGCATATATAAAGGTATAATCTTAACCAAAATACATTGTATTTTAGTTCCTATTTGATCTATAAGCAGATCAGAATTCTAACACAAAAGTTATTTAGTTCTTAATTTTTGATTCTCAACACCTATATTCTTTCCCCATATTTAAGCCTCTTCTTTCATCTTTTGTGTTAGAAACATGATGTGACATATGTTGAATTAGGACTTACAAGTAAAACAAATAATATTTCTCTATCATACTCTCATTCAAAGTTCAAATTTGGCTCATGAAATCAACTTGTAATTATTTAATCTTTCGGCAGAGTTCATAGCGAAATTTATGAGCTGGTACAAGAATTCATCAGGAACAAGTCATGAGAATGTGCTACTTGAAGCTGGAATATGAAACAACTGCTTATTGTTCCAACAGCCCCACTATAACATCTGTTACTGAGATGTGTATTGAATATCAAGACACCTTGTGAATAATGTTTGAAGATTTATTTTGGAGAAAGATTATCAAATCAGATATACTGTAAAAGTAATTAATGTAACTGATGATGGATATTTGTTTATCTCTCAAATATATGCTTTATTCACAATAAAATTGTGAGAACCAATTATGTGTTCCCTTGTACTATATTTTTGTTGGTCGTAGAAATTAATTGTCTCCTCCATCATGCACAAGTGAAAAATATGTACTAATACGTAGATACTTAAATATTGTAAAGCAATGTGGGGTTTTCCAGTCTAGATTTAATGGATTGTCATATTTTAATGTAATATTAAGTTGTTAAGTCTAACGGTTAGTCTGTGGACAACCGTATTGCCATCATAACAAATACAAGATAAAATAATAGATCTAAACTTATGAAAACATGCTCTAATATCATCAAGAATGGCTCATCCAAAAAGCCACAGCACCGGCAATCTCTTTCCACTACCACATCCAAAAGCCCAAATCCAAAGACAGATCTAGATCCTCCTGTAATTCACATGCCTCCATGATTGTACAAGACTACAATACTGAATTCCCTTGTATTTTCCAAATTTCTGATGTCTAAATTTTACTTTTCCTTCCTATTATTTGGGGGCACGAGGGACCTAAGAAGTCCAACAATCAGCACAATAATATTCCATTATTTAATCAGAATTCTTTTATATAATATTTTTGGTTATTTAGAAGTGCAATGTGTTGAGGAAATCGGAAGGAAGTACAACCCTAGATAGCAACCACTATCATTCTTATGATCAGAAGTGGTGCCATAATAGAGGCAATTTTCCTACTATGATGAACATGGATCCACCATGCAAAAGTTTGTCCCGTTAATATTCCTTCCATGTACATAATATTGCACATTTTTCCAGTAGAAAGCAGTTGATTAATATACATGAAAGTTGGATGGATCTTATTAAAAGAAACAATTAACATCACCTGCCTTAAGGCTTTTTAACATAACACAACCATTTAACATCTTCACACACAGAGTAGTACTCAGCCAGAAACAGAAGACGCACAAGACAACAAGACACAGGATACATAAAGTATATCCCATTATTTTGACAACCTCAGAAATCAAAATGACACGATGACAATGCCAATTCCAGACATAAGAAGAATTAGTTTTCTGCATAACTCACCCCAGCACGGGACTAGGCTTTGCGGCTTGAATAGTCTGAAGCAGATTTTGAGTCTTTCTCTCATTTTCAAACTCAGGCTTGGAATCATCAGCAGACCATATTGAGATTCCACCAAAAACCTGTTCCGCCTTAAGTTTCTGAGAGCCTTTGAAGAACACATTTGGTGTTAGCTTTTTCATCTCTTCTTTTTCACTGCTGAAACCTGCCACGAGTTTTGTGTCAGGGAAGAAATGGCTGATTTGTGTATTCTGAGCGTGAAACTCGTCCACACTTTCGGTAGGATCATCTTCATAATAAAACTGGTACCCAACATAGTCTATATACTGCTTGTACTTTTGGTACAAGGCCAAGTACTCAACTTTGACATTGTGAGACAGAGTTATAGAAGCAAAGAATTTGCCTCCATGAGTCCTTGAGTCTCTTTATGAGCTCTCCCACGCAATAGGCAAAGTCATCTTTACTACCCTTGATGCTGGAATAGCATACATCAATTCCATCCAAATTGTACTCATCAATGAGTTTGCCTAGTGAGGTTACAGCATTCTCAATCCATTTATTGGGATCAGTAGGGTTGAAAGGAAAGTGGTCATCGTGGGATCCAATACTCCCAAACACTTTGACGTTGGAATAGTTTCCAACGATGTCATTTACCTGGGTAGGACCAAAACGATGTTCGTTCCAATAGGGATAGAAAGTGCCATTGGTAAGGAAGTTTTGTTTGTCATAGTCTCTGGCCAAAGCGAGAAGGAAATGGAAATTGACTTCGCGGTATATGGGAACATCAGTGAAATTAATGTCAATGGTTTCAGACTTTGGTCCAATGTAATTGAGAAAAAGTAGTGCCATATGGATTATGCAACTGAGTTGGGAAGAGGGAACTTTGTGGTTTGATGAAAGGAATAGGATGAATGTGAATAACCAAGAGTTTATTCAGAAGAGCTAAGCTGTGGTGATGATGGATACGATTGTTAAGTGCTAGGCCCTTTATATATAGTAGTAAGCTAAAACCAAAGTTGTGCATTACGTAGACATATTATGTCACTCAATTGATGTCATTGGTGATGAAGGAGAAAATTATTGCATTGAATTAAAATTTTTGAATAATTTTTTATTTAAATTCAAATATTATAAAGTATACCAACCAAAAAAGGTATAAATAATGCGTAAACAATATTCCTCTTGAAAGAATATATGTGCCGCCCGCCAATTTCAATATTGATTTATTCAAATATAAAAGTCTTTCAATTTAGTTGTAACAACCTTCATTAATCCACTTGTCTTTTATATATGATTATCATAGACTATTGAGGGAGTTAAGATGTATGTACATTTTATATTTTTCTTTTGATGAGTTTTAAGACCGCTTTTATAGTTTTACTTTGGCGCACAAGACGTCACAGCCCAAAGGTCAAAACTACTAAAAGGCAAAGATAGGAAACTTGGCCCTAACCATATTTTCCTTACTTTTGTTCACATTATTTTGTTTGCATATTTGAATAAATAACGATATAATGTGAACATGAAGCCATGTAGCTCAGTTTTCGAAAGTTGTGATTCAGTTTCTATAGTATTAAATATCAAATGATATGATAATTAAAAGAAAATATATATACTAAAGTTGATTTCCTTTAAAAATATGCAACACGCTGATCTGAGGATACACCATTAAAATTGTCTGGAGAGAGAATTAATCTTAGTATATGATAGTTGGATAAGAACAACCTCATTGTTGAACCAAAGAGAAAAATTAAGAGACTTTCTCTAACTTGTCAGCTGGTTAATAATATAGGACGCTCCCGTCTATTAACTACGTGCTTATTTCTCTCTGGAACGTCATCTTAATGAAACCAATGGTTGTTTAAATTTTAAAGTGCCACCACTCAATACTATTAGTACTACCAAATAGCTTGTGACTGAGTGTTATAGTGGTTATCCTTGGAGCTTACAAGGTTCTATAAACTCAAAGTCATAGCCAAACTAAACAAAAAAAGGCCATTAGTTGTAGTGTTTTTTTTTTTTTAAGACATGAGTGTTGTTGGATTACGGCTAGCTTTACCTTTTTTTATTTGTCTACATTTCTAACAACCCAAGTGAATTCAAAAGAGCCAATTAATCTGTATTGCTGATGGATCTGATTGCTGAATGCTAGGCCTTTATATATTGTAGTTGGCTAAACTCTACAACCAAAATTATGCATTACGTAGACATATTATGCACACATTTGATATCATTGGTGATGAAGGAGAAAATTATTGCATTAAAATAAAAAAAAAAATTGTGATTAAATTTTAATTTAAATTCAAATATGAAGAAATGTATAAAGTAATAAAAGTATAAATAATGTGTAAACAACTCTTGAAAAAATATATATGCCACCGGCCATGTGCAATATTGATGTATTTGAATAAAAGCCTTTGAATTTAGTTGTAACAACCTTCATTAATTGACTTGTCTTTTGTATATGATCATCATAGACAATTCATAGAGTCAAGAAATATGAATTTTGTTTTTCTTTGATGTGAGTATTAGTCCTGCTTTATATTTTTTCTTTGGCACACAGGAGGTCAATAGCCCAGAGGCCAAAACTACTAAAAGACAAAGCGAGGGAGCTTGACCCGTCCATAGTTAATATAAATTTAATTGAAGTCCATCTTTGCTCAAAACCAAAGAAATTCATGCATTTTACCACAGTCTTAATAGTTGAAAAATCAATGATTATTTTTCAATACTGTATCCTCTAAAGTGTACTATTCACCTACACCATAAGGCAGTGACTGTAATATTCAGAACTTGAACGTATAATTTTGCATCTATTCTATTCTATGCATGTGCATGTATATTGCGACTATGATACCGGGAATGTACCTTGGTGGTTATAGACTGTAGGAGCAAAAGACGTACACTCTTGTAATACAATTGCAAGTGCAATTTAAGAATCTTAATCTCTACCAGTACCACACCAAAACATAATAGTGAACATTTTTAAGTATTTTACTATCTAGAGGAAAGAAATTGATCAATATATGTTAATAAACCTGTAATCTTATCAAACACCAACAATATGGAAGTTAAACAACATAAGGCTAACTGAACTAAATTACCTCAGCATCTTATTGTATGACCCCAAATAATAGCTCAAGTAGTCATGTATCTAGCCTTTAAGATTGGGAAAGCTCACAGGATGGGGAATCAAATCTTAGTGTGATTGCTCTTTGTAGTTTTGGTGTTATTAATATTATAGGTGACTTAAATGTCTACTTTTTTTCATATGGGAGTTTCTTACAAATATATATAAGGTAAATATCCTCTTTGACAACAATAAAACATCTTATTGATATGATAAAGATCATCACATCACACGCCTTAAGCGATGTTCTTAACATACATTAATCAACTCATTATCTTTCACACACCTTTGAACATTTATAATCATAAGTAGACACATAAGGCATGAACCAAAAAGAAAAAAAAAAAAAAGACACACAAGATAATATTGTACACACAGAATACATATAATGCCATTGTTTGGCCAAACCCAGAAATCAAAACGATATGAAGATGATTCCATTTTCGGATATATGAAGAACTAGTTGGTTGCATGCGAAGCTGACCCGGCCACAGTATTAGGTGTTGCTGCTTTTAAAGTTTGAAGCAGATCTTGAGCCTTCCTCTCATTTTCAAACTCTGGTTTGGAATCATCAGCAGACCATATGACAATTCCACCCAAAAGCTTCTAAGCCTTAAGTTTCTGGGAACCTTTAAAGAAAACATTTGGTGACACCTTTTTCATCTCTTCTTTTTCGCTGCTGAACCCCGCTATGAGTTTTGAATTGGAGAAGACATCGCTGATAAGTATACAGATTGTGCAACTCGTCCACACTTTCAATTTTCAGCATAAAACTGATACCCAACATAGTCTATATACCCCGTGTACTTGTTGTACAAGGCCAAATAATCAGCTCGAACATTTTGGGACACAGTTATAGAAGCCAGGAATTTGCCTCCATATGATTCCTTGAGTCTCTTTATGAGCTCTCCAATGCAATCTGCAAACTCATCCTCACTAGCCTTAACGCTTGAATAGTTGACATCAATTCCGTCCAAATTGTAATCATCAATGATTTTGCCAAGTGAGATTACAGCATTCTCAATCCATTTCTTGTGATTGGTGAGATTGAAAGTAAATTGGTTATCGCGGGATCCAATGGTCACGAACACTTTGACATTAGAATAGATTCCAACGATGTCATTTACCTGTGTAGGACCAAAACGATTTTCATTACAATAGGGATAGAAAGTGCCATTGGTAAGGAAGTTTTGCTTGTCATAGTCTTTGGCAAAAGCAAGAAGAAAATGGAAGTTGACGTCGCGGTATATGGGAACATCTGTAAAGTAATGTCAACGGTTTCGGATTTTGGTCCAATGTAATTGCGGAAGAGAAGTGACATATTGATGATGAGACTGGGTTTGGAAAAGGCAACTTCCAGAGAGGGGTAAGCTATGGTGATGGTGGATATGTTGAGAATGCAAACCTCTTTATATAACGAAACTATCTATAAGATAACGTTATATTATGTCATGCATTTGATGTCATAGCTTGCAAAATATGCCGCTGAGCTAATTGATTGATTTTAATATTATATGGATTTAGCTATGCTAGTTGTATACTATTTTATTTCAAACTACTTTACACTAGCCAATGGAGGTTGGTTCAGCTCATAAGAATTGAAGCACTTCCATTATAAGTCATCGGTTACATTCCCACGGCTAACATTCTTCTTCAGTAGGTAATGTGTAAGTATCATTGTAAGTCCTCGTTGTATCATGTAATATGTCTTGTGTTGGAATGAGATTGCCTCCTCTCAACTTAAATTTTCATATACCAAAAAAAAAAAAAAGAACTACTTATTATTGACTTTATATATACGAGTTTAATTGAGTCTAATGAAACTTATATGTGCATTAATTTAATGTGCACCTATAGTGTGAACTAGTCTTTCTCAAATGTGAATTAATTTATGTGGACCTAAAAACTTTGATAGATCGACTTGCTCTTTTACACACACATACAGATATATGGAAAATTTTCTAAGACTTCTGAAACGCATCTCTAACTTGTCAGCTGGTTAATAATATAGTACACCTCCCACCATCCATCAACTATGCGATTATTTCCCTCTGGAACATTATCGTATTGAAACTAATGATTCCTTGAACATTAAAGCACGACCACTCAATACTATTAGTAATACCAAATAGTCTATGGCCAGGTGGTATTGGGATCATCCTCAAAAATTACGAGGTTCCATGTATTAATTTTGAGTGGTGGCCAAAATAAAGTACAAAAAAAATGCTATTAGTTGTAGTGTATATTTATTTATTTTTTAGACATGAATATCGTTGGATTACGAACAGCTTAACCTATTTCAAACAACCCAAGTATTTTAATTTTTAAAAAGTTTTTTGGGTTGTTAATTTTGTGACCTTAGTTTTCCTTTTCTTACAGAAGAAATCTAGCTACTGGCTCCATCACAGTACAAGATAATATGGCCTCTCTACACGTTTACTTTATTATTCAAGTTCTGTAGCAGTGTACTATATGTGAACTCAGCTGGCCCAGATTACAAATGCCCTTGCCGCATTGACCTTGTAAACTTATAATCTTCATGGATATAAAAATGTTATAAGCTAGACTTCTCTTTTTTCTTAAGCATAATAATTTTCAAAGTAATTTAGCAGTTTTAAAGCTGAAGGTTTATTAATGTATTTGTCTTTTATATCAAAATTTCAAAGACTTCTGACGTAATCAATAAATATAGTGTTTTCTAAACACTGCTCATCAGGTTTGTGCATCTATTTTTTCTAATTATTCTTTCATAAACGAATTAATTAGACTATCTTTTGAACTTTGAAGTAGTCAGGCCTGAATATATGCAATTTACATTATTATTCAATTAATAACAAGTGCAAGTTGGGGCTCCCCAAATATTTTTTGACATAAGTTACTTAAAACGAACATTACTTGGTCCACTCAATTTTTTTTTCTAAGAATTGAATATAAACCTTTAAGAATTTGGTTTAAGCGATATTTGTTGAGAAGGAGAAACTAAACAGTTTGTAGTTGTGTGATACTGATATCATTCTCAAAAGTTGTGGGTTTTATGGCTATGCAACTCCTTTAAAAGTCTGGGTAGGTTCAATTTTTTATATGCTTGCTCCAAAGATTATAGCGGAATCGGTCAACCCTTTATTGTGGCATTTATCGACAAGTAGCAAGAGCAAAGTCTTCCTTTGTTATCTACTCGATCGAATGTGTTGAGAATATTTGTGGATTCTTCGGGTTGGTTTTCTAGTTCGTGTTAATTCTATTAGCTTTATGTGGCAACCTGATATTTGTTGGCCAATATTGTTATTGGCCTTAGTGCACTACAAGAAAATTTTTAGATTCTAATAAAATTTTTTGGTTGGAATTTTGAATTCCAACAAAAATTTCAACAGAATTTAATTTGTTAAAGAAGTGGTTGTTGAAATTTTACAATTTCAACAGAACAATAATTCTAATGGAAATTTCAATAAAATTTTACCGTTAGAATTCACTTTTTTAAAAAAAAATTCCTAACGAAAATTTCAAAGTTACTCACTAGATTTAACCCTTTGTATACTTGTTCATTATCAAAGTAATGAATACTTGTGATCTGTCTTCAGAAGAAGAAGAAACAGATCATGGTACTGATAAATATATTTATTTTTCAATTATAAATTAATTATATCTAAAACTTTTTAAAGGGCACGAGATGAGACTTGAGAGTAGTATTGTCGTATCAAACCTAGTTAAAAAGCTCAATTTTTAATCTGATCTAATTTTTTAGGCCCAAATTCAACTCTATAAGGTTCTATATCTGTCTGATAATTATTTAACTATTTTTTGAATTAAATATTTTTTTTAAAGTTAAAAACGGTTAATTAAAAATACAAAAAAAAAAAGTAAAAATCAAAATGCTATTTGAGAGTGATTCACATGCATCCGGGGACTAAGAGTCGTCTAGTCTGGGGACAGTCTTCAACTACATCAGACAACGCCCTCTTCTTTCTTTATTGGGGTATTTTACGTGGATCCGACTTATTTGCCACAAGTGGCACAAATACCCTACCTGTCAAAATAGTACATGTCTAATAAACAATAGACACATGGAGGTTGTATGGAAGGGGATAAGTAGTTTTTATGATAATTGAGTTTGTACCTTGTTATTTGAATAAATTTTGTTTTGACCCCTACAAATTAGTGTTATTCATAAGTTGTCACTTTTTTTTTTTT